>CM059874.1:16596226-17090412 GCA_030490815.1 Acer saccharum
ATACATGAGTAGGATTCCATACGCATCCGCAATTGAAAGTCTTATATCTGCAATGCTCTGTACGAGACCGATATATGCTTCGCTATTGGAGTTGTTAGCAGATACCAGTCTATACCAGGACCGAATCATTGGGTGGCAGTCAAGCATATATTCAAGTACATAAGGACTAGGAATTATATGCTTATTTACTCTAGAGAGGAACTAGTACCCATAGGGTGTACAAATTCTGATTTCCATTAAGATCTAGATTCCAGAAGGTCTATCTCAGGTTCTGCGTTCACACTTGGTGGATGAGCTATAATATGGAGAAGTATCAAGCAATCTTGCATTGCTGATTCTAACATGGAAGCCGAGTATGTAGCTGTTTGCGAAGCAGCCAAAAAAGCTATATGGCTTTGGAAATTCTTGATAGACATTGAGGTTATCCCTAGTGCAGAAAAGCATATCACACTTTACTGTGATAATAATGGGGTTGTGGCTAATTCAAAGGAGTTTTGACAGTCACCAAGGAGTCACAAGAGAGGAAATCACATGGAAAGAAAATATCATTTACGTAGGGAAATCGTACAAAGAGGGGATGTGACGGTATGTAAGATATAGTCAGCAAATAACCTGGTAGATCCATTCACAAAGACTTTGTCGCAAAAGAGTTTTGACAGTCACCTAGACGTTTTAGGGATAAAGGATATGATACACCTGCTTTAGTGCAAGTGGGAGATTGTTCGGAAGTATACCCTAAAGCAAGAGTTTTTATGTAACAAATCATTTGATATCAATAAAAGTCTTTTGTTTACAGAAAAATTATGTAGCATGTATAAATTGTTTATTATATATGTCAAAAGTAAAATATTCTAAGGATCCAAAACTAAAAGAAACATAAATAATTATTCACATAAAGAAGTTTACGTGTAGTAGACATAATTCTTTATTTAGTCTAAAATGTTCACAACTTCAGATACAGGCTAGACACCTTATCTTGATTAAAGTTGTCAAAGTGTCTAATATGGCAAACTACATAGGGGAAAATGATTATATCCCTTAATTTATTATATGATATACTTCAAAAACAAAATTATGAGCAAATTTCACTCAACCTCCTTAAGGTTTGGCCTCTTGCACCCATAAACAATTTTATCATTTATTGACACTCACACCCCCTGCTGTTAGGTTAAACTTAACTGTTGACTAACTATTACCGTTAAAAGACTAAACTATCCCTAATCCCTAAATTAAATTAATAAGAAAACAAAAACAAAAATATATATTTTTTTATTATAAAAAAATGGATCTCCACCATCCTTCTCAATATGGACGGTGGAGATCAAATAAATTTTTAAATAATTAAAAATTGAATTGAATTAAAAATATATATAAATTAAACTGAAATTTAAAAGCAAAACAATTTTAAAGAACAAAAAAATAAAATAAAATTGAAAATAAATGATTTGATCCATTCAAATGTAAGATTTTGCTTAAAATAATCCTAACATAGCATTTCAATACGACAAAGCATAATTTAATATCGTGTAACCGAGTTCCACTAAATGAAAATGACATTAGTCTTCAACAAAAACAATTCAACAACAAAAACAAATAAGTAATCGAAACCGAACTTATATAGAAAATCCACGAGTGTAAGGCCGAGAGCTGCCATTAACGAAAAGAAGTAGAATAGGGAAGCCCTTGATATCAAGCATAGAAGCAGCTTTTGTATGTCTATCAGCATCAAGCATGGCCAAATAAAAATAAGACTCTTCAACTCCTTCAACAAAGTTGCAGCCTTTGCAAATTTAGGCATGAGCTCAGCACTTCCAGGACACCAAGGCGTGTATCCAAGAACCAACACAAACTCTGCCCCATCAATAACCCTTTTCACATTATCAGTACTGTTCAACTCCAAAACAATTACGTGCCTTTGACAACACCTCTGCCTCTTATTTTGCACTGCCATCTCCTTGAGAGTTGAGACCCTTGTTGTTCTTGGTCTTCTTGCTCGTCCAGTGCAAGTAATTCTTCAAAATCTGGGTCTACTTCATCAGGGTTGAGATTAGAGGCAATGACTATGGTGGCGGTAGTGAAGAAAGAGAGTAAAAGAAGGAGAGGGAGAGTGAAAAGGATGAATCTTGAAGTGGGTTTTGTGGGAAACATTAAGCAAGTAGAGATTTTGATTTTTGGGTTCTTGAGATTTCTGCAAATGAGATCTGGGTTTTTGATAGTTTGATGTCATATGAAGTGATTGTTGAAGTCAATAATGTGAATTTTTCAATTTTATTTTTTATTTTTTATTTTTGTTCTTTAAAATTGTTTTATTTTTAAATTTCGGTTCTTCTTTTAATTTATATATTTCTATAATTTAATTCAATTTTCAATTATTTAAAATTTTATTTGATCTCAATCGTCCATGTTTGAGATGGATGGTGGAGATCCATTTGTTTATAAAAAAAATGTTTTTTGTTTTTTGTTTTGTTTTTTATTAATTTAATTTAGGGATCAATGATAGTTCAGTTTTTTTAAAGCTAGGTAACAGTTAAGTTTGACATAACGGTAGAAAGTGTGAGTGTCAATTAATGATAAAGTTGTTTCTAGATGTAAGAGGCCAAACCTCAGGGAGGTTGAGTGCAATTTGCTAAAAAATTATTATATAATAAAAATATTTAAGAGAAAATGCGATTGACAATAAACTAATTATCTGTTTACACACTTTTTTTTATTAATGACAATTTTAATGTGAATTAAAATTACTATATAAGACAAAAAAGTTCTAAAAACACTACAAATTATTATTATATTTTTTATAAGATAGGTTTTTTTTCCATCTTTTTTTTTTCATCTTTTATGTTTTTTTTTTTTTCTTGTTTTACAAACCGTATAATATTTCTTCTTTTTGCAAAATATTTTTTTTTCTCACACACCATCAAACCCCTCCATAATTTTCATCACCACTGTATATATATATATATATATATATATATATATATACAGTCTTTCTATTATCAGTTCGAACTGACAAAAGTTATATCAGTTCCTTGTATGTGGGCCACTGGATTTAAATACTTGGACTGACAAGTGTATACAGCCAAGTCAAAGTATTTAAATCCAGATATAACTTTTGTCAATTCGAACTGATAATATAATTTCTGTATATATATATATATATATATATTAAGTTATTCTGTTTTCCGATTCAACCTAGAATATATATAACATTATTTTTTCTGAAAAATATATTTAAAATTATTTTTTTACTCAACTTAAAATCCAAAAAAGAAAATCAAATATTGCTTTGATACTTTCACAATTTGATCTCCAAAACAATTTTCTTATTGTTTCAATCTCTCCTCACTTTGGAGTACCTTTAGAAATTATTTATTTATTTTTTATTTTTTAATAGAGTATCTTTAAAATAGAAGTACCATAAGATTATAAGATAAAAGAGATAATTTTGGAAAAAAGGAATTGTCCTTAGAATTTTTTTAAATTTAAAATTTTAGAATGAAGTGTCTTATCTCTCATATTTAAAATGAAGTGTTTTAGTGGATCGTTAATAGCATCACTCAAAAGGAAATGAGAAAATATAGATAAAAAAAATTGGAAAAAATCAATGTTTATCTCTTGACATTCTTGGTACATGTCTTTCAAGTCCACACAAATACAAAAAAGTGAATTAAGCATGAACAAGAAAACAAAACAAAACAAAACTCGTCCAAAAATCTAATTGACAGAAAATAATCATAAAAAGTAAAGTAATTAGTTGAGCTCAAACCTACACAATGGACAAAATTTTCTAATATGTAGCCAATTAACAATGCAGTGTCCATGGAAAACATGTGAACAAGGCATGCGTCTAGCTTCCACGCCACCTGAGAACTCCTCCAAACAGATTCCACATAACTGTTGTTCGACGACTCTAACAATCTCCAAAGCTTGAATCGATTCTTCACTAGCAGGCCCTTCAACCTCAAGTACTGTCTCTGATTCTTGATCTTGTTCTTGTTCTTGTTCTTGTTCGTCCCCAACAACAGAAACACTCACGTTCATTCGTAAAACCTTGCGATCTTTGTACGACTCTTTGTTGGCCATGGAACGAGCACAGTCCAAGATTATGTCCACCATGAATGGCCTTTCGGGGACATCCATAGAAGAAAGCATCTCTTGTACGGTAGAACGTGACTTGTCTTCGTCTCCGTTTATCAAAACGTCCCGTTCCAGTTCAAATACTCTCTCCTCTCCTTCGGTTTCGACCAAGTTAAGAAAATCATGCTCTTCGTCTTCGGATTCGGGAGGCGGGTAAATGAACGAGACATGAATAGAAATGGAGAAAACGGCACAAGTACGAGATTCGTCATCAGGGTTTATAGGACTACAAGCATCCCATGCCTCGCAATAGTCATCCACGATAGACATTATCTAGGTAACTACTGTGCTCTCTCTCTCTCTCTTTTAATGGAAGATAAAAAAATACAGAGATCAAAGAGACAATGATTTAATGTGATTAAAATCAATTCCATACGGTGGAGGATTTTTTTTTTTTTATTTAAAAAAAACGATACAGTGGATATGTTTCATGTTTGGATTAGGAAACAAATGATTTATTTTTATTAGGATACGATTTTATTAAGATATATATTAAACTTCTGATTTGATTTGGTTTATAGTAATCATATTGGATTATGGAAATTAGATTGGCTTACAGTTTTAAAACTTCAAAAAGAGTCTTCTACCCCAAATAAGCAAAATCGTTTTATTTTATTTTTGAGCAGCGATAATGATCACACCCTTTAAAAATAGTATATACGTACACCCCTTTCGTAATCACATCCATCAAAATTTTTTAAAAAGAGTGATGTTATTGACAATTCGCTAAATATCGGTGTACAGTATTTTAATTTTTTTAAAATGACAATTTTATCCTAATTAAAATTACTGAAAGTGACAAAAAAACAAAATTCTAAATACACTACAAAATAATTTTGTTAGACTCCAACATTACCCTTTTTTTTTTCTTTTTTTTTTTTCATTTCGCATTTCACAAACCCTTTTTTTATTTCAATTTCATTCAAGTTTTGTTTGATTATGAGGTGATGAGAATGATTTATAATGAGAAACAAATTATTTTATTTTTTGTTAACCGGGATTTCCTCCTTCTAAATTGTGGAAACAGGTTTGTGTTTACCATACACCTACATGACACATTGACACCTACATGTGCTTCTTGTTATAACACCTCTAATATAATTGGATGTTTTCAGCAGCTTAAGAGCTACACATCTGCACATATCGGTGGTAGCTTTTTTCTCTTAAATTTTTTGAAAACAAGAGTCAAATGAATTAAAAAAAAAAAATTAAATTATATACCTAAAAAGATAATTTTTGAATATATATATATATATATATATATATATTTGAAAATATAAGCTTTTATGATGGAGTTTAAGGAGTGTCAAAAGGGACAAAAGATATATAAAAAGAATAATTTTGTAACAAAATAGAATGTCTTTAGAAAAGGAGTGTGAAAAGATAAATTTGGATTGTAAGGAGAAAATCCCTTAAAAAAATCTCTAGTTTGTAATTAAATCTCATTAATTCTAAAAATTTCATTTCTTTAATTATAATGTATTTTATTTTTATAAATACACACCACCTACACATATTATTATAGTATTTAATCAACTTTATTATTATTTAAAATATTATAATTATATTTAATTCTCTCACTTTTTTTTTTTCTCTCTCCCCACCTTTTTTTTTTCTAATCTTTTTTTTACTTCCTCAAAAATAGACTCTATTTGCATCTTTGTTTTACTTCCTCAAAAATAGACTCTATTTGCCCCTAGGCGTAGCTCAGCTAGTAGATGGACACACTGAGGGCTTGGGCAAATGATTCTCAATATCAGTGGTTCGAATCCTATCAACAGCAAAAGCTTTAAAAAAAATATATGGTCTAGATAGGTGGATAGATATCTACTGTTACAAAAAAAAAAAAAAAAAAAAAAAAAAAAAAAAAAAAAAAAAAAAAAAAAAAAAAAAACTATTTTTATTTCTTTCTTGATGAAAAGTGTGTTTGAAAGAAAAAATAATTATATCTATATTACAGTGAAAACAATATATATTGATTTTATTCTTCTAATAAAAATTAAATTAAAACTTACTTTTTAACAACCAATTTGTCTACGGTTTTGATTTATTCTTCATACTTAGTAATCAATTTGTAATTCGTTAAAAGAAATTGAAAAATATTTGAAATTAATTTTAAAAGATAATCTAGGGTTTAAGAAAATAGAAAGAGTTTTCATTTTAAGATCAAACCATTAATAGAGAACTTCTACATGATTAATACGAAACCATTACTTTTTTCAACAAAAAAAAAAAAAAAAAGGACCGGCCATCCTGGTCATTTTAATTTTAAGTCTTTGGCTGCCGGCCATTAGCAGCCAAGGATAGAAAACACAGAGCCACTTCATGGAAATGCAAAGTTGAAACCATTTTGTATGTGAGAAGTGGATCAAACATATGGTACCAATGCCATAAAAAAATTAACCATAAAAAAAAATATATACATGTTTTCAATCTACATGACTATATGAATGGAACAACAAATTAACATCTACTGGAGGAGAAGTTTGCGAGAAGCAGTGTACCAGCGAGCATACGAGGAATGGAGATTGGGCCAGTCGGAGGATGGACAGTATGTGAAGTGGTGAAGCCACAACGACAATACTTGCTCTTGCTCCTCTTCTTCTTCCATCGTTTCTATTGATTCCTCCAATACTTTCTCCAGTTCGGCTTTCTCACTTATGCTCAAAACAGGCACATCCACGCCGTTGCTGGCTCTGCATAGCAATGGTAACCATGTGAGTAGCATCTTCACTTTTGTTTGTCTTTGTTGCTCTCTCTTGCCTTTTTCTGTTTCTTTTACTCCCAATTCTTTGGCTTCATTGAACAAGAATGCTGAGATAACAATATATTCAATCAATCAAAGTAGTATCATTATCCAATCCAATACAAGAAAATGAAAGAGATAAACAAAGATTTGATCAGTTGCTATAGTAGTTTATATGATAACTTGATGGTAACATACTAACATACCATTCTCCCAAGGTATTAGACGAAGGGGCGGAGCCAAAAATTCAAGTTTGGGGGGCCACGAACCAAACACAAAAAAATTTAGAGGGCAAAAGTGAAAAGGGTTTAAAATTCAGTAATAATTTTATAATTTTTTTTTAAAGGGATTTTAAAGTTTTATTGAGGGAAGGTTCATCCGTAATTAGACTGCTATTGTATTCAGACAAGATCCTTTAAAATTTAAATCACATTAGTAGATAATCCAAATTCGGTTGATAAAATAATTTTGCTTATTCAAGAAAATCACAATCTCTATATGAATTTCTAATACAATTGAACGAAATTGAACTAACCAAGCCAACATCTTCATTTTCCTTTTTAGCAAATGAAATTTAAGCAAGAAAGGAAAACTAATTATGAGATCATAATTGGATATTCCTTTTATACAATTATATGAGATCATAAAACGACCATTGGATATTCGTTTAGATTAAGCAAAGAGACAAAAGAGTACTCATGGTCAACATTTTAGTCAAAAAAAAAAAAAGTAAATAAAAAATAACGAGCTATGGGAAAATAATTAAAAAAGAACCACTAGTTATGGGAATATAATGAAAAAGTATATTCTATGGGATTTCAATTTTCTAGTAACATAAAGTTTATAACGTGTATAGTTTTATGACAATATCTATTAATTCGGGACCAAGTATTATTTTTTTAAAAGTTTTTGTTGTTGGCAGGACCCGAACCGCTGATCTGCGAGTCATTTACTCAAATCCTAAGCTTGTTCATCTACCAGCTGAGCTACACCCATATTAGCTAACGTGTATAGTTTTATGATAAATCAACATTGTTAATAGTATTATTATTTTTCTAAAAAAGAAAAACTGCCATTCAAACCAAAATTTTGACGTAGCAAAAGGAAGAAAAATGAATAAGTACCTGAGACCTTGACCAATGAACCCTGTAGTCGCGGCTCAGCTGAAATAGCAAGCCAAGCCAAATTAGAAGCCGAAGCCCATTTCCCAACAGCTTCATCTCCAAAGCCACAAGCCGACATCTTCTGAGCCAACCAAAGCAATTCAGCCACCAGCTTCTGAGCCGACCTCTCACACGGCCGGTTCATCACATCCTGTCTGTCTCTTCCCAATCCAACGACCCCTTCCCCAACAGACCGCAAAACCCTAAAAACCCGGTTCAACCCATACTGAACCGGACCGTACCCCCAACCGCCGCCGCCGCTACCGCAGTCAGCAACCTGATCTCGACCTAGCTCCACAACGGCGGCTTCCAGTCGTCCAAGAGTCCTCGAAAAAGCCGCAGACAAAACCATGCGGTTGATTTCATGTAACGATTTAACATTCTCTCTGTGATTGTCGTCGATAAGCCTCTCCGCTAAAGATCGAACGACTTGATATTTCGGTGAATTGACAGGAATATCCCCGACGATTGATAATAATTGCGAAAGTGCTCGAGAAATACCCGAATCGCCGACGGAAACAGCCACCGGCGCGTTGTAATTATCGATTTTGTGGGGGTTAGAAGCGTAATTGTAATAATCTTTGGAAATCGAGTGAAAAAGCAAAGGAATTAATCGGAGAAAGAAGAGAAAAGCAGAGACGAGAAGATATCGAATGAATTCTAAGAGTTTGTATTTTTGGGATAGATTTAAAAGTGATTTATCTGCGAAGATGAAAATGGAGGTTATGAGATTTCGAAGAAGCAGAGGAGCTATGGTGGTGGGTGAGTATTCTTCCATGACCATTAATCAATCACAACAATAATTGTATTCTTTGAAAAAACAGTGTTTTTATAGGGAAATTGGGCTGCTAGGTTTTCAATTAATTGACCTGTTGTCAGGGACAAGAAAACGATATTTGATGGGAGTGCATGGAGCATGAGATTGTTTCAACTTTCAAACGTATAAAAGGGTTTTCGGGTACTAAATTAGTTGAGTTGATAAAGAGTTGTGATTCAATGGACAACACTCGTTTGTTACATCTGTGTCCTATATTTCATTTATGATGAGGCTGCAGTTATTGTTTCCCATTTGTACACGGAATATTTTTATGACTAATTGGCACCGGACCACCTGAATTATACGCGAAATTGCAAAGTACCCCCGAATGTTCTTTTTAGACGTTAAACCTCTCAAATTGTTTGAAATTGGCAATAATGGACGGAACCCTTATTCCGTTTGATTTTCCTTGCACGTGCACCTCACGTGCATAAGTACAAAGGACAAAATTGGAATATATTTAAAAAAAAATTAAATTAAAATGTGGAGATCTAGATTCGATCTCCATCGTCCATCTTATTCAAATGTACGGTGGAGATCTAATCTAGATCTCCACCTAATAAAAAAAATGATATATATAAAAAAGCAATCTCTTCTTCTTCATCATCACCAAACTACCATCCATGAAACAAACCCACCATCCATCCATCATTGTCGCCGCCACGACGAACCCACCCAGAAACTCGCCGCTGACTGAACCCACCCAACAACCTCACCGCCGGCCGAACCCACCGCCCTAACCTGCCACTCAAACCTACCACCCAAATAAAATCACCAACATTACACCATATCACCACAAACCCAAAAACTGCAACCAAAATACGAGTGCTCACACAAATGAAGAAAAAAAAAATCCAAATTTCGAACACCACCATTAGCAAAAAATAAGAAAAAAAATCGAAATACAAACTGAAATTAAAAAAATCGAAATACAAACCAAAATACGAATCTTCAAAAGCCAAACTCCAAACCCAAACCCAAACCCACCCACTCACGCGACAACCATCATCTCACCAGAAATCACCATCACTGACGCCGATTGACTTCCAATGGAGGAGATCGGCACTCGATCTCGTCGGTAAATGAACAAGAGAGAGAGAGAGAGAGGAGAGAGAGAGAGAGAGAGAGATGAAAGACAGTGTCGATTTGGGGTTCGATTCGGTTGATTTGTAGCGGTTGAAGAAGTTCGATTTGGGTTGTTGTGTGTGTGAGAGAGATAGTGATCCGCGAGAGAGTGTTCTGGGTTGGTGGTGGGGATGATGGTGGTTTTGCAGATGGTGGGTTTAATATGGGTTGTTGTGAGAGAGAGTGTGTATGATTCGTCTTGATTTAGAGAGAGAGAAAACTGATGGAGATGGTGGTGGTGGTGGACGGTGGACGATGAGTTTGATCTGGTTTGATCTGATCAAACACTTTTGGTTTTTTTTTTTGTTCTTTAAGTTTTAATTTTTAATTTAATTTTTTTTAATAGGTGGAGATCCATATTGGATCTCCACCGTCCATTTGAATATGATGGACAGTGGAGATCCAATCTGGATCTCAACATTTAAATTTAATTTTTTTAAAAATATATTCCAATTTTGCCCTTTGTACTTACGTGAGGTTTACGTGCAAGGAAAATCAAACGGAATAAGGGTTCCGTCCCTATTTTGTCCATTATTGCCAATTTCCAACAATTCGAGGGGTTTAACGCCTAAAAAAAACATTCAGGGGGCATTTTGCAATTTCATGTATAATTCAGGGGGGTACAGTGCCAATTAGTCTAATTTTATTCAAATTTTACATTACAAAAGTATCCATGTATAAAAATACTAACAATGAACGCATTGTAACCCAACAGGGGCGTAGCTTAGCTGGTAGATGGACGAGCTTAGAGTTTGAACAAATAACTCTCGGATTGAATTGGCTCCATTTAGAAGATCTTTTAAAGTAGAGCTTTTATTGGGAAGTTGTTGATCGTTTGGTTGTCAATTAGAAAAGCTTTTTTAAATGGTAGGATTACCAAAATATTCAAAAACTATTTTAAATGATAAGGTTATATTAGACATTTTAGTGTTATTAAAAAAGCTCAAAAAGATCTACCTAGAAAAACCTAAAATTTGAGCTTCTCAAAGTAGACGTAAAATAGTTTTTTTTAATCATCTAAAAACTCTACTGAGTGACAACCAAACGACACAATTTTTTTTTGAAAAGATTTTTTTTTAATTAAAAAATAAAAAAGCTCTTTTTGCCAATAGAAAAGCGCCACTACTACAAAAATGTTAAAAGACATCACTAAAAGACATCGGTTTTTGGTAATCGATTTTAAAAAAACTTTTAGACATCGGTTTTTATAAAAACCAATGTCTTAAATATTGCAGTTTCAAAAAACATCGGTTTTTAGGAAAACCGATATTAAAAAAAAATGTTTAGACATCAGTTTTTATAAAAACCGATGTCTTAAATATTGCGTTGAAAAGACAATGGTTTTTATAAAAACCGATATTAAAAACAAGCGTTTAGACATCAGTTTTTATAAAAACCGATGTGGATTCAAAAGTAAAATTCTACAATGCAAATTTGACCTATGTCCACATTCAAGTGTGCATCTCTAAAAATATTCAATGTTATTTGCTCAAATTTTGACACAAGAAAGTAGACATGCAAACAAACACTTTTCAATCATAAAATATTCCAAAAATCGATTTGGAAAAGTGTGAAAATGAGCGATGAAAACAGCTCACTCGCGGATTTGTGAATCGCTTCTAACCTTTAACTGAATAATTAATCATAACTTTCAAAATACCACCTACAATTTTACCTTATTTATACCGTTGGATTCGCATAGAAAAATTGAAGAACCCATAATGGACAAAAAAAATTATTTCCTTGCCAAAAGATACAGTTTTAAGGAAAAAGTTTGCACAAAAATATCTCCAATCACTTCAATTTTGACCTTCGACTGAATAATTGATCATAACTTTCAAAATCCCGACCAAAATTTTACGTTCTTTATATCGTTGGATTCGTATCAAAAAATCAAAGAATCTAACGTGGACAAAAAAATTATTTCGTTGCCAAAAGATACAGTTTTAAGGAAAAAGTTTGCACATAAATATCTCCAATCGCTTCTGACCTTTGACTGAATAATTGATCATAACTTTCAAAATACTATCCAGAATTTTACGTTCTATATACCGTTGGATTCTTATCAAAAAATCAAAGAACTTAACATGGACGAAAAAATTTATTTTTTTGCCAAAAGATACAATTTTAAGGAAAAAGTTTACACAAAAT
This sequence comes from Acer saccharum, assembly GCA_030490815.1. NCBI lineage: Eukaryota > Viridiplantae > Streptophyta > Magnoliopsida > Sapindales > Sapindaceae > Acer > Acer saccharum. Next base: position 16,608,363 of record CM059874.1, read on the forward strand.
ATCTCTAGCAAAACACAAAACCACACAATAAAAAATGAAATGAAAAATAAACCCACCAATATATATATGTTTGTAGTAGAAATTAGAATTTTGATTAGTTGAGTAAATTTAAATTTATCAAACAAATTTTTTTTTTAATTTTTTATTTCTAACAACTCATATATGTTATATATAAATATTGTGCAATTGTTAACACATCAAATCTTGTAGTCAGGCGGTAAAAGCTTTATCATTTCGACTTTAAGGTTGTAAGTTCGATTCCTCATAATGACAATTAGTTTTCATTATTATCAGAGGTGGGGCGGTTCGGCGATGGTGGGATTAATTTTAGTAATACATCAATTTTAGGATTAATTTTAGTAATACATCAATTTTACATCACGGTTTTTAAATCGGTTTTATATAAAACCGATGTGTTTTCTCTTATTTTTATATCGGTTAAAAACCGATGTCTTTTGTGCGGTTTTTTCTAAATCAGTCAAAAAGACATCGGTTTAAAAAATTTCAAAAACCGATTTCTTCCATATAACAAAACCGATTTCTTTTGTGTTTTTTGTAGTAGCTCTTCCAAACGAGCACTTAATAGATATTGTAACAAAAAAAAAGGAACATAACGCCTCTGAGTACATCTCTTGTCCCCACATAGCACTAGGGTTTGAGTCCAATAATACATATTTTACAACAATACCACAATTTGATATCGGAATGTCCCGACAGACCCATGACGGGAAGTTATTGTTATCCTTCTTATTATACTTACAAAAAAAAAATACTAATAAGTAATATGTTATCTATCTCTCTTGTCTTGTCCATTTTTATTTTATCTTGTTAATTGACAGTTGCAACAACTAAAATAATAATAATAATAATAATAGTTGCAAGTTGCAACAGATTTGAAGTAAAGAAATGTCCGGGATGCAAAACACTTTGGGTTACGAAATTGTCAAACAACTAACCATACGTGAGGATGAGTTAAAGCATTTTGTTTGTCTAATTAGTTGCAATCAACTTGTTTAAAAAGAGCAAATGATTTCTTAAAAATAAAAATAGAGCAAATGATTTAATAACTTATTTTGTTGACTCGCAGCGCAGACTCATTGTTATAGATATAATTGGTATGTCTTTGGCTACAAATATGGTGGGGGATTTCAATATGCAATACTTCCATGGGTTCAAAAATTAAACGACACTTTTTCAATGTGTAATTTTAAGAGTATCATTGTTTTAATAACTTAAGTTTAAATAGCACTTAAATTGTGAATCTGACAAAAATACCTTTAAAACACACTCACAAAAATAAGTATCCAAGACAAAAATAAGTCTTTACGAGACTTTTCAGGTAATTTTTGAGACTTTTTAGGTAGTTCCAAGACTTTTTGATAGTTTCCGAGACTTTTTTGTAGTTTCTGAGACTTTTTACAATTTCGAAACTTTTTGGGTAAAAATGAAATTTTCCAATTTTTTCTTTTTAGTCATCTTCTTCATTGAAACCACAATTGGGGGTCGAATTGACCTCCATGGAGATCTTTCATCTCCATCGATGGAGGACGTCCATTAGTCCTCCATCAATGGAGGTTTTTGAAAAAAAAAAAAAAAAAAGCCCTAAAAATGGTATAAATGTAATAAAAGAAGGAGATGAGGTTATTTTAGTTCTTTGGTGCCATTTAAACTTAAATTATTAATCTAGTAATACTCTCAAAATTTAACATATAAAGAGTGTCATTTCCTACCGTTTCCTCATACTTCCACTTCTTATATAGTAGTATGTAAAATTAGAGTTAGGGTTTTAAGTTTAATAGTATGTATAACTAGGATTTGAGTTTTATGTGAGGTTTCTTTTTAGTTATAAAATATATAAATTTAAAAATCATTTTAGCCGAACTTGTTTATATATTAGGTTCATATAAATTGAACTATAATAGAATTGACAAAATGAGATTAGTTCGGTGGTAAGCTTTTTACAACAACATCTATGAGTCTATGGATTCGAGTCATGTCACTCTTCTTAAATTCCGAAATATAAGGTTATATATAAAAGGTTATTTTTATTGTTTCCTTTAGTCCTGTTAATTCCCTGGCAGCTTGTTCCCTGCCTTGAGGGGAGCTCTCCGAACCCGTCCATTCGCAATCTCTGTTTTTTTATTTATTTATTTTTTTTTAATTTTGGGTTCTTTTCGTTTCAATGGGGAAAGAAATTGACTAGAATAATGTGATTTCCTGACATGGGAAAATATATCTTCTGGATTTCATGCTTTAAAATGATTCTAGGTTATTTTTTTCCGATTTTTTTTTTTTTTTTTTTTTAAACTTTTTCCAATGTACGTAGTACTTCTTGGTATGCTATGATTTTAATTAATTAAAATTTTGTAATAAGTTCGTTGGTGATACTTTTTTCAAAAAAAATAAAAAATTGTTGGTGATATTCTATGTTGTTTTTTTTTTTTTTTTTTTTTTACATGATGAGATTGGTTTGATAGTAAACTACTCATACCTACACCACGAGGTTGCGGATTCGAGTCTTCTCTCTCCCTAAAAAACTCTGAATCCATGTAATATTGTAACACTTCAACAAAAAATAAATGGAAGGAAATCAAATTTAATCCACCTCTTTGGTCTAAGTTTTTACATATTGGTATCTTTTTACATCTTTTTACATCATTTTGTACTTAATTGCTGTATGCCGGATTGCCGGTGTGCCATGTGTGCACTGTCAAGCCCCTCAATCCCACATGTAGTAGCATGTATAGATGCGAGGTTTTGCACTACCACATAACAATAAAATAAAACTGCGCTACTATTAACTATAGCTTTTAGGAAGCATTTATTAATCAGAAATGAAATGAACGGGGAATAAAGTTTCATGGAAAGATAATCAAGAAAGGGAATTTTTGGCCAACAGGGGTGTAGCTCAGCTGGTAGATGGACGAACTTGGGGTTTGGGCAAATGACTCCCATGTCAGCGGCTCGAATCCTACCAATAGCGAAAGCTTTCAAAAAAATACCTGGTTCCGAATTAATAGATATTATAAAAAAAAAAAAAGAAAAAAAAGAAAAAAGAAAGGGAATTTGATTCCTTAACTAAGAGGGGGAATTAAATTATTTTCCAACATGAACTTAATTTCTTATTTGTGTGTGGAATTCACATAATTTGATTCTTAATTGATAAGTTTAGCTTGACCCATAATAATAATAATAATATGTACACAAGTATCTTTCAATAATAATAATAATTAATATGTACTCATAGTATCAAAAATAAAAATAAAAAAGGGTGTCGATATTGTCACCTATAGAAATGATTTAGATACTCATTTTATAAGTACATCCGAATCTAAATTTAAAAATTAAACCATTATCATAAGCACCCAATCTAATGTCAATATTACCCATATTAAAATGAATTTACTTATTCAGTAACACACATTTCATGCACGTTGTTGTAAAAGCCTCTTTAGCAATTGTTGGCTTGTATGCTACGAAAAAAGGCTAAAAATCCGAAACACACTTATTGTGCATGTTGCCATAGGAGTATCTTTAAGAATTGTTGACTTGCGCGTTACGAAAAAAGATAATATTTGGCAACACACATATCATAGATGTTGCGATCATAAATATTAAAATGCATAACCACCATTAACTAATTGATTAGGCATTTCCTCTTTTTTTTTTTTTTCTTTTTTACGAAAGAGCCTCTTATTTTTTTCTAACAAGAATTCTAGTGTCACTTTTGTTCATTAAATCGTAAAATATTGGGAGACCCCTCCCTTGTAGTGGGAGTTACATTCCGAGTTATGTGTTTGTAACCAGGGGCGAAGCTAGGATTTTGGTTTTGGGGATCCAAGATAAAAACATATATTCAAGTTAACACAAGACAAATATACTAATATTTAAAAATTAAGTTATTAAATATATATAACTAAAACCTTAAAAAAAAAAAAAAAAAAAAAAAAAAGGTTCATGCAAGCAAAAAATAAATATAATTCATCATAGAATATTAAAAATATGACTGTATCATTAATTAATATATTTAAATTACAATTATTTTCACATTTTCTTTATAATTTAATTTTATTATATTTATGTCAAACAAAATTAACTTATAATAATTTCGAACTAATTTAAATAAATAAACATTTAAATAACAAACTACTACAATAAATATAGTAAAATCATATTAATAACCTAAGAAAAGAACAAATAAAAAACTGAAAATAAACTTGAAATATTTATTAATTTGTAATCTTATACTTGAAATTATTCGGATATATGAACCGAAGAATAAGAAGAATTTATTTACAACACTAGGAATAAATTTACTTAAGGAAAAAATTGAAAAAAGAAAAAGAAAAGGTGTACATATAGGTTAGACTAATTCATGATCTATAGGAAAACAAAAACAAAAGCAATATATTTTCTTTGGTATGTAAAATATGAACACAAAAAAGTAGATATAAGTGGGGTTTTCTTTATAATTTATAATAATAATAATTTTAATTATAAAGTAGCAAGACTAACATTGGTGGTAAAAAAAAAAAAAAAAAAAAAAAAAAAAAAAAACACATAAGACTAACATGGGCTGTAAAAAACAAGACTGACAGCGGGGCCACGTGTCTAATCGGATATACAATAGATTAGAGAGAGAAATTCATTTGTAGCCATAATACTTATCATACTTTTGTTTTTAACCACTTTTGAATTTTTAATTGTTTAATAACCACTTTTTTAAAAAAAATTCATTTTAGTACCATGAATTACCAGAGTACCCCTGAAAATAGTATTCTTTAAACCTCGAAACAAACTTGAAATCACGACTAAATTGAAATACACAAACTTGAAATCATGCCTAACTGGAAATATTAAAACTTGAAATCATGCCTAAAATAGAAATATTAAAACTTGAAATCTGGACTAAATTGAAATTAGGATAAGTTTTTTTATTTTTTTTTTTCCTCTTTCTTCTTCCTCTTCTTCTTCCCCAAATTCAAATTAGGTTTAGGGTTTTTGTTTTAATTGCAGGTCTGTTCGCCGGCGACAGCAGCGACGACGGCAGCAGCGACGACGCCGGCCCAGCTGCACGGTGACGGCGCTGCACGACGGCGACGGGGCACACCGACGACGGCCAGCTTCGTTCGCGAAGGAGGTTTGACCACGACGGCCAGCTGCACGACGACGACGCTGTCGTGCAGCCCAGAAGGTCGCCGGCGACGTGCGACGCCTTCGTCGGCCCTCGGCGACGCTGCACGGCCACGCCGGCGGTGGCTTTGAGGGAGAGAGAGAGATCGGTGAGAGAGAGGAGAGGAGAGGAGAGAGACTGAAAAGAGAGAAAAGAGAGAGAGAGTGTTTTGAGGGGGGTTTTTATATGGGGGCATTCCAGTAATTGCTCAAAAAGTTGGTTAAAAACAATTAAAAGTATGGATGTGGTTAAAAACAAATTTTCTATAATATTTGTGGTCATTTGTGACAATTTCCACTAGATTATTATACAAAAGAATCCTACTTAAAACTTGTGAATTTTTTTATTTTTTGTGTGGGGGGCCATGGCCCCCACCGGCTCCCACGTTCCTCCGCCCCTTATTGTAACAATTGATATCATCAAATTCCAATAAACCCGTGATCCAATTATATTTGATTTCAAATAAAAATAGTTTAATTAAATATTGTAATAATGATTTTTTTATTTTTTATTATTCAAAATAGTTGTGAAGATTTATTTGGATAAGTTTAAATTATTAAGTAATAAAAATATTAATATTAATAATAAATATTGATTTTAAGAAGTTAATAAAAATTTAATAATATATATGTTATATATAAATTTGTATGTAATACTTAACAAAGTAAAACCTGCAATAGAACGGTGCTATCACATGTTATAGTGCTACTTGTCTTGAGTTCAAACCTCTTAACTACTCAAATTAAGAGACATTATCATACCTAGGGTCTACTTGAGGGAGGGTACGAGGGGTCTCGATTATGTTTTTTATTTTTATTTTCTTATATGGCCTACGACAATATGCAATGCTCGTTGCATTAAATGTCTATGGCAACACGTGTTATCTACCGCAATGCACATAGTTCATTGTCATTAATATAAGACTACACACATTGCACATTGTGAAAAGACTTAGGACTTTTAGCAACAGACTTATCAACAATGCACACCCATGTGTTGCAAAAAGTTTTGGTAACATATTTTGCAAGTTGCTATTGGCTAAATTTCTTGTAGTGGCACCTTAATATGAATACCATAAAGAAAGTTTAATCAGTCATAATAGAGTTTGAGGCCCATGCCGTCGTGAATCTCATAGTCCTTATTACGAGCGATGCGGTCTTTTGTACATGGTGTACCACTTCTGGATGCTTATCTTATAGGGGTCGGCGATGGTATCATCTTCATTGCATTTCAGGCACACCTTCTTCCCTAGCCTGTCATTCATGCACAACCTCGATCATCTCAGCAAATCCATGTTGATCGATTACTTCAAAGTGCTGGTCTTGTGTAGGGTGTTCCTTTCCAGATTGCGTTTGTTGTCTTTTTCTGATGTTGTGCTCTGTTCTCTTTGGTGGGTCTGTCTTTGTGTTTCAGTTTAGTTTGGTTTGCTGGTCTGTAGCTTTCCTCTGGATTGTCTGGTCTCCTTGCTTTGTGCCTTTTGGGGCGTTTCTCTTTTTAATAAAACAAGATGTTTCAAAAAAAAAAAAAAAAAAAAAAAAAAAAAAAAAAAAAAAAAAAAAGAATGAATGAAGATTCAGTCTTAGAATAAAATTAGGGTTTAATTATCTTAAGCTTTCTTTTCTGAAAAAAATAAAAAATAAAATTAATGGATTTAATGTAGGTTTAAGATAAGATGGGTGTAAATAGTATTTGAATGAATTTTAATTAAAATAATTTGTGTTTATTAGTCATTTTATATAGAGATATTTTTGTAATTAATTTTTTTAATTAAAGATTGGTGTCTAAATCATATTTATAGGTGACAATATCAGCATCCAATAAAAAATATATATATATACATCAATATAAAGCTATAATAATAATAATAATAATAATAATAATAATTTGACACGTGTGTTGAGTGAATACTCAAGATTAACCTTAGAATTACTAGATTAAAACATAGAAATTATTTATAAAAACGTGACAAATATAAAATTAAAATTATAAAACTTAAACGAGGGTGGCATAATGTACTTTAAACAGAAAATATAACCTAAAAGAATATAAAAAACTTATAAATTTTGAAATAATCTTCTAGTTAACAAAGAATTGCACTAATAACCATCGGCGTCTTGGTGTAAAGAGAGTGGTACTATTGGCGCCCTTCTACAGACCTATTTATATCCAACTTTTTAAAATTTTGATTTAATTATATAAAATTAAATGGTCTTATTAATTTTTTGATTTATTTTTAAAATACGTTTTTACTTATTTTTCAAACTTAATACACACTATTTATGTTGTAAAAAAATAAAATAAAAAGGGTAAATTGCACAAACTTACCCTGTGTTTAGGTGATAAGACAATATATGCAACAAATGACCTTAATTACACTCAAACCCTTTCCAGTTAGTGGTCAACAATTAAGTCTAACTGTTGACTTCAAGGGTTAAGGGTAAAACGGTCATTTACTTATCAATTAAAATTCATAATTCAAAACTAATCTCAAAAGTGTTTATAAATACAAATCTATCTCATGAAAAATCACCAAAAGAGCTCATAAATTTTTGCAATTATAAATCGACCCCAACATTAAAAACATTGTCCGCAAAAATGAATTAAAAAATATATATATTTTAAAACAACCAGGGAAATACAAAGTAGGCATATAAAAAATGACCAAAAAATTGAAATATTCAAATCACAAATTCATTGAACATACTTAATAAAACTAAAAGCAATACAAAAGTGTTTCAACAAAAAAAGTAATTCAAAACACAAGAGAAGCAAGCAAGCAAAAAAGCAAACTCAACCATATATTGACTTCCACAATCAAGTAAATAAGAAGAATTTTAAGTCAACTCCAACAACCTGGTTGATATAGAGATTCTTTTTTCTTTTCTTTTCTTTTTTACAAATAAAAGACATTACATATCATCATTGAAAGGCTTACACCCAAAAGCTTGATTTTGAGAACACAACAGATCCAATCCTGTAAACCTAGACTTAAATGAGACATCAATTTATTGTCCCTGCCCAATATCTATGTGGGGTTGTGTTGTTTCTTTTTTGTTTTCTGTTAGTTTCCTAAGAAAAAGCATAACCGACTATAATTGGAGAGGAGAGAAGTTGCTAGGCGGTGGAGATAATTTAATTTTCTTTAGAAGAGATCAATCAATGTCCACAGCAGTGGTTTTTCCCAAAAAAAATTTATCTTTTTATTTTTTTAGATTTAGGGTCATTTTTGTCTTTACATAGTCAACTGTTAAATATAACGGTTGACCGTTAATGACAGGGGTTCTGAATGTAATTAAGATCATTTGTTACATATTTTGCCTTATTGTCAAAACATAGGGTAAGTTTGTGCAATTTACCCAAATAAAAATATACCCCAATCTCTCTATATGCTTCTCACCTTTATTGTAGGACTTGTCTTTTTTTCTTATTTCATGGTGAAACCATTCTTCTGGATGCCTTTTTATTTTATTTTATTTTTTCTGTAGTCGATTGGATTGTTGGTGGAAGATTGAGAGTGTGGTATTGATCGTCTCTGATGTTTGTTTTTAGTGATTGAGTTAGGGTTTTAGTGTGGTTTCGTTTTGTTAGAGATTAGGTTTTCTTGGTTGCAATTCTTGGTGCGATTTTGTTGTTTTGGTTGTTGTTGGTGTGTGTGGTGCTGTTTTTGTCTAGTTGTGAAGGTCAATTTGGGTTTCTTGGGGGAAAGATAGGTGTTCAATTTTTTTTATTTATTTTATTTTATTTTATTTTTTTTATTTTCTTAGGGTTTTTGTGCGATTGGAAGGGGATTTTCAGAAAATTCTTCCAAATGCTTGATATCATTCTCAGATAATTCTTCCAAATGTTTGGTAGCATTCTCGTACTCTTCCATAATATTTTGTATATGTGTAAAAAACAAATTTTAGGGTTTAAAAGTTAAGAAAAAAAAAATTCAAGAAAAAAAATCACCAGTGAACAATGAACGTGGGTTTATTATTATTATTATTATTTTGGAAAGGAAAGTGGGGTTTTATTAGATTTACTTTGTAGAAGATTTTTTTTTTAAAAAAAAAATTATGTCTTTATAAGTAATTTTAATAAAGGAAAACAAAAGAATACTAAATAATTTAAAAAGTGAGATATAAATAGAGAGGGGTGCTAAATAGCACCACTATGGTAAAAAAAAAAAAAAAAAAAAAGAGGGGTAATTACCCTAATGGCCATCAACTTTTGCCACCACTATCAAAATGGCCACCAAATGGGGAAATGGATAGAAAATGGCCATTTTTGGTTAAACATTGTTACACTAATGGCCATTCCATCCATTTCCATCTAATTCCATCCAATGAATGGCATTTTGGTAAATAAGGAGATGACATTAATTTATTTTAGATGTTTTTTGGAAATCAATTTTTTCTTTTGTTTTTTGAAACAAATAATTATATTTAGTGTGTATATATGTATAACACATCTCAAACACATATATATATATATATATATATATATATATATATGTATTTCTTTTTGAGAAGATTAAGTCTACAAAATCTAAAAATTCTAAAAAATATATTTGAGATAAGTTGAAAAGAAATATATATATATATATATATATTTTTCCTTTTTTGAAAAGATTAAGGCTATAAAATCAAAAAAATTCTAAAAAAAATATTTGAGATAAGTTGAAAAGATATATAGATATATATATATATATATATATATATATATATATTCTTTTTTGAAAAGATTAAGGTTACAAAATCTAAAAATGCTAAAAAATATATTTGAGATAAGTTGAATCTAAAAATTCTAAAAAATATATATGAGATAAGTTGAAAAGAAATATATATGTATATATATGTGTGTGTGTGTGTGTGTGTGTGTGTGTGTGTGTGTGTGTGTGTGTGTGTTTGAGATATGCTATATGTATATGTACACACTAAATATAATTATTTTTTTCAAAAAATAAAAGAAAAAATTGATTTCCAAAAAATATCTAAAATAAATTAATATCCTCCTCATATTTACCAAAATGCCACTTATTGGATGGAATTGGATGGAATGGCTATTAGTGTAACAATATTTGTCAAAAATTGTCATTTTCCATTCATTTCCTCATCTAGTGGCTATTTTAATAGTGGTGGCATTAAGTTGATGGCCGCCAGGGTAATTATCCCTAAAAAAAACTCTCATTGAAATATATATAAACGACACTAATAGTTTAGTATGCGATAACATATATGCAACTCTTAGTTTGTGTAATGTGTTTGTTATTTAGTTAAATAAGTTGATGAAGATTAAACTTTATTAGTGTTCTTAATAATATAATCATTTTATCATGTCATACTCGTGTTCGATTGACATTCTCCTAACTGAGCTTATTTCAAGAATAGTTATTTTTAACACATATCATTAAAAGTAAATCTTTGAATTAAGATATAAAATCAAGATGTATTCTTTTTAGACGAGTTTGTGACAATTTTTATTTTTATTGAATTCTTGTTAAACTCTTTAATGTTAAGAAATTGTTAAGAGTACATGTTTAACCAACCATTTTAGAAACTGGTTTTATTTTTGTTCAAAATTGATGTTAAATATATAATTTCTCATAGAATCTCATTGAATGTAGATCATGAGAAATGATATTGCAATGGATTTGTGCTAACAATCTTTTGGATAGAAAACATGGGCCATACGATACAGCGAAGTATCTCTACAAAAATTTCATCTAATGTGAATGACCTTTAAATTATAACCCGATGAAGTTAATGGTAAACCCTTCTCACTTGCACGGTTGAATCATGTCTCCTTACCGATCTTGAAATATTATATTAGTTAAAAAATAAATTATAAGTGTCTAATAATTTCTAAGGACCATGAAATCCTCTCTTTGTTATATTAACAATCAATAAGTTGAAATTGAATATATATATATATATATATATATATGTAAAGTGTTTGAGAAAATGCGGGAGAGAAAACTGAGAGAGAATGAACAATTTATTTTCTGAAAACTTTTCTCATTAAACAAACACAATTACAGAGTTTCTTTATATATAATTACAATGAGAGATCCTAGCCATTGGCTGCTAATTAACTAGAGCAATCTCAGCCTTTAAATCCTAACTGACTATCTGATAACTTATCAGATGACTAGCTGATGACCAGCTGTGACGTCAGAGGCATAACAGAATTTAGTTGGAGAAGCTGATGTAATCAGGATGGCCACTTGACCATATTTAGCTGAGGTGTCATGATGGCCAGACTACATTCTGGTTTGTCTTGATCATCACGAGCCATGTCCACTTGATCAAATATTCTAGCTTGATCAGATATTCTAACATCCCCCCTCAAACTGGACTGAGGGAAGAGGCACAAGGACAGTTTGAACACCAACTTCCAGAAACGATCAGTAGTAAGAGGCTTTGTTAGAACATCAGCAATCTGATCAACAATGGAGATATAGCGAACCTCAAGCTGATTAGATGCAACCTTTTCACGAACAAAATGCACATCCACCTCAATGTGCTTAGTACGAGCATGAAATACAGGATTCTGAGCCAAAGCCTTAGCCCTTGTATTATCACACCAAACCACAGGAACAGAAGAAACATCAACCTAGAGCTCAGACAGAAGAGAACGCAGCCAAAGAAGTTCAGCAGAAGCTTGAGCAAGAGCTCTGTATTCAGCCTCTGTGCTGGACCGAGCTACAACTGACTGCTTCTTGGAAAACCAAGTGATGAGATTACCCCCTAAGAAGACTGCACAACTAGATGTGGAACGCTTGTCATCTGGACAATTTGCCCAATCAGCATCACAAAATGCCTCCAGCCGAAAATGTGGAGCACGTTTGAACACTAAGCCATAGTGAGGAGTGCCTTTGAGATACCGTAAGACCCTCTTGCAAGCATTCCAATGGGACACCTTTGGAGAAACCAAAAACTGACTTAATCGATTAACAATGAAACTGATGTCAGGTCTAGTATAAGTAAGGTACTGCAATGCACCAATTACACTTCTATAGAGAGTAGAATCAGAGAAGGATTCGCCATCAGTAAGTGACAGCCTAGTCCCAGCAGAAATAGGAGTGGAGCAAGGTTTGCAAGTGACCATGTTGGTTCTGATGAGAAGATCACCAATGTACTTACTCTGAGTTAAGTATAGGCCAGACTAATCCCGATGAGCCTTAAAACCCAGAAAATAATGAACTGAACCCAAAGTTTTTAACGCAAAGGCAGAATTCAGCTGCTTGATGACTTGATGAATTAATTGAGAACTACCACCAGTGATCAATATGTCATCAACATAGACCAATAAAAGAATCAATTGGGAACCTGTCCCTTTAATGAACAACGAAATGTCTGATTGCGAAGGATGAAAACCCCATGAGAGAAGAGCAGTCCTCAGCTGAGTAAACCAGGCACGTGGAGCCTACTTCAAACCATATAGCGCCTTCTCTAATTTACACACATAAGAAGGATAAGATTGACTGATAAATCCCTCAGGCTGCTGCATGAACACCAATTCCTTCAGCTCACCGTTTAAGAATGCGTTATTGATATCCACTTGTTGGGTGTCCCACCTATTGCTCACTGCCATGGTAAAGACTACCCGTATAGTTGAGGCTTTGATGACTGGACTGTAGGTGTCGAAGAAGTCAAGCCCGGGCGTTTGATGAAAACCTTTGGCCACTAATCTGGCCTTATACTTCAGAATGCTGCCATTAGGATTATATTTCACACGATACACCCATTTATTGCCAACAACATTCATGTTGGGTTGAAATAGAACAAGGGTCCAAGTTTTATTTTTGAGCAAAGTAGTATACTCATCCTCCATTGCATTAAACCACAGAGGATCTACCAAGGCAGCCTTCACATTTTTAGGCTCAAGTGAGGGAGCTGGTGAATGAGTTGAAGTAAAAACTTGAGGAGTTAAGGTGTAACGCTTTTGAGCAATGGTACCAGTCCTAGTCCGAGTCATCATAGAGTGATTTGGACCAGGTAATATTGGTTGAGCAACAGCAGTAGGTAACTCAATGCCTGATGGAACAGCAGTGGTAGATAACGGTGGTGAATCAACATTAGAAGAGTTAGAGATAGTACCTGAAGCATGTGGAGAATGAGCAAGAGGAGCACAACAGGGAATGACAGATGGACTGAGAGATGTGGAGGCATTCTGTAGAACATCAATTGGTAGACTAGTAGAGGATATTTGTGAGCTGACTTTTGTGGAAAAGAGTAATGGATATGGAAATTCAGTTTCATTGAAAACAACATGTCTGGAAACATAAATTTTCCCAGAAGGATGAAGGCACTTGTAACCTTTCTGAGACATACTATAACCAAGAAAAATACACTTAGCTGAATGAAAGTCAAACTTATGCTTATTATAATATCTCAAATATGGGAAGCAAGAACAACCGAAATTTTGAGGAAGGCATAGTTTGGTTTCCTAGAAAACAGTTTTTCAAAAGGAGATATGAAGTTTAACACAGAAGATGGAAGATTATTGATTAGAAATGTGGCTGTTTCAAAAGCCTCAGCCCAGAAACGAAGAGGAAGATTAGCATGGGCAAGAAGAGTAAGCCCAGTTTCCACAACATGTCTGTGTTTTCTTTCTAAAACACCATTCTGCTGGTGTGCATGTGGGCAAGAAAATCTTGCTTTGATGCCTAACGAACGAAGATGTGGCAAGAAGGCAATGTACTCCCCACCCATGTCAGTGTGAAGAGCTTTTATCTTCTTATTAAATTCCAATTCAACAGATTTTTGAAACTTAATGAAGACTGAAAATGCATCAGATTTTAGTTTGATTGGAAACAACCAAGAGAACCTTGTAAAGGCATCAACAAAGACTATATAATAACGAAAACCTGCAGTTGATAGAGTAGGAGAAGGTCCCCAAATATCAGAGTATATAAGCTCTAGAGGAGCTGAAATAGATACAGGATGTTTTATAAAGGGCAACTGATGATGTTTACCCAATTTACATGCATCACAAAAATGTAAAGCATTCACATTAACATTGAAATGCATAGAGGATAACACCTTCTGTAACACAACAGCAGAAGGGTGCCCAAGTTTGGCATGCCAAATGATAGAATTTGTTTTAGCAGCTAAAGCTACATCAAACTTCTTATTTGCTGAATTAACTGGAAATTTGGAAACAAAAGAATTGACAACAGACGGATTTGAAGCAAACCTATGAGAGTATGAACCAGAATTTTTTGAAGAACCATGATTTGGACTCAGCTTAAGACTGTACAGTCCATCCCTGTGTGTTCCTCTGAGCAACATCCTCCTCATATGCTTGTCCTTGAAAACACAAGAATTTTCACAAAACTCAGCAGTAAGATCATTGTCATGAGTTAGTCTAGAAATGCTTAAAAGGTTCTTTGTAATCTCAAGAACATAAAGAACATTTTTGAGTAAAAAAGAATGGTTAGGTAATGTGTGTGACTTGACTGCTGTGTCACCTATTTTATGAATTGAAAGTTGATTACCATTCCCAACTGCCAATTTATCTGTACCCTTGTATTCTGAGCTTGTGGCAAGATTGTTCATGTCAGCTGTGACATGATTTGTTGCACCAGAATCTACATACCAAGCTGTGTCAGCAACATCTTCAGGGGTTGCAAACATTGCTGAGCTTTGATTCATCATGTTCTGAGCAGTGTGTGCTTGAAATGTCTGATTATTCTGTCCATTGAATGAACGTTGGCCTTGACCATTCTGCGGATAATTCTGGTTGACATGAAAATTCTGCTGATGATTCTGATTGTGATAATTGTGATTGCCATGGAAATTTTGATCAAAGCGCTTATAGCACTGTAAGACAATATGTCCTGGTTTGCCACATAATTGACAAAAGACTTTTTGACCATTCCATCGACCATTCCTGCCTCCTCTGCCTCTTCCTCCATTAGAACCTCCTCTGTTATACTGGCCACCACGTTGACCTCTTCCAAAATTATTGCTACCAGCAGCAAAGTTCACAGATGATGTGATTTCTATATGTGAAGCAGCATTGAGAGACTCTATACGTTGCTCATGCATCATAAGCAAGTATTGAACATCTTGCAAGCTCATAGTCTTAGCTTGTGATGTAACTACCACTACAACAGCATCATACTCATGGCCTAATCCATGCATAGCACTTAAAATCATGTCATAATCCGTTACAATTTGATTAGCAGCCATCAGACTATCACTTAGATTCTTAATTTTTAACATATAGTCACAGATATTCATTGAACCTTTTTTGATATTTTGAAGCTGATTTTTCAATTGTAAAACTTTTGCCATGGACTGTTGTGAATAAAGTTGCTCTAAAGTTTCCCAAACTTCAAGAGAAGTTTTGCAATTTGTTACCTGACCGATGACTCCTTGTGACAAAGTTGAGAGAAGCCAACACAGGAGTAGTTGATCTGCTTTTCTCCAAGTCGCAAATTCCTTATTAGCTCTGGTAGTAGTGGCGTTACCTTCTAATTCAGCTCTTACTTCAAGAAATCTTGGTGGAGGAGACTTCACACTAGAGATCAGATCTTCAAGTTCCAGTGCTCTGATTGCTGGAATGATCTGAGCTTTCCAATAGATGTAGTTTGACTTATCAAGTTTGATAGTCAAATGGAGATTCATTGTTTTTGCCAGATTAGGAAAATCCATGGCTGGATCAAAACTAGCGGAATCTTGATCTGACTTGTGATCACGATGAGATGAGGAGCTTGATGAGTTAGTCATTGATGACGTGAGTCAGAAGCTCTGATACCATGTAAAGTGTTTGAGAAAATGCGGGAGAGAAAACTGAGAGAGAATGAACAATTTATTTTCTGAAAACTTTTCTCATTAAACAAACACAATTACAGAGTTTCTTTATATATAATTACAATGAGAGATCCTAGCCATTGGCTGCTAATTAACTAGAGCAATCTCAGCCTTTAAATCCTAACCGACTATCTGATAACTTATCAGATGACCAGCTGATGACCAGCTGTGACGTCAGAGGCATAACAGAATTTAGTTGGAGAAGTTGATGTAATCAGGATGGCCACTTGACCATATTTAGCTGAGGTGTCATGATGGCCAGACTACATTCTGGTTTGTCTTGATCATCACGAGCCATGTCCACTTGATCAAATATTCTAGCTTGATCAAATATTCTAACAATATATATATATATATATATATATATATATATAATGTTAATAACTATTAATTAATATATAAGTCTAATTGTCTGAAAGTGGACTGAACAAAAGTGGGTATTTTTTTTTTTTGAACTAAACAAAAGAGAGTTTCGTGATACTTGCAATTGGTTTCCCTTTACTTTTTATTTATTTATTTATTTTTTATTTTTTTATTTTTTTTGTATCGCTACCTTATTGGAAAATTAAATCCCAATAACGTTATTGTAATTTTATACAAGAGTCATCCAATGTTTGGTTGCCATGTGGCAGTCAAACACTTTAAAAATGATAAAATAATTGGTTATAACAGGTTGCTAACAGATTTTTTTTTTTCCAATAAAAATAATATCTAATGTTTGTTTTACTGGACATTTTTTTTTTTTTTTAAGTTTAATAAAACAAGTTAATCTAATTTAAGGAATTTTTTTTAAAACATTAATTCTATAAGGATTATTTGCATCTCAAAATAATCTTTTGAAATTTAAATTAATTTTTAATTTGGATTTAATTTTATCTAATACTTATAATAAATATACAATTTAATATTTTAAATTATTATTTTTAATTACAAAAAAATTATTTAATTCTATATAATGTTTTTGATGTATTATATTTTGAATTTAAAACTTTATTTTTAAAATTTTAAATTAATAATAATGTGATTTAATTTTATAAATATTTGTAACATTTGAACTTAAATTTCAACTTTTAGTATTTTTAAATTATTTTTATCATTTTTTAATATGATATAATAATTGTAATATAATATTTGTACAATACTACAATATAACAAAATGAGCTATTGTGTCGTGTTTGTATTAACCCAAACATGGCCCGTTAAATTTTTGCTCAACCTAAACACGACGCCTTAAGCTTATCGTGTCACAAGTCAAAACCTAAACACGACCTATTAAATTAACGGAAAATGTCAACTAAGATATGTGATGCATCATATCACAATTCAATTAGTATAAACATTTTTTTTTTTGTTGAGAAAATAAACATTTTTAATTTAATTACATAATTCAATCAAACAAACAAATAAATAACAATATGAAAATAATGGAAATGCCTTTTATTTGGACATTTTATCTTTAAGCTTTAAACTCATTGATAATTAATTAACTTGGAAGTTATGTGTTTATAAAATTTTATTATTCGACGAGAAATGAAAGAATTTAAATATTAATATTTGTTAAAGCAATTTTAAATGGTTAGGATTTCTTTAATCTCTATTTCAAAAAAATAATAATTAAGTATTCAAAATTTAAAATTCGATTAAACTAATGAAAGAATTTAAATATTTAAAATATAGAATTTTGATCAAAAAAATTATATTATGATAAAAATTTGAACTTTATTTGTTTAATTTGCTAAAAAAATTAATAAACATTTAAATGTACAAACACGACCCGTTTACTTTGCAAGTTTAACGTGTTGACTGTGTTGACTCATAAGTGACCGGAACTTAGTAAAGTCTAACTCAAACCTGCAAATATTTTATCGTGTCACGGGTCGTGACAATAGTTGTTACCCCTAGAAAATATTTGTACAATGTAACAAATTTCGCATCGAAATATTTAATTGAGGCATGTGCTGTAAAATTTTCATATTAGTGTTATATGTAACGATAAAGATTTTATCATATCATATAAGGACTCATTTTGTATGATTAACAAAATATTCATGCTATTTAGAAAGTTTAGAATAGAAAGTTGTAACTAAAACATATGCGGTAATAATTTAACGTTGTAACAAATTTAACTTGATATGTAACGATAATTATGAAACATATAATTAACAATATTGAAGCATCACGTAACAACTCATTTTATATGGGTAACGAAACATTTGTACAATGTAACAAGTTTCGTGTATAAATTTGTAATTAGAATGTATATGGTAACAATTTAATATTATAACAAATTTGATGTTAGACGTAACGAGAAAGCTGTATCAAGTAACAACTAGCTCATGATATGAAAAAAATCTTTTTTAGTATTAATGTGGTAACCTGTGTAAAATGTTACAGATAAAGGAGTTATTTAAAAACCTTTTATTTTTCTTTTAATTACATCAGATTTTTTTTTATTCAATGCAACGACTCTTATGTAGTCCGATAACATTACTATTCCAAGGCAGCATGACCCTTAACTTGTTTTGATATCTGTGTTAGGATTCAGGAAGCTTCCAACTTTAAATTTTGAAATTACACTTTTGTCCACCTCTGTTAAAGTTAGAGATCAGAATTCAGTGCTCACTGCTCAGTAGTCATCGGTAGCACTCATGTCTTTTAACATAACATCTGAAGACTGAAGACAAGACGACAATGGGGTCTCAATCTCATAACAAAAGTTGCCTCTTTCTCAAAGATTCACTTGTAGAACCGGAGAAAAACTTGGGTGCATCCGATGCACCACCCTGTAATCTGATGTTGGTGCATCGGATCCATACACTGAGCAACACGTGTCATTTAAAAAAAAAAAAAAATCCCTCCAGCTCATCTTCTCCTTCCATCTTTCCTATCTATCAGACTCTCTCTCCCATTTTCTCAGTCAACATGGATCCGTCTTCGGCGATCATTCTCCGGCGCCGTTTTACTCCGGCGATGGTCGGATCTCGAAGATCGGACGACGCTGAGTTTGATGGAGAGGTTGGTTTCTTCGGATTCGAGACGGATCGGCACTAATCTGACAACGAAGATTCGGTGACGATTTGGGTTTGGCTTTGTTTCTCTCTCCACACAACTCGAATCTGAAAATAGAAGCTTGGGTTACAACGGCCGACACCTGATGAACGTTTTTCCGACGGTTTTATCGGTCAAATCACCGGTGATGATTTCGGCGGTTGAAGTTTCGTCAAACTTCGAATGACAGTTTGACCATCAAGACGATTTCATTTGGCGACGACTCTTTGGAGAGGTTGGAAGGTCGTCACTTTTCGCACCTTCCGGTGTGGGTGGTGTCGACTCACTTGCTCCGACGGTCGGCGGCGCCAATGGCTGTCTGGAAATGAGAGAGAAAGAGCGTCTGATGGATAGAGAAGAAGAAGAGAGAAAATGAGGTGGAAGGAAAAAAAAAAATGTGACACATGTCGCTCAGTGTATGGATCCGATGCACCAACATCAGATTACAGGATGGTGCATCGGATGCACCCAAGTTTTTCTTGTAGAAGTGACCAGCAATCTAGATGGTTTTCGAGGTGCATGGTTTATAGCCAGACTCGTGAAGGCACCCCCAGCTAATCTCCGAAGGAAAACTACCTTCTTGATGGAGTACCTGAACTTGCTTTCTGAAGATGGCATGAAGCCATTGAGAGAGCGTGTCAGTTTTGGCCTTATAAGGCCTCTACCTCCCTATGAAATGCTCAATGATCAGAAATTCCAAGTGAATGATGTGGTGGATGGGTACTACAATGATGGGTGGTGGGTTGGAGTTGTGTGTAATGTGTGGGAGGATTCAAAGGCATATACTGTCGTGTTTGACGACCCACCTGATTTGATCAAGTTCAGGTCATCACTAGTCAGGGTACATCTTGATTGGGTGGATGGAAAATGGGTTCAACCTCCGAAAAGGGTATGTTGAATGGTTACCCATTTAATCAATCAAATGCAAACTGTTAGACTAAAAAGGTACCCCAATTGCAACCTGGTATAGTCAAAAGATTTTAATTTTATGGATGTTGTGTTCTTGTTGTTTAGTTATCTTCTATAGTGTTAATTGATATTGCATATGACAATATCCCCTGATTGCATCTGGTTTAATTAGCTTACTTTTATACAATGTAATAGGTTCTTGATTCTTTTTGTACTGATTTATTTTAGGCCATTAAATCATCATCATGTTTGCAGTTCAGCTTACTCTTATTCTTGTGTAAGTGAGAGCCATGTTATCTTGTGCAAGTGGTGGGTATTGTTTCTCACATTAAATCTGCTCTTGGTATTAATAATTTTCAGTTTACTTTTCTGTTGAGTTTCCATTGCACGGTTCAATATACATAGATTACATTCATTTTTTTTTAAACTTGACGATTGATGTGTGCTTACAAAGTTACTATTCCTCCATCCCCTGCATATACGAATCTGTTGTAGGTCTATTAGTTTTAATTTAGAGAAATTTCTTTCCATTTTATGATGGTGTGGATTGTCAACCACATTTTTGTATGCTGTTTAGAAGGCGAGTGCCTGTTTATCTGGTGGTATGTGCATAACGAAATGTATCAAGAATTATTTATCGAATCTTTAATGCTGTTTAGTCTTAATTTTAAAGCAGGTAATGCAGCAGAAGGAAGTTGGCACTAGCAGCCGGAAGAGAGAGGAAAGTGTCCAAAATCCTTACTTCGAGGTACAAAAGCTATAGCAACTAGTATATATTAAATAATTTGAATTTTGAAGCTAAACCTACAATATTTGCTTAACGGTGTATTTTCTTTACGTGGATATATATTATGTTCTACAGTGAAGAATGTGATGGAATTGAATTGAAGGTTCTGTTGATGAAATAATAGTAGAGGATTGTACAACTAATGGTCTTTAATTAGCTATCATAGGAGAATCTACAGGTATGAGGATCTCTCGACCAAATAATCTTTAGCATGTAACCAATACATTCATTTTCTTTAATGCTCTATTTGATGGCTGTAGAATTTACTGATTCAGGTTCCAATGTCGAAGATATTGAGATGGCCATTGTACCGAGGAACATGGTTTATGCTGATGAACATCTATCAATTTGCCCTCCAATAATTGGGGTTGACTCAAGTAAGTTGGAGTGAATTTGTTGTATTCCCTCTAGTAGAAATTTGTTTGATTATGTTCGTTTTTACTGTCTAGGTGATTACATTGGTTTTTCCTGTCCAGATATCTGCGATAGGACTGTCAACCAGTCAAGTGAGGGTGAAGGGAGACTGTATGACATTGTTGTGCAATATACAAGGGAAGCCACGATTGAAAATATGCCATACGAGAATCAAAGCTTTCGATTGTTTGAAAGTGGTTCATCATCAATATGGAGTTTCATTCACTCTATGGAAGTATTCCGATTGATGCCAAAGAAAACCACACTTTGGTCAAATGAATGCAACGAGATATTTCGAGAAGGGTTAGCCATTGCACAATGGATTACTTTTGCTAAGGTGGCGGAGCAAACATCAGAATTACAAGTAGATGATTCCAGAAGCACCTTTGACAGCATCATTGAATGTATTTCTGAATTAGAGTCACATGGGTTCGATGTTAAAAGCTGTGCGAAGTCGTCTTCTTGAGTTGCAAACAATAAAAGAAAGTCAAGAACAGCTTCAAACAAAGTTGAAGGATTTTAAATGTGAGATCGTGGAACGGAGTACTCGCAAAAAATCAAGATCATGGCAGAGTTGGATGATGCGTCGAAGGAGTTAAAAGTGTTAGAAGAAAAGATAAATGTGGTGGACGAAAAGAAGACAAGGCTTGTATCCATGATCCAGGAAAAGATTACAGGATTGCCTTGTTGAATTTGAGTGATGATTTACATAACTAAAAGATTCAGAAAGTTGCTTAGAATTTCGAAAGTCTGGCTGGTTCCCCTTGGTGACTGACTTGTATTCTCTGCTCCTCTTTCAGGTTTTGCCTTTTCAGGTTCATGTTCCAATCACTGACTTAACATGGAAGATGAAAGTATAAAAGCTTAATAGGCTTTTTTTTTATTTTTTTATTTTTATTGGAATACAACAACAGGATTACAACAACTGGAATACAGATCCAGGACACGATTACATGATTATATGATAACAACAACAATAACTGGGACCCATTGAGAATTGACTTCCAAGCGCAGCCCAGACTGAAGCTCCCACGGACGGGGAGAGAGAGAACCCACGCGAAGGAGGGACAACCACCCACACAAAGTGGGACAACACCCATGTTTTTAAATGGGCCAAGGAAAATTTGTATAATTCTATGCACACACTAGGTCTTGAACCTTGGTAGTTGGGGGTTCCCAAAGGAAGGCCCACCACTATGGCAAAGGACCATGTGTAAGCTTAATAGACTTGTGTGAGCCATTTTTTGTATGTATGTATATGTATATATATATATATATATATATATATATATATATAGCCTAGCTGTGCTGTACTCAAAGTTGTTTTCGAAGAAAATATGCTGATATGGAGAATGATTAACAGTGACAAGTGTGATTTTGTGTCTATGCTATGAGCCAGTTTGCGTGCACCTCCACTATTCTATGAATATAATCATGTACGCTTTTTAAGGGAAATAATGATTAAGTGTGCAGCAAGCAATTAGCAATGCTTTTTTTGTGAATGTAACAAGTTCTTGTTATTATTGCATCCTTTCCTGGTCTCATCTTTTTGTTTCATTAATCCAATCAACAAAATCAAAATATTATTATTATTATTTTCTGTTAGATTGCATCGATAGCTAAATTCCAATGTATGGATAATTCTAAATATCCGTAAAAGTCTGAAATCCAAAAAAGTAAATAATATCAATTTTGATCTTGATTTAGTAGGAATGTTGTTTTCATGATAAGGATTAAGGTGATTTGAACATCCAAAACTGAATTTTAAGATTAATTTTAAAGCATTGGATCAGATATTTTTAATATATATTAAGGGGTCGCTTGTATTTTTATTTGAAGATTGAACAATTCCGAATTTTACTGAAAATTAAATATGACTAAAACACTTAAATCTAAATGACATGTTTGTTTTTATTTTTATCACTTCTAAATACAATGCCAATTTGCTTGTTTTTTTTTTTAACTATAAAATGGCTTTAAAACAAGTAATTTGATAGTTATACCCTTGGTACTTATTGATTGTTATATGTTTTCATTTTATATGATACAAAACAACTAAATAAAAATAATTTAACAAATCTTAAACCATTTTATGTAATAATTACAATATTTTATTCATGATTTAAGATATGATAAGTAATTGTTTTTTTTAAAGGATAAATAATGATTTATAAATGATTTGATTTTAAAAAAATAAAATAGAATTGGAGGTTCAACGATAGTGTTGAAAGTTACAATGTGATTAATGTTAGATGTTTATCATAATTAATGGGTTAAAAGAAATAAATTTGTATAATATAAAGTTATAAAATTGGAATAGGATAATTATCTTGAAAGAAAATATATTAAATGCAATCCAGTCATTTAGAATTAAGTTAAAAGTCAGGATCTTTTACTTTTTATTTAAGTTATTTTTTGGTATTTTTAAGTTGTTTGACCACTTAAAAAAACAAATAAAATAACTTAATAATTTCAATTTAGACCCATTAAGTTTTAAGTGTAAAAAACAAACGACTCGGATAATTTATTTTTCCATAAGCAGTTGTGGGCAGTGGTTGGTCCCGATGTTTCGTGGGCTTGTTTGGCTATTCTTAATGATGGTGCTCTTATGAAGGATATTAATTCCACTAATGTTGTTCTAATTCCAAAAAAGAAGAAACTGAGATTAGTTGCAGATTATCAACCCATTAGTCTGTGTAGTGTGGTTTACAAGATAATCTCTAAGGCCCTAGTCAACTGTTTGAAGCATTTTCTTCAAAAATTGATTTCGAATTTCCATGTGCATTTGTTCCTGATCGACTCATCAATGACAATATCATAGTTGCCTTTGATTTTCTTCATACCATTCATGGGACGTCAAGTGAAACAAGCACCAACTTAATAATTTAAGTTTAAATAGCACCAAAGGATAAAAATACCCTCATATGTACCATTATTCATTTTTCTATATATTTTTTTAAAAAAAACCTCCATTGGAATCAATGGAGGTTGAACATACATCTAATGGAGGTTGAAACGACTGCCATTGGAGGTCGAAAAAAATTTCTTAATTTTTTTTTTTCCGACCAAAAAGTTTGGAATTTACAAAAACACCTAAAAAGTGTTGAATTTGCAAACATGCCTAATAACTAATAAGCCTCGGAAATACCCAAATAAGTCTTGAATTTTCAAACATGCACAATAAGCCTCAGATTCAAAAAAAATAAGTCTCAGAAATACCAAAATAAGTCTCCCGAGACTTATTTCCTTGAATCCGAGGCTTATTTTATGGAAATTTGTTCATATCTGTTTTTTTTTTTTTTTTTTTTCCTTCTGATTTATGTTCTTTCGCAATTTTTATTGTTCCCTCGCAATTTTTATTGTTCCCTTCTTCTCTTCGATTCCTTTTCTTCGTCTCAAACACTCACAAAAGAGATAAAATTACAATTTCTCAACAACTTTCTTGAGAGATTCTTCCTTTTTCTTGAGAACAAGTGAAGAAAAAGTTGTGTTTCTTGAGAGAAAGAGAAAGAAGAAGGAAAAGTGGAGTCAATGATATTTGTGTTAGTTACTATATTTCGGTGCTATTAAAACTTAGAGCATCTTCAATGTTATTATGCATTTGGAGAAAATTGAGTGTCACATATGATAGTTAGATAATGAGGTAGAAAAAACCTTTACAATGCAATTATCGAACTTGATTATGGAGGTGATGTGCATGGCAAACCTTTTTTAAAGAATATGGAGTTGGGTTTCCAACTTTAGAAACTCTCCTAGAAATGCTGACTAAGATTTCTAACTTTTTCCCACCAATAATATTACATCTCATTTAATTGTAAAATAAAAGAGAGAGAATGAGATAAATGTTGTAATTAAGATGATTGGTCAAAAATGGATATGTTGACGTCGATTTTTGATCGATCTAGTCAACAACAACACGTTGACAGATTGATGCCTGGATCAACCAATGTGGTGTGATCAAGACGTCTCTCTGATATGTGTGTGAGTTAATGGAATATGTAACAGATAAAAGAAAAGTATAAAGATCAATAAGAGACACCCAGATTTATTCGTGGAAAACCTGTGGTAGGGAAAATACCACGGTCGTCGTAACGACAGAAAAAGAGAAAATATTCACTATGTAAAAGATGGTTGCAATAAGTGATGTTGTGCTTATGATGCCTATGCCTCTTTTTTGCTTGATACATGTGTTTATATAGGGATTATGGTGCTGCCCTAGTCCTCAGTGTGCAAGCAAATATTATGATTAGGCAAGATCTTAGGAGGATTGTATCTAGGCGGGATTCTTGGTGAATTGAGTCTTCGCGTGCATTTATGATACAAGGATC
The DNA here is from genome assembly GCA_030490815.1 of Acer saccharum. NCBI lineage: Eukaryota > Viridiplantae > Streptophyta > Magnoliopsida > Sapindales > Sapindaceae > Acer > Acer saccharum. The sequence continues at coordinate 16,633,824 of CM059874.1, forward strand.
TTCATTCATTGCATGAGTCATCTTTTGAATCTTCGTATTTATTATTTGATTTGTCAACTGCTGGATTGTTGGTAATTGTATTGTCTAATGCGAGGTCGGATTTTGTGGAAGATATGCTGGAATCTAATTTCTCAATGATATTGAGGATATCTTCTGTTTGCTTTGCTGGTGGCAAGTTCTTGTTAATTTGCCATTTAAGGGTGCTTTGGCGAGCTGATTTCTTTGACGGGTGACTTGCTTTTTGCTTCCCAGTTCGCTGTTGCCACACGTGGCTTATTGAGATGACGTGATTTGATGTTATGGAGATTTGATTCCATGAATTCTAGGCTCTGTGTTGCCGTGTCAAGCCAAAGAAAAATCACCCCCAAATAGGATACAAATCTGATTTAAAATAAAAGAAGAGAGAGAGCGAGTGAAATAAATGTTTTAAGATGATTGGTCAAAAATGGATATATATTTGATTTTAGATAATTATATCATCGATGAGAATATGCATTTCTTAAAAAATGTTGACAAAGTGTATCAATATTCAATATATATGCTAATGTGTCACTAGTTAGAAACTCAAAAATGCATATTTGCATTGGAGATGCTCTTAAAGATGCGAGCATCTCCAATGTAAAAGTGGTTTGCATACTAAAAGTCGTTGACATGGCAACAATGTCAAGAGACTTGTTTCCTATGTGACATAAAAATAAACTTGATAGACAATCAACTCAAAATTTGGTCTCCGATATTTTTGTTTAAAACATATTTATTTTTAATGACGTGTCCAATTTTTTTTTCCTTTTTTCTTTTTAATTTTATTTTCTTACCAAAAATAAATAAAAAATTAATGTCGATTTTAAATACTTGTTGAGTCAACCGAAAAAATAGCTATGCAATAGACCGTTTGAAAGTAGATGGTTATGTTGAAAATGTCTATTTTTTTTTTTTTTGTTGCCACATCAGTGTGAGGTTGAATATGCACAGCTACATTAAAGATAAATATTTTAATAGACCGTTTATTTATCCTATGTGACATCTTTTTTTTTTCACAAGCCACTCTTGTAATGTAGATGGTCTTAACTTATTAACTTAGTGCAGTCCCACAAAAAGCTCCTTAAAAGGTACTATTTAACCCTATATCTAATAAAATTTGTATATTAATATATTTAATAGGTGTAGGAATAAAATTTATGTAAATAAATAATTTTATTTTTATAAGGTTATTTTTGGTATCTAGGCGTATACTTTTAGTCAAGTTTAAGATATTTAGAATTCCATGGAAGGTATACTTACCATTCGGGTATTAGAATTCAAAATGAAGGTTATACTTATAATTTGGGTGTAGAAATCGATTTAATGGGAGGTCATATCGGCATTTATTGGAAACTTTTGTATAGGGAGACGAGACATGAAACATATATAAATACGTTTTGCTCAAAGCATTATTTACCCTACTAGATTGAGATTGTTTCTGAGTTATATAACAAATTGCTTTCGGGATATGACAAACTTTTGACGAATCAGTATAAAAACAAATATGTAAATTTACAAAAGAATTATGAACACACTTAGTTTAAGACAATTTAGATAATGTTTTAAATTATCACATTCGCTTTCTACATATTCACCGCTTGTAAAAACTTGTATAGATGAAGATTTGGTAGGATGTATTGTAGGATAGAGACGGCAGTTTATTTTGTTTTCAATTTTAGCAGATATGTGAAAAGTAGTGTAATTATTCTATCAAAATTCAAAATAAGAAAAAAAAAACTATAGCATTACATTTACCAATAAAGTGTCAGTCGTCAGAACAATATGATGTGGAAAACAATGAAAAAAAACAAAAGAGGTTAATTAAAGTAAAGTGGCAAACAAAGCAGCTTAATTACGAGCTTTAATTATTAATGATTGGGGGAAAATGAAGAAGGAGAATCAATAAGAAATGATTTCAAGTGCTTTAAGAAGTCCTTTGGCTTTTCTAAGTTAACAGCATGCCCTGCGTCTCTGATTGTTACTAGCGCAGCACTTTCTCCAATATGCCTGTGTTTATATATATACCAAACAATTCACTAACACACATTAGAATGAGCCATTGATAGTGTTTTCAATAAAAATCTTCACCACTGTAAAACTGATGAAAAAAATCTTAATTAATTATTAATAATGGTTGAAATAATTGATTTAAAAATTGAAGAAAAATATTTATCAAATAAAAAATTTAATAAATCGAAAAGGAAACCCAAAATGAGAAAAAATAATATGCTAAAATAAAAAATACAACTTTTTTTTTTCTCTATATTTTGCCTTTTTCTGAAGCTTCATATTCAATAAAATAATGAAAAAATAGATGTTAGTGCTGGAAAAATTTTAAAAATAGATATATATATCCTGTCTCTGGTTATCTTTGAAAGAAAAAGCATATTGCAGTTGAATCACTATTGAAATGTCAATAAATTAAGTAAACTAGTGATTTTACTCTAACCTTTTCAATCTATGCCCAAGTTCAAGAGGGAATATCTGATCTTGTTCTCCCCAGACTATTAAGGTTGGCTGATTGTAAGTGAGAAAACCAAAGAAATGGAAATTATTGTTAGTAATATTATAATCAAGGAAATATGTACACAAAAAAAAAAAAAAAATGATGATTTAAGTGGAATAATATGAATCAACATTAAATCTGATAATTTATTTGAATAAAATAGAATCAAACCTGTTTGATCTTAGGAAGATTAGAAAGCTTTCGACCTGTGAGTATGTTGTGAATCAATTCTCTCTTCTCTTCGATATAATCCGAACACATCACCTGCATGCCCAAATATAAATTATTACCTAATTTACAAGTAAATGAAGGGACCATCAAAATGTTATTTCTTATTGATTGATTTAACACTTGACAAAATATTTTGAGGAGTGCTAGAATTGTTCTCTCACTCACTCTCCCAAATTACTCTCCCTTCTCATTTTGACAATTGTTCATTATTTACTTTTTTGAAATAAATTTTAGAGCCATCATTAATAAATTGTTTTAACATATTATTTACAATTTAAACCATCATATCTTCTCAAATTGCAATTTTTTTTTTTACACCAAATTGTCATAGTTCTTTTCTTAAATATTAATAAATTTTTTTTTTTTGAACAGCAAATCAAAAGAAGCCAGAAGAACAACACCTGGACAAACCAGGAAAACAGCGACCAAAAACCATAGCACTAAAGAAGCAAACAACAGCGCCACCAAAACAGAGACCCAACAACCCAGCACGAGCCACCCACAAGAAAAAAACAAACAAAACAGAAGACAAACAACAAAAACGAAGACAAACACAAATTAACTATCTCTCCACTTAATAAAATCCCCAACTGAACCAATCATGTGTTGGTGTGAGTGGTTCGGCGCTCTCATCCCTTAAGCAAGGTCGTGGGTTCAACTCCCCTTGTAAACGGAGCTACACATATTGGGAGCACTTTACCCCTTAGTGGGCCGACCCGGTGCGAGTCCGGATTAGTCGGGGTGTGGTCTGGGCTGATTGCACCGTATGGTGGATCCGCCCCACCCGGAAACCGGATGGTTTAAACCAAAAAAAAAATATCCCCAGCCGAACTAGACCCCGACTTGGCCAAGCCATCCACGAACGAATTCGTGGCTCTCGAGCTAAAAGACACAACCGCCCCACCGAGAATCTGTAGAAGCCCCCGAATGTTGTAATATTATTATTTTATATACCTCCTTTTATTTTCTAAAATATAATAACAAATACAATTCATGTTGACGAAAAATTATCATTTTTGTCTATATTATCATAAGTTCATTATATTTTATAAAGTAATTATTTTTACGCGATTTGAAAAATATATTTAAAAAAATTAAAATTTCATTAATAATATCAAAACTCAAATATACTAAAAAACGCAGGATGTCAATGTTTATTGTATTCTAATAACTTTAATATTGTTAATTTTATATTTGCTAATTTTCTTTTTAAAATAAAATAAAATAAATTTAATAAATATTATTCAACTCATTTTACATTTGAAGATTTTTGCTCAGATATTTAAAAATGACAATTTGGTGTAAAAGAAGTACAATTTGGGAAGATGTGGATGATTTTAATTTTAAATAACATGTAAAAATAATTCATCAATGATGGCTCTAAAATTTATTTCTGAAAAGTTAATATATGACAAGTGTCAAAAAGAGAAGGGAGAGTGGGTTGGGAGAGTGAGTTGAGAGAGTGTATTTAGCACTCCTCAAATATTTTTAAGAAAAATTGAGTAGTTTCATGGTTTTCGCGTAACAGACTTTTACTGTAGTTAAAAAGACATTCTATCTACAGTTTTTACTTTTTAATTTATTTTTCCTTTTTGCAAAGAGTAATATCACAGGAATTTGAAGGAAATATAAGTAAATAAAAAAAGAGTCAAGTTAAATTTGTGATTTAAAATTTTAACTTCAATATCTTAACTACTCGTTTCCTATAACTCTAGGATTAAGAGCATATGGAAGGTCAAAAGGTTAAAGTCAAAAATTTAAATTACAAATTTAAATTGATTTAGTCTGATCTGAAAAAAAAAAAAAAAAAAAAAAGTTTTAAATACTATGTATAGAAACACCCTCAAATATATTGTACATGAGTTTTCTACTTTTCTTGGACGTTGCATAGCTTTATAAGATAGTTTTGGTTTTGCTTAAATTAGATGGCTTAAGTGCTAAAATAATTAACCACCACCCAAAAGTGATTTGGTGGTAATGTGCGGCAGGTGGTACATAATAACAAAATTAATTAATTAAAATAAAATAAAGGAAAATAATATTTTATTTATTTATTTATTTTATTTGGAGAGGGGGAGGACTTGAACCCGCAACCTTGGGATGCAGGTGTGAGAGGTTTACCATCGGAATAACCTCATCTCGTTTAGAAAACAAAATTAGAAGGAAAGAAATTAATGAATTTGGTTTTGCATTTAAGGGCTCTTCAATTGATTGCAGAAAACTGAGTTCAAGCCAAATGAAGTTTGATCATATATATAAACATGATTAGTAGTTTATAAATTATAATATTATGGATTAAAGTTAAATGTTGTTTGATAGTAAATGCCCTTATTCATTCTAACAGTGTAAAAAATCGAAATCTAATTGACAACAACTTTCAAATATGTCAACCTAAACCTAAAGATTGTGTAAATATTTTTGTTAAGAAAAGAAAAGAAAGAAAGATTCCATCCAAATTCATCAGCAAAAAGATAAAGGCATGAGAGATTCTTACATCAATAAAATCGGAAAGGAAACATGAAGGCACTCCTCTGGCAGGCTTCACAAATGAAAACCGCATCAATTCTCTTAGTCTCTCAGGCGTTTGAGGCATCAAAATGTTTGCAGCCTCCTCTAAATCCGAAACCCTAAACAAACCATTCTCCATATCTTTCTCCTCCAAGCAAACCCCGGCACAGCACAGAACCAACCTCTCCACCACATCGGGAAACTGCGCCGCCATGCTGTACCCAACAAACCCACCATAGCTAATCCCAACCAGGCTCATTTTATGCACGCCATGCATCTTCAAGAAATCCATCAGACAATTGGCCTGGAACGACTCTGTCCGTTCTGGTCTCGACGTGTACGAGTCCCCGAAGAACAGCAGGTCGGGTACGTACACATTGAAGCGGGACGTGAAGTGGCGGAGGTGCTCACCGTATTGCCACATCGCGTTGGCTCCGAAGCCATGGACGAGGACGAGATTAGGTTTTGATTGGGTTGGGAATTTGGGTACCCAGAAATGCATGAGGGTGCCTTCCCCGAGGTCTGTCGAGACTGACCGGAGATTTGCGTTCGAGAAGGAGCAACGGTACAACCAATCCCGAGACGCAGTGAAGCTGAAACATTTGAACAGTTTCAGACGATCGAACATTGGAATTCAACCGGAGAGATTTTGCAAGGTTGGATTTAATTGATGAAACAATTCGCAAAAGATATCATTATCCCTAATAGTCCAGGGGAAATTATAACCAGGTTTGGAGAGAAATGGAGGTGTTCTTCATAAAAGATCAATTTTCAAATGCGGATTTTTCTTTACAAGTTAATTTAAGAAAATGCAATATTCTTCATAAAATATCAATTTCCAAAAAAAAAATAAATAAATAAAAATAAATAAAAATAAAAATCCTATTTTAGATCATTTCTTTAAATTAACCTTCTAAGAAGAGATTTTTTTTTTTTACACAGCATACATAGGTTTGATTGTTAATAACTGCATAGCAAAATTTCCCTCATTTGGTTTCTCATTATAGCAAAATATTACTGAAATACCCCTCCAACAACTTTCTAGGACATTTTTAGCTATAAAGTAGGTGAATGATAGACGAAGAAATTGACATAATTTATAGGGAGAATTGTTAAAGATTTAAAAGTCTAAATCTCGAAAAATGAGCAAGATAATCCGCCAGATATCTTCTAAAAAAAGTTAATCTTGTAGGAAAGATTTAGTATAGTAATAATGAAACAATCCAAAAATATTGGCCTAAAAATAAACTCATCTTCTTTAGATCCACACGTGGTTTCTTTCAAACAATCCCCTGCACATGTGAGCCAAGTTAACTTTGATTGGCCACCTTTTTTTTTTTTTTTTTTTCTTTGAGTTTTCGTTAGACAGAGCTCGACCCAAGCCCATTATGACGTTTGTCGAAGGCTAAGATACCATATTAAATTTCCATACTTGTGTATCTTTTACCGGACCCACCTCGACTACCCCACTTATGACTTATGAGTACAGGTGAATAACCGGTGAAAATCTCATCATTCTAAGTGAAATATGAATCTTCTAGAAAAACTTTAAAGAGAATCATCATATGAAATCACTTTATTTTTCAACATAATCATCAGGTCCATCGAGCTGGTGTTACAAGTCAAGTAGCTTCTAGTGTGCTATCAAGAGATCAAGCTGATGATGCAGCAGCAGAGTTAGTGAGAAAACCAGAATTGTTAAACAATTCTAGTGAAATAATCCAGTGTAGCCTTGCTCGGTTAATCAGTAGTACGACATCTTCAATAGCACAAAGTAATAAGATCAAGTGGCCATCGTGGAAGCTTAGAGATCAGTTGGTAGTTATTAAAAGGAGTTGATGTCAATACTTGTAATTAATTTAGTTAGTTAAGAAATGTAGGACAGTTTTCAGTAACATTCAGCATTGTTCAGTATTCATACAAAAAATCAAACGGTGGCTTATGGATTTTCTTGTGAATGAAATAAAGAATTAAGGATCGTGATTATTGATTAATTCATGAGTGACAAAGAGAATGGAGGTTATCTCCAGATAGGCAGATATATATATTTCTCATCACTTTATATAATTATAATCAATAAAAAGTTGTTCAAAAAACTAAAGAAATAATTAATAATCAATCATTTCAATAACATTATTTAGTACATATATGAAAAAAAAAAACATTAATTAGAAAAATATATTTCAGTACGCGTATCAAATTAAAATAGAATTTCAATGTTATACATTTACTTTTCTCCTTCACTTATTGAAGGCACATTTTCGATGTGCAAAGGAATATAAATTCCAGCAATACTCCATGCATTACAATATGAAGTGTTCTTTGTAAGCATCAAAACATTCCGAGGATGAAAGTAGAGGCTTCTGTAAACATCCATATTAAAAAGAAAATGAATATTACAATACATTTTAAAATTAATATAGGGAATCAAAATAAAATAGCTTCATGAAAACACAATTAAAATGTCAATTAAACACAAATTAAATGTCACAATTAAATGCTAGCTACATTTAATTTGTTTAATGAATAACATATATACTTGCGAATGCTGTTATAATGTTAACAAACTTACAAAGTATTTGTTGTTTGACTGGAAATAAATATGGGCATGTTTATTAATCTAGAATGAAAATTAGAAGGAATCATTTTTTTTAATCAGGAATCAACTTTTATTGGAAAAGAAATCTAGAAAGGAAACTTAATTCCACAGTAGGAGGGAGGAATAGGGCCATAGGGGGGAATCAACAAATTTCCTTTTCTACGGGAACTTTATTCCTGATTCATGTGGGGTTCACGTAACTTTGATTCTTAACAATTACAAATCATGAATTAAGTCCTCTTTCACTAATTAAGATTCATGATTTGTAAACACGCCTAAATGTAATTTCACAATCAGAAAATGCTTGAAGTATTTTTTTTTCCAAGATGTACTTGATACATACTTTCCTAAAACATTATAATTTTTGATAAAAAAAAAAAAACAAAAAACAAAAAACTTGTAGTGTTTTAAAAAAATTAAATGCTTTTTAGCGCTAAGTTTAGAATGTAAACATACTGAAGCTAGCTCACCTGTGACAAGCTGTCTTTATAAAATCTCTTTAAGAAATTAGTGTTAACAAGGCAATCATTCTTGTTAACTTTTTCAAATTCCTCATGGATAAGGTCAAGTAAATCTCCATAGGTCAATCCAGGAAATTTCCTAACAGAACTGGTTAACATATAAGTCATTGCTCCATTCATTGTATTTCCTGAGAACGCCTGCACATTTGCTCAAATTTTAGATTAGAATATGCATGCGTGCTGTTGTAAAGAAAAAAATATTGTCAAGATTAAATCATGATATAACAGCTTTAAGACGTCTCGTATCTATAAAAGGAGAAATCTTTAGTGTACCCAACCACTGAATATTACAAGACATGTGGCAAGAAAATCACATGTGATGAATATATGGTAGCCGCATGTCTTATCTTTGGTGGTTGGGTATACTATCCAGCAATGCACCTGGTGTGCTGAAGATTTTCTCCTGTAAAAGATGTCTTACAGTGGTATCAGAAGCCACTTGATCATCTGCACAAGCACTGATACTAATTGCTAATCCACCTCTTGTAGCTTTATCAGCACCTGACGGTGGAGTATTATCATCCCAGCTCTTCCTGTTTAATTTTGAGCAACAAATTAATGCTATTATTGTAATCGTAAAACTAGTTCCATGATTTCAGTGTTTTTCTTTTCAGATTCAAATCCTCTACTGACTGCGGTACTGATCTTTCTGCTGAGACCTAAAACGTTTAAAAATAATATACTGCATTTACAAGATAATGAAACTGAAATAAATAAACGAAATAAATCTTCAGCCGTTGATTAGAGATGTCAACTGATTGCAAAGAAAGTTGGGTCAAATTAAATTAACTTCAAATTTTGATTTAAAATGTGTGACTTCAACATCCCATTTATTTGGTTTAAAAATCTAAGGGTTTTTTGGTTGTCGTCTACTCTCTTTCTCCAGGATAGCAAATGAATGGATTGATACTGAAATCATAAATTTAAATCAAATTTTTTAACGGACGGATTATTTTGTATATAGGAATGAAGGCAAACTTACCCCTTTCTGTTGTACTTGTATTTGAGATCAAGAATAGTTCCACTGTGGCAAGCATCAACAATGGCATGAAGTCTGACACCCTTTACAAGTGGTTTAACTATGATGGAATTTATATCATTATCAATTATCATCCCTTCTTTGATAAAATCAAGAGGACAAATTGTTTCATCAAACCCATCAGTTTCATCACCATTGAACTCTGGTTGTCTCAAGCCATGTCCTGAGAAGTAAAACACAAGCGAATCGCCTTTCTTGCAATCCTCCACAAGCCACTTCAATGCCTTTTCGATGTTCTTCTTTGTTGGAATATGCTCTGGTGTCTCCTCTTCTGCCAATTCACTAGCATGTCATCATTACAATAAGAGTAACACTATAGAGCTCAAAAAGCCAATTCAAATTATGTGATAAATGAGTTATCATTATCATATAAATTATTAAATTATGAGATGATGTGGTAAATAATATGGTAATGACGAATCACTTGCTACATCATTTGAGTTGATTAGGTGTTTTACACAACACAAGGACTTATAATTTTTTTTTCCAGTTAAATAATATTTGTTTTTGTTAAAATTTACTTAAATTATTAAATAATTTGATGGGTTCAAAAATTAAATGGAACTTTGTTGTAAGTGTTTTGTGGGCTTGGCACAACAATACTAACTTACGTTTAAAAAGCACCTAAAATTTGTCTTAAGTAAATCTTGAGTTTATTAAGTCTCGGTCCAAGACTTATTTTCTAGAAATTTTTCCAGATACAATTTTTTTTTACAAGATGTATGTTCTACCCTTATTTTCTAAATTTTTCCAGACTTAATTTCTGGAAATTATTTTGTGTCTCTCTTAATTAGTTTCTATCATATTTCAAACATCAAATCAAAGTAGTGGAGCTCAATTTCTGAAGATTGACTAAAGTGAGAGAGAAAGAGGGAAAAAAATTGAAGGAGAAAGTGAGAGATAAGTGCTGTTGAAGAAGTAGAAGCAAAAATAGAAAATGAAAGTGGAGAGAAGTGTCGTTGAAGAAGAAGATGTTGAAGAAAGATAAAAAAGAAATAAAAAACAAAAATAAAAAGTAAAGAATGAAATAAGGGGGCATTTTTGTCACTCAGCTTATTTGGTGCTGTATAAACTTAAGTTAATAACACTGTTAGTCACAAAAAGTCAATTGGATTTGGTGTTATTAGGCCTCTTTCCTCATAATGGTTTGATTATATAGAATAATTCTCTTTTATTCTTTTTGATATACCACATTAGATATTATTAAGTTGAATGAGTGTTCTCACCACCGACAGTTGACTAGTCAACGGTGACTAAAAAAATAGAGTATTTATCTGAAAATAATAGTAACTACAATTTATAATATTTTGGGTTTGGCTAAGTTGTTGTTAACAGTAAGGTTACTAGGTCAATTTCAGTCTTTAAATTTCAATTCAATGGTGCATAAAATTCAGGATTTAATTTTTTAAAAAAATTAAAACAAAAAGTAACCAATTATCTTTTATATAACTACTCAGTAATCTTGCTGTTAACTTCAAGATAGCAAAACCCTATAATTTTAATTAGAAAAGTAGAAAGGACTAATAAATTAATTATTTAATTTTCTGTTTTCTTCCGGGCCTTATGCTTTAACGAATTCCCCATCCCCCAATGTTAGGCAAGAGAAGAGAGTGTAACATCAAGAACACGTTGGTTTAAAAACCCACATGTGAAATTGGAAAAAAAGAGAATGAATCTCATGTGCAAATACAACCCAACAGATTAATATTTTGAGTTATATATATATATATATATAAGTCTTTCTATTGTCAGTTCATCCTGACAATAAATATATCAGGACGAAAAATATGGACCACAGATTATGGAGAAGTTTTGACAAGTATATACACTTTAAGTCAAAGTATGTAAATTTAGTAGTCCACATTTTTCGTCCCGATATATTTGTTGTCAGGACGAACTGATAATAATAATATATATATATATATATTCTATTGTCAGTTCGTCATGACAATAAATATATCAGGACGAAGAATGTGGACCATAGATTATGGAGAAGTTTTGACAAGTGCATACAATATTTATTGTCAGGATGAAAAATGTGGATCACAGATTATGGAGAAGTTTTGATAAGTACATACACTTTGAGTCAAAGTATGTAAATCTAGTGGTCCACATTCTTTGTCCTGACAATAAATATATCAGGATGAAGAATGTAAACCATTAGATTTACATACTTTGACTCAAAGTGTATACACTTGTCAAAACCTCTTCATAATCTATGGTTTACATTCTTCGTCTAGATATATTTTATATCAGAATGAATTGATAGTAGAAAGACTATATATATATATATATATATATATATATATATATATAAATAAGTACAACCTCTATCATGGCTCTAAGCTGAGCTCTGCATATATATATCCTTGGCTAATCAAAAAGCCAACATGGGCTCACGTGTGTGAGAGAGAGTTTGAAAACTTACATGTGAAAGTGAAGCTATAAAAGATAGGAATGAGTCACACATTAAAAAGATAAAATCTAAGAGAATAATATATATATACCTATAGATATCACAAATCTCAATAGACTAGTTATTTTTGTTCTAAGGCTATCCACGAATATATAAATATACAATTATAAAAATGTGATAATTACCTTGGTGGCCATCAATTTGGTGACATACTATCAAAATAGTCACTAGATTGGGAATTGGTTTCAAAATTGTCATTTTTGACGAAAAGTGTGTTATTAATGGCCATTTCATCTAATAAGTGGCATTTTGGTAAATAAGGGGATGACATTAATTTATTTTATATATTTTTTGGAAATCAATTTTTTCTTTTGTTTTTTGAAACAAATAATTATATTTAGTTTGTGTGTGTGTGTGTTTGAGATATGCTATACGTATATATACACACTAAATATAATTATTCGTTTCTAAAAACAAAAGAAATTGTTTAAATCAATACATGTGTCTCTTCTTTGTTTTTTTTTTTTAGATTTTTTAGATTTTGTAGCCTTAATCTTCTAAAAAAAGATATATATATATATACAGATTTTCTATTATCAATTCGTCCTGACAATAAATATAACAGGACGAAGAATGTGGACCACTAGATTTACATACTTGGACTTAAAGTGTATGCACTTATCAAAACTTCTCTATAATCTGTGGTCCACATTCTTCGTCCTGATATATTTATTATTAGGATAAACTGACAATAGAAAGACTGTATATATATAATTATATATATATATATATATATATATTAACTTTCAAATGAGGGATCCATTACTTTAATTTCGGTCCATACATTGATGAAATCACATCGATTTGTATGAATTTTGATATAAATTTTTGTGTGGATGATAAGTTCATTGAAATATACCTATAAATAAAATTTGAGATGTTTTCAAGCACTATTTATCTCGATTTTGTTAAATATAAAGGCATAGGAAAAATGGGAGATTTATAGGAAAATTCAAAAAACTAGTTCTAGTGCTTGAAAAAATCCCAAATTTTATTTATAGGTATATTTCAATGAATTTACCATCCAAAAAAAAAAAAAAAAATCATATCAAAATTCATGCAAATTGATGTGATTTCATCAAGGTGTGGGCCGAAATTAAAGTGAGGAATCCCTCACTTGAAAGTTACTCATACACACACACACACACACACACGGATTTTCTATTATCAGTTCGAACTGACAATAAATATATCAGGACGAAGAATGTGGACCACTAGATTTACATACTTTGACTCAAAGTGTATGCACTTGTCAAAACTTCTCCATAATCTGTGGTCCACATTCTTCGTCCTGATATATTTATTATCAGTTCGAACTGATAATAGAAAGACTGCACACACACACATATATATATATACAGATTTTCTATTATCAGTTCGTCATGACAATAAATATATCAGGACGAAGAATGTGGACCACTAGATTTACATACTTTGACTCAAAGTGTATGCATTTGTCAAAACTTCTTCATAATCTGTGGTCCACATTCTTCATCCTGATATATTTATTGTTAAGACGAACTGACAATAGAAAGACTATATATATATATATATATATATATATGTTTGAGATATGCTATACATACATACACACACTAAATATAATTATTCGTTTAAAAAAAAAAAATGAAAACAATGATTTCCAAAAAACATCTAAAATAAATTAATGTCATCTTCTTATTTACCAAAATGCCCCTCATTAGATGGAATTGGATGGAATGACCATTAGTGTCACATTTTTCGCTAGAAATGTCTATTTTGAATCCAATTTCCAATCTAGGGCCATTTTGATAGCGTGTCATCAAATTGATGGCCACCGGGGTAATTATCCCTATACAAATTTAACATGACTAATATGATACGTTTTTTTAATTTAAAGTATCATGTATATATATAAAGCCGACTAGGTACGAGATTGCACACTTTTTTTTTATATAGGATCCCAATTGCCTCTGGTGTAAAATGTTTTTATGTAGATGCTAATTAGGTTCTTGCACTTGTGAGTCAGACTCTCTCTCTCTCTCTCTATATATATATATAAGTAATATCATAAGTAATTAGCTTAATACCTCAGCTAAGCATCTGAGAGGCTCTTTATTTTGATTATTCGTGCAACTTTTTTCAGTGTCATGAATCACGTGGAGGAGCAATGACACGTAAAGATCTACAATATTTGCAAAAACTTAATTTCATCATGCTAATTTTATCTTTAAAAAAAAACACGCTAATTTTAAACCATTTCTAAGTTTTTATTTTTCTAACAGATACAGGGATTGGAATTAATTTAAATTTCAAACGTATACAGGGATGGAGATTGAGTTATCCATCCTTTATCAGCTCCATTGTCATCCCTAATAAAGAAGCTTTCAACATACTATTTAAAATCATTTCTAGGTTTTTAATTTCCTTAATAATAACAAATGCATTTATCAAGTGGTTTCTTAAGAAAGATAAATACAAGTGCTCTTGTTTTTTTTTTTTTGGAACTTAATTGAAGAAAATACAGGCCGTGCACAACCAATTAAAGAGACAATAAAAAGTTAAAAAGATACCTGTGAGCACGATGATTCCGTTCTCCTGAAATTTAAAATTTGTGATCAACATGTCTCTCATGTTCTTGACATCATTGATGGTTCCTTTAAGCCTGTATTTCCTCTTGTTGTAAGTAACTCCACACAGAACTGCACGCTTATTCGGCCGTGACGATGACCGAAAAGGAGAAGGCTCAATGTTCAAAGGCGTTTTAGTGCTAACATCTGCTGGTTTCCGCAACTTATTAAGAATTCTCTTTGGACACATAAAGCTGTGCTCTCGACCATTACATGATATGCTTGATCTCTCATTTTCTGGCTTGGGGGTTTCAGTTATGGGGGTTTCAAGTGTGCATGCTGGGCAGATCATTTTCTCTTCGTTTTCTTTCGGCAATGGTAATCGTTGCCGGCAGTGATTGCACTGAATTTTTCTGGTGTTGTCCATTACATCTCTGCTGTAGGTCTTGTTGTATTAGTACAAGATTGAAAGGAATATATACTTTAAATGGTGGAGAGGTTAAGGTAACTTTTATAATGATGTGTGAGATCAATACCAACCAAAAGTTTTATATTTAAAAAAAGAAAAAGAAAAAGAAAAAGAAAAAGACAAAAAAAAAGAGTGTATCTTATTCTTAAATTCACTCATCTTTTCCTTTGTATATATATTGTGCAACGATCATTATCGATATAGGAATTATTTTTTATTTTTTATTTTTTATTTTTTTAATTTTTTTAATTTTTTATTTTTTTGACTTTGGGAGGGTATGTGAAGTCAAGACCTGTGCTATGTTGTCTGTGAGGCTACGATTAGAGGAACATGTTTTTACGAGAGAAGAGGGGATATATGTGTTCTTTATAAAATTGTAAAAGGTGTCAATACTGCCACAGGTATATATGATTTACACACACATTTGATAAATACAGACATTATTAACCATAAGCAACCAATTAATATTAATGTCAATAATAACCTTATTAAAATGAATTCATTTATTTTTATAGACTCAATGTGGCTTGATAAAAGCGCTTCAGTTTGACAATATCTCATATTTGATTCGATGTCCCCGTATGTGGTATTTAAAAAAAATAAAATACTCAACCAAACACAATATTTCCTATTTTGATTCGTATGTTTTGTGCATTTTCAAAATTTGCCATTAATTAAAGTTATTTGTAATATATAATGTTTCTTCTGAGCTTGTGTTTGGTGTCATGTGAGAATTGTGGAAGGTGATGAATGTTGATTCTGGTGATGCCCCAACTTTCAACTTTCATGTTCTCATCAGGTCATGATGATAAATGGCAGATAACTTATTCACAAAAGATGGAGCTTGTAGCCTATATTTAGGTTTGTGTTTCTGGTTGGTTGCCCATATTTAATGGCACAAGTGAATAAGTGATATAGGAAATATTTAATGGCACAAAACCTGAAAGAGAATATATATAGTGAGTGGATTTTCATAGCAATTGTGTATCATGGATGAAAGGACTTGCGCTTGAATATTGATGATAACATTATCAAGAGTTAGGGCTTGCTATTGTATCTAAGCCAAAACTTCTTGTTAGTGGTTAGTGGTGGCAAAATAGGCCGGCCCGGCCTGTTGGGCCCGGGCCCGTTAGGCCCGTTTTCCAAAACGGGCAGGGCGGGCTCGGCCTAGGAGGGAAATAGGTCGGGCTGGGCCCGGATGTTTTTGGGAAAGGGAGGCCTGGCCTGGGCCCAGGCCTATGTAAAGTCGGACCAGGCCGAGCCTTGGCGGGCTGGCCCGTTACGGGCCGAGCCCAACGGGCTTCCATTTTTATTATTATTTTTTTTTTATACATTGTAAAAACTAATAATTTTGTGCAATTATTAATGTAATAATTATAATATGAAATATAACATTTTTCATACAACACTTAATTAATTTGAAAAAAAAAAAAAAATTGAAATCTGGCGGGCCTACCAGGCCGCCAGTGGGCCGAGCCCGTGGCCAGCTTGTTTGGGCCCGCCAAGCCAAAAATTTTGAAATTTCTTTCAGGCCTGGCGAGCCTGGTGGGCCTTACCGGGCCTGGCCCGCGTTTTCGCCACATGAGCCCAGCCTGGGCTTGGCCTGTTATCCTGGCGGCCCGGGCCCACGACTGAAACGGGCCTGGACGGGCGACCCACCAAAACCCGGCCCATTTTGCCAGCACTATTAGTGGTTGTTGACTGTGATTTTTCATTGTATGAAATATCAGCTAGTCAACAGCATAATTTGTGATTTATTAATAGTAAGGGTGAAGAAATAACAGATAATAAAATAGAGACACGATTTTATGTGGAAAATCCTAAAAAAAAAAGGGGAAAAACCGCGGTTACTGGTGACGACAATAAAAATGGCTTCATTATGAGAAAGAATGGTTACACACTCAACTCACTTCTCTCTCAATGCTTGTATGAATATTTTCTGTGCGTCGTTTACAATGAAAGTGAGGTTATATTTATACTCCCACTGGTAAACCTAACTTGTTGTGCAAGCAGTTGGCTTGTAGAATCTCGTTATGATTCTTCTTGTATAGATTCATTGATTATCTTGATCTCTTTCCTGTTTGATGTTTATCACATAATAAATGTGATTGATTTCATGCTTAATTAGGATTCTGATATCTTGTGAAAGAGATAAGTTTGTTTCCTGGTTGAAGTATGATTCTTGATTCTCATATCTTGGTGAAGTTTTCTTTCTAGACACCAGGTATTAATGAGGCTTATTAGATCCTGATTTGGTCGAGTGATCTTCACTAGAGAGATATCTTGGCCGACCAAAATCTTGCTTTGCCAAGATTCTTTTCTAGCTGAGCCATTCTCTTTGCAACGCTTTTTGTAATACTTGCTTATTTGCTCGACGATGTGCTTGCTTGGATGGCGTGTCCTTAGTCAGCTTTTTGTCGGGTTTGACCGGTTGACTTTTCATGACGTGGCACATCTTTTCTCCAATATTCTTGCTAGTTTGATGACGTGTCAGTTAACCAAAATTCATATATAACAATACCCTCTTAATACCTGAGCCGAGCTTTTTGATCAGCAAAACTCTTCTAGTCCCTTTATAATTGATATATTTGTTCGACAAAGTATATTTGAAAAGGCTCCATGAATTTTTTCGCCTAGCTCATTAATGATATTTAATGCCTTAATTGCTAAGTTTAAATACCAACCACAAAACATTCAGCTGAGGTTGGAAACTTTCCCTGCATGACACGTGTCGCTTTTTTAGTGGGTAAGATTGGTGTGATTTCTCGTGCATTGACACTTTCATCATTTTATCCACACCTTCTGGGTTTCCCGTGTGTGGGGTGACCTGAGCATGTGCTAGGGCTTCCTTTTCTTCGTCACGTAATATCTCGTTTGTAAGGTTCATGATTTGTATTGGCTTGATTCCATTGCAAAACGCTCTATATTTGTAATAGTTGTTGCTTAGGATATTCTTGGAAGAAAAGAAGTTTCAAAGTTGAAGAGCAACGTCTAGTGCAAATATCGTCTTCAAGAGGTGAAAGCGTCAAAGGTATACTTTGACTTCTATCCTCTTGCAAGACGTTAGTGCACACACACACAATTCATACATGTGTGTCCCTGCATCGTAGTGCAAACATTTGGTATAACATATTCACACACTTTTAAGTATGCACATGCATTGGTCTCTTACAGACAAACATTGTAGAATTGCATGTTTTATGACTATCGCGTAGATATGGCATACTTGTGTGACATTGTGTTTATATGTTTGTGTTTCTTGTATTTTGGACTTGAACATGTTCTTATTTGATTCCTTATTGAGTTCTGATCGTTTCGGTTACTCATTCATAAGGTTTCAAGTCCAAACAATGTAGCTACGCTACTTTGCATTCTCATTCGTTGAGTTGACTTCATCATTGTTTTCCGAGATGATTTCTCAACCATTTTTCAAATTTTGGTAGTTGTCGTCGTGCGTGAGGGAGCTACGGTTTGTAATCTGAAAACAGATTTGAAATCGGAGTTCAGATGCCCGAATACGGCTGAAGAACGTGAGATGAGCGTGCGAGAGGTTTGCATGGCCAAAGGCCATGCATAGGCCACCACGTGTGGAGGCCGTGGGACCCACGGCCAGAACACCCCTCTAGTCCCGTGTGGCCCACGCGCCCCCCACGGGGATTGGTGATGTGGCCACCTCCGATTGGGTTGTTTTTGTTCCCTCCTTGAATCATTTTAATATGATTTTCTTTCCCTCCAAACATAACTTGAAGAAAATTTCCAAGAAAAAATTCTGCAGAAATCTTCAATTTTTAGTTTTCTTATTTTGATCATAACTTTCTCATACCAACTCGAAATTGATTGATCCAAAAACCAAAATTGTTGATCTTGATGAGAGCTACAAACTTGAAGCAATTCCAGAGGTAGTTGACTTTGTCATTTTTCCCAGTGGACTGATTTCAGTATGTGGTTCAACTTTGTATGTTCAACTTCTTCTTTTTCATTTCATCTTTTGATCATCTCTTTTAATCTTCCTATTTGATTGATGAAATATGTTAAGAAGGATGTTAGATCATATGCTAGGGTTTTATGATTGATTGTTTGTTGAGTTTTAGCATTGTGATTCACGTTTGAACTTAGTTTGGTAAACTTGATTTTCCTTGAAATTGATTCTAGAAATGCTATATGTGATGTGCCTCATGACATGTTCTAGGTTTAATTTCATGTTCTAAGAACAAGGTTTATAGTGTGATTTATTGAATATTCTTGAATTGTTCTTATTGATTTTGCATGCATTGATTTCTAGGTAGTTTTTGTGATTGTGTGTTGAAAGCATATCCTAGTTTATTTCTAAGCATGTTCATAGAGTTTGATTGATCATCATACTTTATTTGATTGTGATTTGCATCATTTGCATCACTTAAATCATTGCCTTGTATAAGGTTGAAGTCTCTAGCAAAGTGAGTGAAGTTTTGTAGATAGAGCAAAGAAGTCTTGATTAGAGTCGGGAGGACTCGGATAGTCAAGCAAGGAGACTTGTCTAGGGTCGGGAGGATCCGGATAGACAAGCAAGAAATCTTCCTGGAGATGTGAGCGTCTTGGATAGGAAGTTGCTTTCTAGAGGTGTATGACACATCTCGGATAGGAAGTAGGCTTGGTAGTTCACTAGCCCGAGGGTAGATTATGAGGTGATAGCTTGAGCGGATATCTTGTGTTGATAGCTTGGGTGTGTAAATCCTTTTCATATAGTGGATTGCTTTGCCGGTGGTTGTGGTATCAACCCGTGGATGTTTCCTCTTTGAGGTTTTACCATGTAAAAATCCTTGTGTCAATTTTTGCTTTACTTTTCTTTATCTTCCATATCTTACATTGATTGCATATCTTGTACATTGATTTACTCTTGCATTAGTTAAATCAATTCATTTGTTGAATCTCTTCAAGTGTGCATTTTCTTTGTTATATTCCGTATTATTTTTAATATTGGAAGAAATTGGGCCTACACCTATTCACACCCCCCTCTAGGTATATTTTACACTACTACTTAAGGGAGATTTCATCGTTGAAGTCACCAACGCAAAGCCACGGTAGCCGAGACATACCACTTAATCGCCGAAGTAACAACATGGTGACGTTGGTCCTGCTCAGGGTTACCATAGAACCTAGTAAACCTCCACTAGATCGTTGAATAAGACATTACCTTCACATCAATGTGGTAACACAAAAAAGATAAAAGATCAACTTGAACATTATCTGACCACAACAAGCCTAATCCTCCACTCCTTCCAATTGAATTGACTACCAATTTCCCCATAAAACCCATACGGACTCTCAACATTTCCATTAAACGAACTCCAACCTTTGTCTCCATGAGAAACACCACATCCGGAACTAGATCCCGCATTAGATTTTGTAGAACCCGGATCGCCCGAGGACTACCTAGCTCCCGAGCATTCCACACTAATATTTTTATAGCATCTGGTCAGCCGGTGAAGACCTGGCCGCCGATATCTGAGTGTTTGAGTACACCCTTTCTGAATTTGACTTACTTTTCTTGTTACCATAAAAAACAAACCCTTCATTCTATTGTCCCACAAACCTGTCTTTTTCACCCACAAGCTTCCCCAGGATTGTAGCCTTCGCTGCCTGACCATGATCACCAACTCCCTCGATCTCAGTAGCTCCAACTTGCGTCGATTCCCCACAGCGATAGCCTCAACTGGCAAAGCCAGAGACATATCACTAGCACGCCCAACAACATCAAACTGGTTTTCATTCGAAGCAACAACTCTCACCCTTCACTTCCATTTCCTACCTCATCTGGCTTGCGATCCCAAATTAGAGTCATTCAAATCCCTAGGACTAGACCCCTTTCCAAGAGTCGAACCAGAGATCCAACCCAACCCAATTTCTTTCTTAACTCGGTCACCCAACTCTAGATGGCTATAAGTAGGCTTAACACACTCCAACCCAATAGAGATAGATGAACCTTAAGAGGCCCAGTTAGATACCTTTTATTTCCCTTTGTTTTTGGGCTTACCAAACAAGTGTGACTTTTGACCCGGCCCATCCCCATTGCCCCCATAAACTCCCTTTTCCTTAGTACTTTGACTTTGAAATTTGAAATCGTCATCCACAATTACACCACTCGGACAATCATTCCCTCCATCACTAAGATCTTTTAAAACGCCTCCCATAACTACAACATCTCGACAATCATTACCTAATTTTTTATCACCATAATCCAGCCATTTCACCACTAATGGCTCATTAATCATAATTGCAGGATAAGTAACTAACACCGGCTACAAATATGCTTGCCTCCAAGCCCGACGGCTCAGACCTCCGATTCCATGAACCACCATCCTTAGTAAACTAAGCGTTCGACCAAGTACCACCCCGTCGATTCCATCTTTTCTCTGGCGTAATGGCCCTCAACCAAGCCCCAAAAAGTAACACATCCTAGCCATTCACTCCGGTCATGACCGAATCAACCAAACACTCCCGCGTTGAGTGCCCTAATCGACCACACCAATAACAATGGTTTGGTAATCTTTCATAGCGTAATAGCATCACAGTCTTCTTCTCATCTCCCATTACATCAACTCTTAAGCACCGTTGGAGAGGCTTAGTGATGTCTAGGAGAACCCTCACACGTAAACATTCCCCAGAACAATCCCCTGACAATCCCATATCCAAGTCCTTCACCATTCCCACCATGCTCCCCAAAAAATGCCATATCTCTTTCAACATGCACAATAGCGGCACCTGATGGATCTGGACCCAGAATTCTATGTGATTAAAGCACATTTTATCAATATCACCTTTGCCTGCTGGCTCCTCTAACACAATCTACGCACCATCAAAACTCCATGGTCCCCTAGCCAAAACCTGGATTCGATCATCAGCACTCTTAAACTAGAATGTGAAAACATTACTATTAACACAATCAATCTCAACAATCCCCCCCGCCCCTTCACCTTCCAAATTCTTTTCAGCACCCCAATAAAAGCATCTCTATTGACCACCTTGTTAGATATCACTTTCCCCACAAGACTCAACGTGAGCCTTTGTTTAGTTTCCTCCTTAAGTCTTTCCTACAGACGTTGCATCGGGCTCTCCTTCTCTAAAAGAGACATGCTAGCATAAAATTTCGCAATCTCTTTAGGATCCATACCAAATATAAAAAGCAAATTAGAAAATAGATTGCTCCAAGCCGGAAAAAAACCTTCACTCGGGCTTTGTTGCGAAGAATAAAACTTCATTTTCACAAGAGGAGAGACTAAAAAAAAAACTTTGGTAGCGAAAATAAACTTTTGAGTACAATGAAAATACACTTTGAAAGAAAATAAATTAGAGACCAAAATGATAATTAACCATTATAAAATTTGTTATAATTTATAAAGTTATTAATAACAGATAAAAAACACATCCAAACTGTTTAATTTTTTTGTATTATTAGAATATTTCGGGATTGGAGAAGAGGACATGACTCAAACCCACAACTTCTTGGATGTAGATGTGAGGACTTACCATCGAATAACCTATCTTGTCTAAACTATTTATTATTTGATTGTATAGGCTTAACTTAATGGTAACTACAATTCTTAACTAGTGTTGAGTTTTTATGTCCAAATATGCCTCTCAAATCAAACAAAAATAAAAATAACTTTTTGTTGATTGTAATATGGATACAGTTTGGCATAAATACAGTTAGAAATCAAGTATGTATGTATCTACTCAAACATCCTCTACCTATAAAATTAAACTAAAAATGACCAAATTGCCCTTAATTATTAAAATTTCAAAATGAAGATATTATTTTTATAAAAAAAACCATTAAATTAAATTAATTTAAGATATCCTTTCAATGGAATATAAATGGAAAAATAAAAAATATTTTTAAAATTTTAAATTATCTTCATTTTCAATTTTTTTTCAAAAGTAAATAAAATAATGTTTTAAATTTTTTTAAATAATTTTTTTCTTAGTGTTTTGTAAATTTAAAATAATAAATTGTTTCTAAATTTTAAATTATTTTTACTAGCGTTTATTTATTTATTTTTTTAAAAAGACTATTTTCATTTTTAAATTTTAATAACTAAGAGAAATTTAGTCTTTTTATTAATTCAATTTTAAGAGTATTGGAGGTCTAAGTAGATAATGCATACTTGATCTTTGGCCGTATTTATACCAAATTATAAGGGAGATCAGTGTATTTACCCTATTGTAATATTTACGAAAGGGTTGGGCTCTTTACTCTCTTTGTATTTAATTTTTTTTTTACGTTTAATAAAATTATGGTATACCATTGTCGTTACTCTTTAGCAAAAATTAAAACTAAAAAGAATAGCAAAGAGAAAGAAAACATTCAAAATATTTTAAAGATACAGTGATTATAAAAATACAAATAAAATAACATTATAAAAACTTCCGGGGTCTAATTATGCTTCCTTCTAAATCTCTTTAGGCAAACTTTTAATGGTTTGGTTCTATTTCATGTCTTTATTCTACCACTACACAAATTAAAGTGCTAAGAACCAGATGCTCATTTGTAAATTAAGTAGCACAAAATAGATCACCTTTTTTTTTTTTTTGCTTTTGCTTTTAGTTTTGTTGCGTTCATACTCTATTTTATTTTTTGAGATAGGGAAACAAGTTTACGAACATTTTATAATTAGAAACAACTTTCAACAGAAGAATATATATATATATATAGTAATTCTTTCATGAAGGATCCCTCATTTTAACGTAAAGTAAGGACCTCCATGAAATCCATCGATTTGAATGAATTTTAATTTGAAATTTTTTGTGGATGATTAGTTCAATGAAATCTACTTGTATACAAAATTTGAAAAATTTTCAAAATACTACAACTATTTTTTCCCTATTTTGTTAAATATGAAGCATGGGAAAAAAAAGGTGAAAATGGGAAGAATGTAAAAATTATTTATCGTACTTGAAAACTTTTCAAATTTTGTATACAAGTAGATTTCATTGAACAAATTATCCACACAAAAATTCAAATCAAAATTCCTTCAAATCGATAGATTTCATGGAAGTCCTTACATTATGTTAAAATGAGGGATCCTTCATGAGAGAATTACTATATATATAAGCCCAAGTGTGGTGACATCTATTATAAATGTTTCTTTAAAAAAGGTAAATACAAAGATAAGTTACGTTAAAAAATGAAAAATAAAAAAAAAACAATTATGTGTCAAAGTCTCAAATAAATGCGTACAAAAACAATTGTGAGATTTTGGAGTGATTTATGTTGGGATTTCATTCTTTTGATGAATACCTTTCCGAGAATTTTTGCCTTGGCTTCAAATAAAGATGGTATGGTGAGGGAGTTTGGGAGGTTTGAAGGTTCGAATTGGATATGGGATGTGATGTTGAGAAGATCGCTTTTTAACTGGAATTCGACCAATGGAATTGTTTTATGCTTGCTTTAAACAACATCTCTATTAGAAATAGTATACCAAATGCTTTGGCTTGCTCGTTTTGTACTAATGGGTGCTTTTCGGTCAAATCATTCAGAAGGTGCTTGGAGGATGTTGGGGGGACGGACTGTTCAGTGGTCTGTCTTTTTCTTTGGCTAGGCATTGTCCCTCCGAAGGTTGAGGTTTTCTTGTGGCAGCTGTTCAAAGGGAGAATAATGGTAAGAGAAGTTCTTTCTAATTTCGATATGGTTCAATTGGCTTCTACCGAGTGTCCTTTTTGTGGAAAAGTGTTCGGGTCAATAAATCACCTGTTTTTACATTGTGTCTGGTCTTGGAAGCTATGGTCGATGGCTATGGGTTGGTAGGGGATAAGCTCATGCTGCAATAACGATATCACTGGGTGGATGGAAGGCTAGTCAAGATTGTGTCATTCTAAGTTAAGGAAAATGGCTTGGAATGTGTTGTTCTGTGCTTTGTGTTGGACTATTTGGGAGTACCACAACTGTGTTGTGTTTGGAGGGAAGAATGCAAACCTTTCTTTGGCTTTAGATTCAGTAAGATTTAGAGTGGCCTGGTGGTTCAAAAATTTTGGTGCTGGCTCTAGTGAGGACTTAACTATCCTCCTTCTTGATGTTGAAGGGAGGTGTGTTGATAGGCAACCTACTAAGATAATTAAGCCCTGCTCTTGGTCTCCTCCTATGGCTCACGATCTCATCTTCAATGTGGACGGCTTTGCTAAAGGTAATCCGGGCTTGGTTGGAATTGGTGGAGTTATGTGTGATGCTAGTGGTAAGATTTTATGCTTATTTTCGGCCTCTGTTGGCCTCTCTGACTCAAATATGGCTGAAGTCCTGGCTATTCATAGAGCTTGTGTATTGATCTCTTCCAGTATGCTCCTTTCAGACCGCAATATCATTATAATGAGTTATTCTAAATCGGTGGTATCTTGGATCAATGGTGAGGGCTTTGGGCACTTAAGTTTTGTAAATTTAGTGTACGACATTAGACAATTTCTCATGTCTATGAATTCTGTTTCCATCAAATTTACTCCAAAATGTTCTAACTCTTTAACTGACAGCTTGGCTAAAGCTGGGTTAGGGTTACATGAAGAGAGGTTAGAATGGGGTCTTTGAGGTTTTCTCTTTGAAATCCTTCTTGCTCTTTTTCGCTCAGTTCTCATTTGTATGTCGTTGTGATGTTTTCTTGCCATATGGTGTGTGGCTTTGCTGGTTTTGGGGGTTTTTGCCATCATTTTTTAATCCTGTTTGTATATGTTTTGGTTTTGTATTGCCTGGGGGTTTTGACTAAGTTTTCTTGTTTGGTTTTGTTTTCTTCGGTGCCCTTGGATTCCTGTTTGTTTTGGTTCTGGGTTTGTAATGCTTGTCTTGGCTTTCATCCTTATTATTAATAATATAGCAGTTTCAAAAAAAAAAAAAAAAAAAAAAAAAAAAAAAGTCTCAAATATATGCGTAAAGAATAAAAATAAATAATTCATAATGCGTCTTAGGGTCGTTTGTTTTTTGTACTTAAAACTCAGTGGGTTTAAATTGAAATTATTAAGTTGTTTTGTTTATTTTTTTTAAGTGGTCAAATAACTTAAAAATACCAAAAAAACAACTTGAAATAAAAAGTAACAAATCGTGACTTTTAACTTAATTTTAAATAACTGGATTAAATTTAATATATTTTCTTCCAAGATTAACCACCCAAAGATAACATATTTCAAATTTTATCATAATTTTATATTATATAAATTTATTTCTTTTAACCTATTACTTATGATTACTTATGATAAACATTTGAAAAAAAAAAAACATTAATCATATTGTCACTTTGAATACCATAACATAGTTGAACCTTCTGTTAGGATTATGCTCAATAGCAAGAGTGTAATATTGTTTTTGACAATCTTTTTATATTAATAAAGTGATTTCTGGTTTAACAAGTCTTATAACATTTATAGTTTAATTATTATAATTGTCAAAAGTAAATAATCATAAGGTCAAAAGACTATGAGAAAAGAAGAATTGTTCGTGCATCAGGATATGTATGAGGTAGACACAATTCTTTAGTTAGTCTTGAATAATGTTCACAACTTAAGATAAAGGTTGGGCACCTTCATCTTGTTAAAGTTGTAGATTCTTTTACTAGCATTTAAGTGGGATCAAATGTATTATGATGAGTCTAAAATCATCAAAGTATCTTTGAGTAAAAAAATCTAGTGCACTAGGTGCATTGAATAGGATCACAATGAAATACTTTATCTAGAACCGTCAGTGGATAAAAGTTTTCATTATGAGGACAATCAGAGAGTCTATCTTAATCCTGAGAAAAATGATGGACTTATGGTTACAAGTGTTCACTAGTAGAAAATTAGTCTTTCCAGACAAAATTTTAGGAGACAAAGCAAGATTTATAGCCATAGGTAACTTTTCCCCACAAAACGAATTTCGTCGGGAAAGATAACGTTTCGTCGGGAAAGGTAACCTTTCCCCACAAAACTCAAAATTTGTCTGGAAAGGGTACAAAAATTTTCCCAACCTTTCCCCACAAACGAGTTTCGTCGACAAAACTAGAAATTCGTCTGGAAAGGGTACCAAATTTTTCCCAACCTTTCCCCACAAACGAGTTTTGTCGGGATAGGTAATCTTTTCCCACAAAACTAGAAATTCGTCTGAAAAGGGTACAAAATTTTTCCCAATCTTTCCCCACAAACGATTTTCATCGGGAAAGGTAACCTTTCCCCACAAAACTCAAAATTCGTCCAGAAAGGGTACAAAATTTTTCCTAACCTTTCCCCACAAACGAGTTTCGTTGGGAAAGGTGACCTTTCCTGACGAAACTCAAAATTCGTAGAGAAAAGTTAACGAAATTTTTTCCCAACAAACATTTTATTTGAAGGGAAAAGTTAATTAAAGTTTAAAAAATATATACTAAAATTAATTAATTAATTAAAAAATATATGTGCTAAAAAATATTAAAAGTTAATTAATTAAAATTATATTTTTGGGGGATGGGGATGGGGGAGGTCCCCATTTTCCCCACAAATATATTGAAATGGGGATGGGGATGGGGGAGGTCCCACCATCCCCATTTCCCCATTTTCCCTAAATCATATATAAATATAATTATATATATATATATATATATATATATATATATATATAATTATATTAATATGTTATATAGTTATATAGTTATATATATATTAATATATGGAATGTTTGTTTTTTTATTGTTAATTTATAATTTTTAGTCAAATGGGGAAATGGGGGAACGGGGGAAACGGAGAAACGGGGAAAAACGGGGAAAAACGGGTATTGATTATTGTTATAGGTAAAAATAGTCATGAAGGACACGTTATCACCATAGAAGGCCAGGCCAGTAGGAGTCAAGATAAGTCAACTTATGGAGCAGAAACCCCCACGATAACCTACTCGGAAAAGGGAGTAAGTAGTCCGACCACAAACGAAGACGATCAGCTTGGGCAGCAGATCTCATTCGGGCACACTCGGTCACACTCGGGCACACTCGGGCACACTCGGGCATACAAACTCGGGAATCAATAAGACAGTCACCAACACTCATATACCAATCATAATCAGCGACCAGCATGTCCACAATAAGCAACGATGTGGACCATTAGAGTTTAAAAAGGAAACCAGCAGTTCTCCCGCGAATAAAGGAGAAAGAATCTCGTCCAGAATTGGACCCAGCCGAAAGAGGAAAACATAACCTAATTAGGACTAGGAAACCGCTTGAGACTTGGGGACCACAACACTAAACCCTAGCGGCCACCTTAAAACCTTAAAAACAACATGTATAAATACCCCCTCTATTCACAAACAGGGGGTACGCGAGAAGTAGCATATAGAGAGAGAGGATCATAGTGCAATATTCTTGTAATCATTCTTCATAATGAATTTGACTTTGTTGCTAAAGCAACAACCCGTGGATGTTTCTCCGATATTTGGAGTTTTACCACGTAATCGCTTGTTATTTCTTCTCAATCTTTAGTCATACTCAATCATAAACTGTAGTAATTCGAAAACAAATCATTGACTTGGTGACCATCAAAAATCACCGTCAACAATTGGCACTAGAAGGAGGGGAATCGAAGATTTGTGACAACAATGGCTGGCGATGGAGATGGTAACGATTCCAGGTACAGTCAAGGCATGCCAAGTAACGAGTTGGAAGATGACACCGCGCTCAATACTGCGGATGCAACTCTGACGACGGCAGACCAGTCAGCCGCCCTGGCTGGTATTCAACGTTTCCCTATAGCTAATGAAGAAATCGCGCAACGACTCCGCGCTTCTCTACAACAACTCATATCAGACGCAGCAAGGCAAGGAATTGACCTTTCTGTCACAGAAGGTTTGATGTCGCCTCACAATCTGTCCGCCCCAAGCCAGCAGACAGCAAGATTGCGTTCTGCAGTGGTGATACCAACGCTTGATGCACCCCCAAAGGCAAGACGAGATCCTACAGGCAGACCAGAGATGCTATCTGAAAGAGTGGCCAGGAGAAGTAGGGAGCATAGAGAGGGGAATGATTCTGACAAAGAGTACGATCAAGATCGGATAGCCGGGGATCGAGAACACCCTAGGAGGCGCAGTCATCGGAGAGACCGGTCATCCTCCTTTGAAGAAAGTGAGCAGAATCATCATCGCAAGCGCCAAAGGGGCATAGTCCGGCTGCATGGCCTAAACCGAGATCGTAGAGAGTTAAATCCGGAGGAGAGGGGCCAAAAACTGACCATAAGCCAAAACTTCAATGCGTTAGGGGAACCTGAAGGGGACAGAGACATACTCATACAGAGTCTCACCCGGGAAGTTCAGAATAATCGTCGACAAATGGATGCTTTGGTCAGGCGGTATGGGCGTAATGAGCTGTCAGATGATGAATCCGGAAGCCCTTTCACCAATGGGGTTTTGAGGATGCCTTTCCCAGAGAGATTCATGATGCCCCACATTGAGCTGTTCAAGAAGGATACAGACCCAAAAGAGCACGTCCGGAGGTATAGGAGCGCTATGGCGCAATATGTCCACAATGATGCACTGCTATGTTTGAATTTTCCCCAGACTCTTGGGGATCTAGGCTCCCGGTGGTTTGGAAGACTGCCGGCAGCAAGCATAAGCAGCTTCAGCGAGTTGAGCAAGGCCTTCTCAAGGCAGTTCCTCGGGAATGTACACAGGAAAAAGTCAGTGGCTCATTTATCCCAACTCAAACAGGGAAAAGACGAGTCGCTGAAGAAATATCTGGGGAGGTTCGGTCAGGAAGTGTCCGAAATTGGGAGTGCAAACGACAAAGCAATAATTGCCGCGTTCATCAACAACCTTCAGAATGGCCAATTGTCCTTTGACCTCAGAAGAGCCTGACTAACCAGCTATGCCGATATGATGGACATGGCAGGGGGTTACGCCTTGGCCGAAGAGGAGGAAATTGCCACAGGAGGTTACTTCGTGCATGGTGGTCGCCCGGAGGGATCCAAAACCAAAGACCAGACAAAAGCGCCCGATACCAAAGGTGACAAACAAAGAATAAAGCACGGGATGGTCGGGATGGTCGGGATGGACGACGAGCATACGACCCAAAAACCGATCAACCACGGCAGAGGTTCCAGGGCCGATACACAAATTATACCCCGTTGAAGAAAGATCAAGAAGAAGTCCTATCAATCCTAGAAGAGAAGAACATGTCTAAAGAACCGCCTAAGCAGTCGACATATGCTCGGAGGGACACCACCAAATATTACCGTTTCCACAAAGAGAATGGGCACGAGACATCCAAGTGTTTCCAGCTAAGGGACCACATCGAAACTCTCATTAGGGAAGGGCATTTGAATGACATTGTTTTCAAAAATGTGGACAGGGCAGATGGACAGAAAGATAGCCGACAGGACGGACGGGCAAAAAAGTTTAGTCCCAAGAAAACCGAGGATGAAGGGGCAATTAACACCATTTTTGGAGGACCAGCGACGGGCAAGAGTAACAGGGAAAGGACCCAGGAAATTCGGGAGGCCATGGAGGCACGGAGAGACCTGGACGTCAATTCTATTAAGCCCGACCCGAAGAGAATCAAGGAAGGCTGGGACCCGATCGTATTCACAGAAGCCGACTCACACGGAGTAGATGTTAGGCCAAACGACGCGCTGGTGATCAGCGCACGGATCGGCCATAGAGAAGTTCATCGAATTTTGATTGACAATGGGAGTTCAGCAAATATTCTTAGTGCAGAAGTATATGACCAGCTGAGGCTAGATAGGAAAGACCTACAGCCGTTTCCCACACCCCTTAGAGGATTTGGAGGAGTCGAAGTAAGGTCGCTTGGCACGGTAAAGCTACCCGTGAAGATCGGGAAGGCTCCTTGCCAAAAAACAGTGCTGCTCGACTTCGTGGTGGTAGATACAGAAAACTGGCCGTACAACGCTTTATTGGGCCGACCATTTTTGAATAAAGCCAAGGCGGTGACAGCAACTTATGCCCTCATGATGAAATTCCCGACCGAATATGGCGTTGGAGTGGTCAAAGGGTCACAAGAGATGGCCCGAAGAGCAAACTTGTCAGTGTATAAAGATAGGGAGGTACACCAAGTATACACAGTAACGGCCCAACAAAAGGCTAGAGAACCTGAAGAGCAGGCAGAAGTGCCGAAAGATTTTGAGTTGGATCCCAGAGAAGAACCAGAGGATAGGAAAGACGAGCCGACCCAAGAGGTGGCACTAGATCCAGAAGATCTGAGTAGGACGGTGAAGGTAGGGGCAAGTTTGAGCGTACATGTCAAAACCCAACTTGTTACGCTGCTAAGAGACTATAAGGATGTTTTCGCTTGGAGTCATGAAGATATGCTGGGGGTAGACCCGAAGGTGATTTCACATCATCTTTCCATCAACCCAGAGTTCCGACCAGTGGTACAAAAGAGGAGATTATTCAATCCAGAAAGAAGCGTCGCAATCAAGAAAGAAGTGGAGAAGCTGCTTTCCGCGGGGTCGATAAGGGAAGTCAAGTATCCGGAATGGGTGGCCAATGTAGTGTTGGTCAAGAAAAAGAACAAACAATGGAGGATGTGCGTAGACTTCACAGACTTGAACAAAGCTTACCCAAAAGATAGTTTCCCACTGCCAAGGATCGACCAGTTGGTAGATGCAATAGCAGGACACGAATTGTTGAGTTTCATGGACGCCTACTCTGGATACAATCAGATCCAGATGAACAAGGCAGACAAGGAAAAGACATCGTTTACCACGGACCAGGGCCTGTATTGCTACAAAGTGATGCCATTCGGATTGAAGAACGCCGGGGCAACGTACCAAAGGTTGGTAAACAAGATATTCGCTCGGCAGATTGGGAAAAACATGGAGGTTTACGTGGATGATATGTTGACCAAGAGCACCACTGCAGAAAAACACACAGAAGATTTGAAGGAAACCTTTGACGTCCTAAGGAAGTATCAAATGAAGCTCAACCCAAGCAAATGTGTGTTCGGGGTACCTTCGGGAAGGTTTCTAGGTTTTCAGGTACACCAGAGGGGAATCGAAGTAAATCCTGAGAAGATCAAAGCATTAGAAGGAATGGCTTCACCAAAGACACTGAAAGATGTGCAAAGGCTAACGGGATGCCTTGCGTCACTCAACCGGTTTATAGCCAAGTCAACAGACAAATGCGCTCCATTCTTTAAAGTAATAAAAAAGGGGAAAGGGCTCGAATGGAGTACAGAATGTGAAGAAGCCTTTCAGAAATTGAAAGAGTATTTGGGGAGAGCACCCATCCTTTCAAAACCGGTGGTGGGAGAAACATTGTACTTATACCTCTCGGTCACGGAAGTGGCGACAAGTTCGGTGTTGATCCAACTGGAGGAAGGAATACAAAAGCCAGTGTACTATACAAGCAAAGCATTGTTAGCGGCAGAAACCAGGTACTCGCCGGCAGAAAAAATAACGCTAGCTCTGATCACATCGGCCAGGAAATTGAGGCCATATTTCCAAGCGCATACAATAGAGGTATATACAGACTGCCCACTAAAACTCATTCTTCAAAAGCCGGAGGTGTCGGGAAGGCTGACCAAATGGGCAGTGGAGCTCAGCGAATACGATATCAGATACACACCAAAAGCGGCCATCAAAGGGCAGGCGGTATCTGACTTTATAGCAG
Source organism: Acer saccharum (assembly GCA_030490815.1). NCBI lineage: Eukaryota > Viridiplantae > Streptophyta > Magnoliopsida > Sapindales > Sapindaceae > Acer > Acer saccharum. Next base: position 16,666,318 of record CM059874.1, read on the forward strand.
AATTCACCGAGCCAGATGCCGAGGTAAGAAGGGCAATGGAAGATGAACAGACTACTAAATTCCAATGGAAATTGCATGTAGACGGATCATCAAACATACATGGCAGCGGGGCAGGAATAGTCATAACGACCCCCGAGGGGGATACTGTGGAATGTGCCATGAGGTTCGATTTCAAGGCAACCAACAATCAAGCAGAGTATGAAGCCTTGTTGGCCGGCTTAAGGGTCTGCATAGCATTAGGGGCAGACAAGCTGGAAGTTTATAGCGATTCACAAGTCGTGGTCAATCAGGTACTGGATGAATACCAGGCAAGGGAAGAGCACATGATAGCTTATTTGGACATTGCAAAGAGGTTGCTTAAAAAGTTCAAAGCGTACAGAATCTCTCAGATCCCTCGGGAAGAGAACGAAAAAGCAGATGCTTTGTCCAAACTAGCTTCAGCCACCACAAGCATCAGATCCAAAGCAATACCAGTGGCACACCTGACTAAACCAAGTACAGCAGAATCCGAGGAAATCATAATAGCAGAGATCCGACCTAGCCTAGGCGACTGGACATACAAGCTCAAAAAGTACTTAGAGGAAAACATACTACTGGAGGATGCTGTGGAAGCTAAACGCATCAGGTATAGGTCAGCCCGGTACACGATTCTGAGGGGAGAATTATATAGGAGAGGATTCTCAAAAGTGCTGCAAAGATGCATTTCCGGTGAAAAGACTGGAGAGATCCTGAGAAGCGTCCACAGTGGAGTGTGTGGGAACCACACCGGGGGTAAAAGCTTAGCACACAAGATACTCAGGCAAGGATTCTACTGGCCGACTCTGTTCGCAGAGGCGCAGCGATTCGCAGAGAGTTGCGAAACATGCCAAAGAATAGCAAACGACATTCGGCGACCCCCATAATTACTTAGAAGCTTAACCTCACCTTGGCCCTTCGCCATGTGGGGACTCGACCTAATAGGACCAATGCCCACATGAACAAAGGGAGGAGCAAAGTACGCCATTGTGGCAGTGGACTATTTTGCCAAATGGGCAGGGGCAGAGGCAGAGGCAGAGGCACTTGTATACATCACTGAGGCAAACACCACCAGCTTTGTTAAGAAGAATATAATATATCGGTTCGGGATCCTGAGTATCATCATAACAGACAACGGAACCCAATTCGACAATAAGAAGTTCAGAGAAATGTGTGAAGAATTCAAGATCGCAAACTACTATGCATCGCCTGCTCACCCTCAAACCAATGGCCAGACCGAGGCCGTGAATAAGGTAATCAAGCACACATTAAAAGCTAAACTAGAGGCAAAGAAAGGTGGCTGGGCAGACAAATTGCCCGAGGTACTATGGGCATACCGAACAACTGTAAGGTCGTCCACAGGGGAAACTCCCTTCGCGCTGGCATTTGGGACAGAGGCTGTTATCCCAGCAGAAACAACTTTTACATCCCCCAGGGTTCAGTTATACAGCCCCGAGCACAATATAGATATGCTGCAGCAGAACTTAGACGAGCTTTAAGAGATCAGAGATGCAGCACAAGTAAGAAATTCCGCGTACCAGCAAAGGGCTGCTAGGTACTACAACTCCCACGTTCGGGAGCGGAGATTCCAACTCGGGGATTTAGTGCTAAGAAGAGTATCCCTAAATACCAAGGATAAATCATCGGGATCTCTCGCCGATAAATAGGAAGGGCCATACATCATCAAGAGAATCATTGGGCACGGGGCCTACATGATAGCCCGACCAGAGGGTAGCCTGGTACCCCGACCATGCAATGCACAATATTTGAAGATCTTCTATCCCTAGAGAACCCGATTACGGTTCTACGATTAATTTATTTTGCTTTAGCTCAGTTTTAGTTTCCGCTTTGATTATTTCAGATTTATTTGTCGATTTCATTATCATATTGATTATCTAATAAAGTTCAGTTGCTAAGTATGGAGTAGCGGAATCAATAAAATCTATGAGCAGCATTTCAATAGCGGCCACTTAGAAGCCGGCCAAATAAACACCAAAAAGAGTCGGGCGCTATAAGGCCGCGAAAGAGCGGACGAGTGGTGCTCGAAGGGCAGAAAAGCTGTAGTAGCATGCCCGCCTAGTTAAGGCGATGCAAACGCGTCCCTTAGCAAAAAGGCAAAACCGAGGCACCAGGATAACTGGGAAACTGCTCGGAGCGCCGCTAGAAAGACTAGTGAGATGCGTAGTCGTGTTGGCCGGTACAAATTACCCCAACGATTCGGCGAAACCTTGCACAGATAAAACTAGGAGACGTCCTAGGTGACTTGTGCAAGGACTTCAACGTATGGTCGTGGCGAGCCTCGGCGTAACGTGGAGGCAAAACAACCTCAAAAATTGAAGGATAAAAGCCAGTTACATAAGATACTCGGCAAAAATTAGTTACCAGTTAAATAAGATACTCGGTCTAATCAGCCAATTACATAAGATACTCGGTAAAAATTAGTTACCAGTTAAATAAGATACTCGGTCTAATCAGCCAGTTACATAAGATACTCGGCAGAAATTAGTTATCAGTTAAATAAAATACTCGGTCTAATCGATTAAAAAGCCAGTCACATAAGATACTCGGTTGAAATTAGTTACCGGCCATAAGGCACTCGGTCAAAGTATAGCCAAGGATTCCCGAAGGATCCATAAATTCAAAGATAGCCGAGTACAAGCAGACTAAACAAGTTCAGGTCGTCCCATTTATGCATTGGTCGTGTAGTTAAATAGGACAGTAAGAATATAAGAGTAAATTTTATTCTTAATATGTATGGAAAAAATACAAAGATAGTTACAAAAAAGGCTTAAAAATCAAGAGGAAGGCGCCGGGGGTTGTGAGCTGCTTCTGCCGACATCAGGGTCAGGCTCCATCACATACTCGCTCAAAAGGTTGTCTTCCGAGGGCCACACGATCACATCTTCCTGGTCATCCATCCAGTAGCTGTAGTCGGTACCAGGAACTGGCCCCAAGTCGGGTCTCTCATTGTTGAACCCCGCCCTCTCACAGGCGTAAAAAGTAGAGAAAGACTCGGCGGTGGGAACCTCAAGGTGCATGGGATGTGGCGTTTTTCCTTTACTTTTACGATATGCCCGCCACTCCTTCATCTGGATCCGAAGGGACTCCAGGGATGTGTCCACATGCTTCCTGATTGAGAGGCTCCAGTTGGCCCTGGCCCGATCAGTCGCCCTGTTCTTCTGCTTAAAGAATTCACCAGCCGAGACCATTCCCCGCTGGAATTCCAGGAGAAGCAAAGCATTATAGGCTGGAGATCTCTTGAAACGGTCAACGCTTTGTAGCTCCAATTCCAGCCTAGCTTCCTTCGACAGTTCCTTAGCTGTCAGGGCTTGACACTCCAAGTCTTCGATTCGGCGTTCATAAGTTGACTTGGCGTCTTCAGCATTCTGTTCGGCCCAAAGCAAGGCTTCCCGGGTGGATGACAGCTGATCCTGTAGAGTCCTGACCTCCTCCGCAGCAGAAGATGCTCGTTGCTCGGCTTCCATTTGCCGTGCTAGGCACTGATTCAGGAGTATCTGATTCGATTTGGCCTCCTCTTGACGAGCTAATTCAGCACGAGAGCAATGATCTTCACTCTCCTTCAATTGGGCTTCCAGCCTCCTTATTTTCTCGGCTTGAGCTTCGCCAGCCTGGCAAGCCCCGGACATCTCGGCCACCATCTACAGCAAGTTAACAAATAAAAGTAAGTAAAAAGATGAGGAATACGAAATTATGCATATAGACCAAGGCGTTACTTACGTAGGAAGCACTGTTAAAAAAATTGTGGAGCCGGTCAGATACAGTCCCGGTCCAGAAATGACTCTAGTGATCCTCCCCAATATAGGCTCGGCCTGAAGCCATGGCCTTTAGCATGGTCTCGGGGGTAGGATCATCGATCTGGGGAGGAGAGCCCAAACTGCTTACACCGGCTTCAGGGAGTCCAGCAGATGAGGCCGCCCGAGGAAAGTCGGTTGGACCACTAACACTATCTCTTATCTGCTCCTCCGGAGGGGCCACGCTCGCGTCTTTGTCAACATCACCCTCCCCCTCATCGCCCGATGAAGAATCAACATATGCAACTACTCGGGGAATCTTGGGGTAAGGGCGACCAGAAGAAAACGAGGCTTTCCTCTTCCCAGGCTGCCCCGCTTCAACGTTGCTGACTCCGGGGGTGGAAATCGGATCAGCAGGAGTTAGAATCTTCGAGGCGGAAGGATTTGGCTCGGCTGAAGTCGAAACCTCCGGAGCTACCGCGCCCGAATGTCCCCCAACTGCTTCAACACCTTGAGAGGTAACGTTTGGCATGTTTGCAGCAGAGTGGGGAGAACTAGATCCGCTGGGAAAAGTTGCCTGCTCGGGCTCAGAGGGATCCCTTACCTTCTCTTTCCCCTTAGAAGTAGGACCTGCTTGATTGCCTTGGTCTTCCGGGCCCACAGCCTCCGCAGAACAGGCAGTCATCCCGCGACCTTGGGTCTCCTCAGGCACGTAGTCGGGTATTCCCCCCTCATCGTCCTCTTCGGGAGGGTTCTCGGGGGTATTTTCATCGGATTCGTCTTCGGGAGGGGCTATCCCAGCGTCCCGCTGACGAAGGGCTGCTTTCTGGCTCGCCTCTACAATGCCCTTCATTCGGCGAGCCAGGGCGTCGTAGACCACATCTACCTCAAACACTTCAAATGAAAGAGTCCGAGTTAGTAGACAAATTTAAGAACATGAATGCAAAAACAAAAAATTTAACTTACGGCGTTTGCGGCGCCTAGAAATCTGAGGAAATAGACGGGCTTTAATCATCTTCCCCTCGTTGTAGAGATAAGGTTTCCCCCTTTTCCCCAAGGGGCGGACTGCCGCCCGAGCCAAAGTCTTCAGCTCCTCGTCGGTAAAGGCTGAAGTCAAGTGGTTCCACTGAGGCGTACAAAAATATCTAGGAACCCGGCAAGTCATCCGAGTGCCATCCAAGTCAAAACTGATTGATTGGCCCCAGTTTTTTCCCACAAAAAACCAACTGTTCTTCCAAAATTTGTTTGAGGTGGGGGAGCCCCAAACAAACCCCTTCATCTTCTCATCAGTGGTCGGCTCGATCTCGCCCTTGACCACTACATCTTTCGGGATCCACAACTCGGGCTGGGTCGACTGAAGGAAGTAAATCTCGGTCTTCCCCACCGGCCTCAGCGAATAGAAGTGACGGATCTCGCGAGGTGTGGGAGGTGGCCGCTTCATTCTATGCCACATATGCCACATGCACATCAAGATGCGGTAACTATTCGGGGTTAGCTGCGCCGGAGCGAGTCGAGCCTCAGCCAAAAACCAAGTAATAAACGGCTGGAAAGGAAGAGTAACGCCGCAAGTGAGCATCGCCCCATAGACCGCCACATCGCCAGGTGGGGGGTTCCATGCAGCCTGACCCTCGGCTGGAATTAGCGAAATCTCGTCGCTGTCCAAATCGAACCGCCGCATATACCTTGTCACCTCTTCAGGGCCGACCACATTTGGCTCGACGTCATAAATACATATCTGCTTGGGAGAAAAGGGGATACGAGCGATCCTGTGCTCCTCTTAATGTCGTCCTCAATAATCCTTTGGGCCGCCATTCGGCTCTCCCGAGATTGTGAGTCCTTATAAACTTTGCGAGTACTCATCCTTTTTCCTGGTCTTCTCCTCGGGCGAATATCAGTACAAGCAGAAGAAGAAGAATCCGACCGAGCTTCAGGCTGGTATGAGTAAGGTGGCGATGAACTCGTAGAAGCAGAAGGGATCTCTGAAGCAGGAGGAACCTCAGAAGTCGCAGGCCTTTCCGGAAAAAGTCCAGAAATGTCAGCGTCCGTATAGCGCGGCTGATCGAAACGAGGCTCGTCTAGTAACCTATGAACAACCGACGCAGTGAAAGCATCATTTCGCTCAATAGCAATCATACCAACAGTAAAAAGACGGTATCTAGCTTCAGAATCCATAAAGACTAACCTTGGTATAGCGAAGAACGAAGACGATGCAGATTGCAGAAGAAGGATCTTCGAGAAAAAGTCTGGGGGTTGAAGCAGATAATCTCAAGAGAAGCAGGGTTAGGAAAATAGGTTGGGAAATAAAACGAAACATACAGAGAAGCAAGAGACATAGGCAAGTTTCTCTCGAAGAACACGCGAAGATAATGGAGGAAGAAGATAAAAATGGAAAGGTAAAAGCGAAGCCGGTATATATAGGTGACGTCTCGATTTCAAAAATACCAAAACCCTACAAGAGGCTGCAGAAAAAGAGGGAAAACAGAGGGGCGTGGGCTGATGACGTGGGCTGCGCACAGGCGAGCAGAAAGGTTACGTCCCATAAATGCACTGTACCACAGCCAAACAAAAAGGGACAAGTGGCAGCAAGAGAACATCATGAGCCGTCGGAGAGCAGAAGCGTCACCGTCAAAAAGATTTGAAATGATTGATGAATCGAATGTGTGCGGTCGCAATTAAGACACATCATTTAAAGCTCTGATTCAAACGAGGATACATTAATACAAAAAACGACAAATGAGGACTAGTTATAAAGAAGTATTGAGGTTAAATATTCGACCCGAGAGGACCTGACTAAGCATGATCGGCTCAAATATTTAAGGGGGTATTGTTATAGGTAAAAATAGTCATGAAGGACACGTCATCACCATAGAAGGCCAGGCCAGTAGGAGTCAAGATAAGTCAACTTATGGAGCAGAAACCCCCACGATAACCTACTCGGAAAAGGGAGTAAGTAGTCCGACCACAAACGAAGACGATCAGCTTGGGCAGCAGATCTCATTCGGGCACACTCGGTCACACTCGGGCACACTCGGGCATACGTACTCGGGAATTAATAAGACAGTCACCAACACTCATATACCAATCATAATCAGCGACCAGCATGTCCATAATAAGCAACGATGTGGACCATTATAGTTTAAAAAGGAAACCAGCAGTTCTCCCGCGAATAAAGGAGAAAAAATCTCGTCCAGAATTGGACCCAGCTGAAAGAGGAAAACATAACCTAATTAGGACTAGGAAACCGCTTGAGACTTGGGGACCATAACACTAAACCCTAGCGGCCACCTTAAAACCCTAAAAACAACATGTATAAATACCCCCTCTATTCACAAACAGGGGGTACGCGAGAAGTAGCATATAGAGAGAGAGGATCATAGTGCAATATTCTTGTAATCATTCTTCATAGTGAATTTGACTTTGTTGCTAAAGCAACAACCCGTGGATGTTTCTCCGATCTTTGGAGTTTTACCACGTAATCGCTTGTTATTTCTTCTCAATCTTTAGTCATACTCAATCATAAACTGCAGTAATTCGAAAACAAATCATTGACTTGGTGACCATCAAAAATCACCGTCAACAATTATTTAATTAAATAACAGAAATTAAAAAAAAAAAAAAAACATTATCACCAAACCCGATTTGCAGTCCAATAAATATTTTTCAATATATGTTTGTCATTCAAATTAGATTTTTGATTAGTTGAATAAATTTAAATTTATCTAACAAGGTTTTTTTTTTAAAAAAATTCTAACAACTCATATAGGTTATATATAAATATAATGCAAATGTTAACGGATCAAGTGTTGTAGTCCAGCGGTAAAGGCTTATCACTTTGATATGAGGTTGCAAGTTCGATTCCTCATAACGACAATTAATTATCAATATTATCAATGGTGGGCCGGCGGCGGTCGATGGTGGGGTGGCTGAACGGTGGATTAATTTTTAAAGTTCCAAAATCTTTGCAGACAAATGTATACCCTTTCCAGACGAATGTATTTCGTCGGCTAAAACCTTAGCAGACAAAATACATTCGTCTGGAAAGGTTTTAGGTGACAAAATAATTTGTCGGCTTTTGTCGGCTAAAACCTGTTTTAGTCGACGAAACTAAAAATTTCGTCGGCTAAAACCTTGCTCAACCATGATGTCCCGAAGAAATTGCCCACGAAAATTTTTCGTCGGCTAAAACCTTTCCAGATGAATTTCGACCTTTCCCCACGAAAATGATTTGTCTGGAAAGACTAAATTTCTTGTAGTGGTTATCATTTGAGCTATCAATGAGTACGATTATATAGCATAATCTATCATCGATAGTTTGGTGGTATTCATTTGCTAATCGATAGAGAATTTCATTTATAAATATGGACATTGTGACTTCATTTATTAAATGTGAGTATAATATTATCATATGGATATTTTGAGGTATTTGAAATTCCCTTAAGCAATATAGTGTAATATATACCTAGAGTGGGGGTGAATAGGTATAGGCCCAAATTCTTCCAATATACAAAAAATATGCGGAATACAATAATTGAAAGCACACTTGATGAATCTTAACAATTGAATTGATTTAACCAACACGTGTGAAAATCAATATACAAGTAATGTAATCAATACAAACATATGGAAGATAAAGAAACATAAAACAAAACTTGACACAAGTATTTTTACGTGGTAAAACCTCAAAGAGGAAACATCCACGGGTTGATACCACAACCACCGGCAAAGCAATCTACTATATGAAAAGGACTTACACACTCAAGCTATCAACACATGATATCCGCTTAAGTTATCACCTCCTAATCTACCCTCGGGCAAGTGAACTACCAAGCCTACTTCCTATCCGAGATGTGTCCTACACCTCTAGAAAGCAACTTCCTATCCAAGATGCTCACGTCTCTAGGAAGATTTCTTGCTTGACTATCCGAGTCCTCCCGACTCTAATCAAGACTTCTTGCTTGGCTATCCGGAACACTTTCCTAGCCAAGACTTCTTGCTCAAGACAAAGCTTCACTCACTTTGCAAGAGACTTCCACCTATTACAAGGCAATGATCTAGGTGATGCAAATGATGCAAACACAATCAAATAAAGCAAGATGATCAATCAAGCTCTATGAACATGCTTAGTGATAATCTAGAATATGCTTTCAACAAACAATCACAAATGTATCTAGAAATCAAAGCATGTGAATCAATAAGAACAAGATATGAATATTTAATATATCACACAAAAATCTTAGTTCTTAGATGATGAAATTAAACCTAGAAAATAACATGAGGCATATCATATACAACATTTCTAGAATCAATTTCAAGATAGGTCAAGTTTAGCAATATATGTTCAATTGAAATCAAATGGCTAAAACTTAACAATCAATAGATCAACCACCCCTAGAATATGATCTAACAACATTCTAAACACATATCATCTATCAATTATGAAGATTAAAAGAGATGATCAAAAGATGAAGTGAGAAGAAGAAGTTTCACATACAAAAGTTGAGTCACGAACTGAAATCAGCTAACTGCGAAAAATCACAAACTCAAATGACTCTAAAAATGCTTGGGATTTGTAGCTCTCTTCAAGACCGACAATTTTGGCTTTTGAATCACTCAATTCGGAGTTGAAATGAGAGAGATATGATCAAAATAAAAAATCAAAAGTTGTAGAGAATTCTGCACGGGATTTCGAATATAAATGGAGGGAAAAGAGATGGAGAAGAGACAGGAAGACGTGAGCCAATCAGAGGCTACCACGTCAGCACCCCATGGGGGGCGCATGGGCCACATGGGACCAGAGGGGTGCTCTGGCCGTGGGTCCCACGGGCTCCACACGTGGTGGGCAATGCATGGCCTTTGGCCATGCTTGCCTCTCGCGCGCTCACTCACGTTCGTCAGCCATATCTTGGGCATCCGAACTCCGATTTTGAATCCGTTTTTGGATTACTAACCGTGACTCCCTCACACATGACTATGACTACAAAACTTTGAAAAATGGTTGAGAAATCATCTCAGAAAATGACGATGAAGTCAACTCAACGAATGAGAACGCAAAGTAGCCTAGCTAAGTCGTTTGGACTCAAAACCTTATGAATGAGTAACTGAAACGACCGGGACTCAATAAGGAATCAAATAAGAACATATTCAAGTCCAAAATACAAAACACACAAACAAATAAACACAAATTCACACAAGCATGCCATATCAAAGAGATAGTCACAAAGTATGCAATTCTACAATGTTTATCTATAAGAGACCAATGCATATGTATACTCAAAAGTGTGTGAATGTGTTATACCAAATGTTTGCACTACGATGCAGGGACACACATGTATGAATTGTGTGTGTGTGTGTGTGTGTGTGTGTGCTTACGCCTTGCAAGAGGATGGAAGTCTAGATATACCTTTGATGCTTTCACCTCTTGAAGACGACATTTGCACTAGACGTTGCTCTTCAACTTTTAAGCTTCTTTTCTTTCAAGAACATCCTAAGCAACAACTAATACAAATATAGAGCGTTTTGCAATGGAATCAAGCCAATACAAATCATGAACCTTACAATCTCCCCCTTTGGCTATTCCATGGCAAAACCTCAACCTCACCATACAATGTTTCACTCCAATAAACTCAAGTTGATAGCATACTGTCATCCTCACATTACAAAGAGATTCCTAGACTAAAAAGTCTTCAATTCTTCATGACTCTTCAAGAATTCCTTCTTTGAACTTCAAGGTACCTATGAGAGAAAAATAGCAAACCAAACAAGAGATCTTCTCTAAAGAAGAATGGTGAGAATCTGAGATATCATCACATAAACAAATAACAAGACTTCCCTTATCTCATACAAAAATGCATTATCTCAAGTGTATGAATGTTTTCAAATTAAAGCTCTTCCTAAGATCCTTAACATAATTAAGCAAGAATTCTTTTCTCCCCCTTAAGACAAGAATTCTCCCCTTTAAGACAAAGTCTCCATAAAAGCACAAAGAGGAATTTCCCACACATTTGGAACATTTCTCCACACATGGTGAGAGGTATACATTTTTCTCCCCTATATTAAACATGGATTCCCCCATATCAAACATGGTGAGGTATACATTTCTCCCCCTTTTTGTCAAAGAATAGACAAAAGACACATGAGATAAAGAATGAGATATTAAGCAAACAAATCGTATAGAAAGCTATGTTGAATAAACTAAAGCTCCCCTTTAACATATGCTCTACATATTATCACCAAGTAGATTTGTTCACAAGGGACATCACACATTCTCACAACCAAGCAATAAGAGAAAATATTTCATCACTTTTCAAAGTCCAAGAGAGAATCATAGATTTTCATTAATCTCTCAAAAATATTCTTACATTGCTAATGAATCAAGCACATAAGCAAGATATGTGTGTGTGTGAATGCTTCTCACATATATAGAAGGAGTAATTGTGATATCAACATGCAAACTCTATCCACACCTATCTATCTAAAACATTTCCAAAAATAGGTCAAACCGATATTCATCCGGGTTTTTGCTTTTAAAAAGAATAGATATCAACATATAAGCGTGTGTGTGTGTGTGCATGTGGCTCGTTTTCCCGTTTCTGTTTGTCAACCCGAGTTTTTACACAATTCTCAACTATACACCATTAAGCCTTTTATTTTTCATTTCTTTTAGACTTAGAATCAAAGATTTTTTTTTTTTAAATGATTCTTTTCAACACTTCTTTGATTTTTCTAACATAAACATATACACCTCATGGCGGCTTTCACTCATCACAATGACGTAGCCCTTTCCTACATTGGGCGGCTTCACAACCAAGGTGTGTAGCCCTTTCCGTGAGGGTGCTCGTTGAATACTATGTAGTGCCGAAGCAAAATGGATACATACCATAGGTCATCTATCATGTACTAAGCAATAGGCTTCTAGATGCATCCTTAATCTACATATTTTCAACCACATATACTCAAAACTAAAACATACAAGAGAAGCATTAGTGCACTTTTCAAAAAATAAATTTTCAAGCTCAAGTGCATGATCTAGAAACAATAAGTGCATGATCTAGAAACAATAAGAGTTATTTATTTAAGATCATTACTTCTCAAGTGAGTAGCTCTCAAAGATATTGATATCAAATAAAGTTTTGCTCATCACGCCACTCACAATCACACATAGACAATAATCAACACAATCATGTCAATGGATCTTAGAAGAGTTTTAAACCTCTTTTTGTCCAAAGACTTAGTGAACAAGTCCACAAGTTGATTTTTAGTAGGCATATGCTCTAGAGAAACAATAGAAGGTTCAACATGTTCTCTAATGAAATGATGTCTAATATCTATGTGCAATGATATCATGCATACATAGAGTTGAAAAGATGAAATAGAAAGCAAGCTTTTAGAGTAGAGAAATACCTTAGCAAGCTTTTTCACCAATGAAAGGTCTCCGCTCTTTTGATGAGCTTTCTTGGCTTGTTTGTCCTCATGACAACAAGTTGTTGGTATGACTTTCAACTCAAACAAACACATGAAAATGACTTTCTCTAAAAGTCTTAACACAAACTTTCACCAAATAGATTTCAAAATTCAACTTCTTTAAAGTTAATCAACAAATTTTGACTATCATAGTGATTATGAGAATATTAAGTTCATGTATTGACTAGAGACACCAAGTTTGAATACTAGACCTATCACATTATAAAAAGCTTAGTCAAACATCAAACTTAGACCTCTTATCAAACAAGAACAAAAATATTCTCATATGTGCTACTTAATCAAGTATGAGAGCACTCACCTTTGACCATATTGGTCTTAGGTGAACCAACACAAACAACATCATGATCATTACACATGGCAATATGAAATCTAGAAGATAAATCATCAACTATCTTCTTCATAAAAACATCACTCATATTAAAGTCATCATTTTTGCCATGCACAAATATTTCATCAAGACTCTTCAAATGATCATGGTTAACACTCTTCTTAACCAACTTCTTCTCAACATTCATCTTATCATGATTATTATTAACATGCATGTCATTCTTTTCAATCCAAATTTTCTTGATAGGTTTCTTCACATGAATATGATCAATATGCACATTTCTCAAAGCATCAAAGCTATTACCATGTTTAGAAACTTTCAAAGAAGATTTATCCATTTCACAAGAATGCACATTATTTTTCTTAACCCAAACTTTCTTTGTTGATTTCTTTTCATTAGCATGTTTATCATGCATAGTCTTTAATGCCCTAACATGTTTAGAAACAACCAAAGGAAGTCTTTTCATCTCACTAGCATGCATCTCATTCCCTAGTTTGCATTGTCTAATATACTTGTAGCATTTAGGTTTGATATGCCCGACAACATTGCAAAAATGACAAACCGGGATAAACTTAGAGTTGTTATGTCTAACTCTAGACTTAAACTCATGCTTAAGAGAATGATTAGGTAATATTTTCACATTTTTATCATGTTTCACATTTCCTAGTTTGCATTGCCTAACATATTCATAACATTTAGGCCTAATGTAACCAACCACATTTCAATAATGACAAACCGGAATGAATTTAGAAAAGTTACCTTTTGGGTGTGCATGCTTTGGTTGAGAAGTCGGTTGAGAAGTTCCATAGCTCTTCTTGTCTTTGTCTTTGATGTTGGAAGGAATAGTACTTGAGTCTTTCTTCTTCTTGGACTTTCTTGACTTGTTCTTGGTTGTAGGAGTCTTCTTAACTTCTTTTACATAACCCAAGCCACTCATATCTCTATGATGCTTTCCAAGTTTTATCACTTCATCAAGCTTAATGGCTCTAATTTTCATGCCATTAATAGACTCTTTGAGAGATTTGACTTCATTTATAAGGTCACACTCCTTTATCTTCATGATAGACAAAGAGTTCTCTTTTTGCTTAATCTCTCCTTCCATGGCAAACAACTTCATTGTAAAGTCTTCTTTTAGATCATCTAGCTTTTGAGCACTTTCTTCCACCTTTAAGACATACTTTTCAATGGTTTTTTCATGCTCCTTGATGACTTCATTTTGCTTGCTCATCTTCTCCAAAGACATCTTCTCCAAAGACATCTTCTTTTCATTGACAAGAGCTTTAAAGATCACCACTAAATTGGCATTGATCAACTTCAACTTGTTGTTCTCTTCATTCTTTTGTTGAAGGATCTTGTCATTGAAGCTTATATAATCTTGATTTAAGGAGGCTTCGAACTCTTCATCATTGGAGGAGATTTCACTATCTTCACTACTTGAAGAGTATTCACTTTCCTCATTACTTGAGGAGTCTTCACTACTACCCTTAAATCTTCCTTCATATATAGCCACGTGAACATTGTAATTGTTAGAAGATACTCGGTCATCCAAGGACTCCTTTTCCTCTACTACATTACTCACACTCATCCACGATTTATTATTGATGGCTCTAATGTAAGCTTTCATTGTATTTCTCCAAAAGGTATAATTACCACTATCCAAGAGTGGACGTCTAGCACTAAAGGCACCTTCCGGCATTGAATCACCCATAGCTACAAAAATGAACAAAAAAAAAAAAAAAAAAAAAAAAAAAACACACAACAAAACAAAACACAAACACTATAATATGGATCTATCTAATTACTTCTAGACACAGGCTCTGATACCAATTGAAATTCCCTTAAGCAATATAGTGTAATATATATCTAGAGGGGGGTGAATAGGTATAGGCCCAAATTCTTCCAATATACAAAAAAATATGCGGAATACAACAATTGAAAGCACACTTGATAAATCTTAACAATTGAATTGATTTAACCAACACGTATGAAAATCAATATACAAGTAATGCAATCAATACAAACATATGGAAGATAAAGAAACATAAAACAAAACTTGACACAAGTATTTTTACGTGGTAAAACCTTAAAGAGGAAACATCTACGGGTTGATACCACAACCACCGGCAAAGCAATCCACTATATGAAAATGACTTACACACTCAAGCTATCAACACATGATATCCGCTCAAGTTATCACCTCCTAATCTACCTTCGGGCAAGTGAACTACTAAGCCTACTTCCTATCCGAGATGTGTCCTACACCTCTAGAAAGCAACTTTCTATCCAAGACGCTCACATCTCTAGGAAGATTTCTTACTTGACTATTCGAGTCCTCCCGACTATAATCAAGATTTCTTGCTTGGCTATCCGGAACACTTTCCTAGACTCACGATATAGCCAATCATAAAGATTGCTATTCTGACATAGGTAAGGAAACACGTAAAGATTCATAGTGTTAACTGTCAAACAGGTCCCTTAGTTAGAGTTAGGAACGGAGAGGTATAGTTTATAGCTATTACACTCTCTCTCGAGTTCTCGCTCGCTATCGCTACCAGTAACGAAAAATGGCGACAGTGGAGTCTCTTCCATTCATAGACATGACAACCCTAACCCAGTCAGAACTTCGATCTCTATCTCTCTGTTCAACCATGGCCTTCGACCTCGACCGCTTCGACGACGTCGTAATTCCGATCATTGATCCGTCACTCTTCAACGAAAGCGCTGGCTCCCGTCAACAGACCTTCTCTCGTCCCACCACCACAACCACCCACCACCACCACCACCATTTACGCCACCGCATGGCTGGTCTTCTCCCATCTACCAAACCCTCAGTTTCCTCCTCTCTACCCTCTCATCTCGACACCGACAACTTGGAAAACCGCACAATTCTTAATTTCCTCAAACAATCACTCTCTCAAAGTCCTCAATTCCACGA
Source organism: Acer saccharum (assembly GCA_030490815.1). Lineage (NCBI taxonomy): Eukaryota > Viridiplantae > Streptophyta > Magnoliopsida > Sapindales > Sapindaceae > Acer > Acer saccharum. The sequence continues at coordinate 16,681,829 of CM059874.1, forward strand.
CATACAATGTTTGTTCACCGTTAATTCCGGTGAAAACGACCTCCTTTTGAAGAAAAGGAAGAGGGGTAGGAAGCCGAAAACGAAAGTGAAATCGTTGGAGGAGAATTTGGAGATTGTGAACAACAATGGAGTGGTGGTGGATATTGTTGGTTTAGGGGATTTTGAGGATCCTTATGGAGAAGAATTGCGGAGAAGAACTGAAGGGTTGGGTGGGAATGAAGAGAACTTGTTGGGTTTTTTGAGGGATTTGGGTGGGCAGTGGTGCAGTAGAAGGAAGAGGAGGAAGATTGTCGATGCCGATTTGCTTGGTAATGCTTTGCCAGTTGGTTGGAAGCTCTTGCTTGGCCTGAAAAGGAGAGAAGGTCGTGCCTCTGTTTATTGTCGCAGATATATAAGGTTTACTTCTTTTTTACCCTGAATTTTGTTTTCATTTTAAGGCCTGTTTGATACTGAAAAAACTAGATGAATTAGAGATTGATGCTTGTGTGAATGTGATTCATAAGATTGAAATTGTTTTAAGGATACTTAGAGGTTTGTCGTCTTAGCCAGTTGCTACTAACTTGTTTTCGAGACTGAAAGCAGTCTCTCGAAATACTTATGACTGCTGTCGTAATTTGTTTTCATTTTTGTTTGTTCACTAGAAAATTCAGATAGGAATTGTGTTTTTACTATTACCGCCACACCATTGACAGATGTTCTAAAAATTGAAGTTAGATGCAGTCTGTAGTCTAAACCACGCCGCGATACATTATGGTTTTTATGTCCCATCGTCATGTTGGGATAATCATAGAGTGGTTGCATTGTGCTTCTCTGTGGAGCAAATGCTTCAACCACTCTCCTCATTTCTCTTCCTCACCTGCATAAAGACGTTTGTTTTTCTAGTCATTACCTTTAAATGACGGGGATTAGAAAAATAGGTGTTTATTATATTGTGGTTTTTGCCTTTGAAGTAGACTGCAAGCTTCTATGTACTTCTGTGTTTCTGTGGTTATTTTATACTTTGTTTCATAAGTTTGATACCGTTTAGATACTGTAAAAATTGTTGGATCGGGGTTATGAGAAGGGTGATAAAAGATTTAGATCTGAGAGATATATGGATTATGGAAGCAGAGATAAATTTGACATAATGAAATTATTTTGGGCTTTGTGAATTGTAAGAATGAGACAGATGCTTACTGGTTTGATTCCAAGGTTTTAACCTGCAGTACTTTATTCTGATTTTGAAGAAAATGGAAGGCTTAATCCGACAAAGTTATAGGTTTAGGTTAGCATCTAAAAGATAGAGTATACTGTTAGGGACTATTTCATTTTGACACTTGAGTCTTAATGGGTCTGAATAGATTGACTCAAACATTTTTGTATTAATTTTTTAACATTTGGAATCCGGAAAAAAATATGAAAAACTGTGACACTAAAATATTAGGAAATTTGACCTTTATCTAAATGAATAAAGGTCTGAATATGTTGATTAAGGTGGCGTTTGTTTTTTCGTCTGAAGACTGAATGGGTCTGAAGGTGGCGTTTGTATTCCTGTATTTAGTCTTTGAATTTCAGTATCAACTAAGGGGACAAGATGACGACCTGGAAGAGAACTTGACCAAGCAAAAATTCAATAAAAAAAGAAAAAGAACAATAAATAAATGTTAATTAATCATAACATGTGTTATCGTTTTGGAAAATGCACTTGTTCATCCGAAGAACTAGTTATACATTGTTCCTTCTCTCTTTCCTGCACATTGCCACTCCCTCCCATGGTGCGTGTGTTGCTGGACCTTACCTGTGTTCTTGTTGATATATTTCTAGCCCTGGTGGACAACACTTTCTATCCTGCAAGGAAGTTTCTGCGTATTTGCAATCCTACTTTGGACTTCATGATGCACACCAGGCAATACATCATAGAGGTGACAACATTCAGCAGGATTACAAAATGGCTTCTGAAAGTGTAAGTAAATATTATTGAAACAGTTGCTCTAATTTAACCTTACTCAAAATATAATTTTGTATTTATTTCAAAAAATAAAAAATAAAAAAAATATGATTTATTGGTATTCCACAGCATGCTGGTGCTACCCAAAAGGAGGATGAACAGAGGCAGTGTAATAAACAGGAGAAGCAGGTGTCCTTGCTCGGAATCGAAAATCTTGCAGAGGTTCAAATACATGATCTTTTTGAGTGCCATAAATGTGACATGACATTTGATGAGAAGGATACATATTTGCAGCATCTTTTGTCATTTCACCAGAGAACTACAAGGAGGTATAGACTTGGTTCTTCTGTTGGAGATGGTGTGATAATTAAAGATGGAAAGTTTGAATGCCAGTTCTGTCATAAGGTATTTCATGAAAGACGTCGATACAATGGTCATGTAGGAATTCATGTGAGAAATTATGTGAGGGGCATAGAAGAATCACCTGGTCGGTTGACTCTTCATAAGAGAACTGAATCTCCCACTAGGGATGAATTTCCTACAGGGACCTCTAAAATGGATGCTTTAATTGAAATTGCTCAGAATTCTATTCTTGAAACTTCCTCTGCTGGACCTGATGGCAAACCCAAAGATGTCTCCACTGCTGATAAACTGCATGTGGTTACTTATTCAGAAATGAATTCAGATGAAATGAACTCTGACTCTTCTCCCAGTGAATCAGAAATGAATGATGGCATGGTTGATGTAAATCTGGAGCAAGAGCCCTATCTGCAACATGATGAGCATATGATCACCGGTGAAAAGATGGAGAAGATGGATGATGCTGGCAATCAGATGGATGTCAAGATAGATTCTTGTGGGGATACTGCTACCGCCTTAGATGAGCGAAATTGTTATCCATCGGAAACTTTTAGAAGCAAAGATGCTTTGGCTCCCATTGCTGGTGACATTAGCAAGCCCAGTGTTGAGGGGGAAAAAATTTCTGAATGTCACTTATTTGCTCCATCAAGTAATCAGAAAATTAATCTTGTTGAGAGTAATGCGAATTTGGGTTGCAGTAGTAAACTTGAACATAGTGAATATGATGGGCCAGATGAAGTGAATAATAATAAAAATATCGACTTAGAAATTGGTTTTGGGAGTGGTGATGCAGGACCAGCTAATGATAAAACAACAGAAACTGTTCAGCAAACTTTGAAAGAAAATATAGTTCAGCATGAAGTTTCTGAGTCCTCGCTGTCCCTGTTGCAAGCAACATACAGTTTTCCAATGTTCAATGCTACTTTGAATAAGGTATTGGGTATTGTTACTTTTCTCATTTTTTTTAAAATTTTTTTTTAGTTTTTTCCCTTTGTCATTTTTCTGGTTAAAGATGAATTTAAATAAAAATGCTTCTGAATATTCAAAAGCTACAAAGATTATTACCTCTCTGCATTTATATAGCCAGAACCAGAGCCTTAAGAGCTTCATATAAGTGTTGCAAGTATATTACTACTCTAAAGGTAGTGATAATTTTAAAAATGTCAATTCAAACTGTGAACTGCTTCTTTTTCTTTTCACCAACACAGCAATATGACTATGTAGGTTTGTCTCTGTTTTCTCTCTTTCTGTATTTCATCTCCGAAGCAGACATAAGTGATTTTTTAGAATTTTTCTTTTTCTTGATATCCCGAGAATACTGTAAATTGAAATGGAAAAAGAAAAGGAGAATTAAACAACAGTAACTATAAGAATCTAACACGAGAGAAGTGAGACCATGAGCTGAATCTTGCTGGTGAAGATCGAACCCCATTGATTGGCTGAGTGCTTTTTCTGGCTGCATGTGCAATCTAGTTAATGATGGAGTCTCTTCTGTAGCACCTTAATAACAAAGGAAAACTCTAATTCACTTTCTTTAATACACAATGCGTAAATTAAAAAAAAAAAAAAAAAGATTTTTAGTATGCTGACCTAAGCTACCAAGTTTGTCTGTTGACTCTAGCCTTGTCAATACTCCAAGAGTAACTATTGTATTTTTTTTTTTTTTTATACATGTTAATAGTTGAGATCTCGTTACGTGTGGTATTTGTCTGTTTATGAGCTAATAGATGAAATCGAACAAGACCCTAGTCTTTTACTTCTGCAGAAAAGAGAATCAAAAACTGCATTAGTATGTTGGTATCCATATCTATATATGTAGTATTTCTTAGGTGTTGCCCTGATTTATGAACTTCTATCTTTTAGTTATTCTTGAGATTCGGGATTCACTAAAAGACAAAAGTCTGTAACTTAACAAAAGCACCTAATAAAATTAATTTTACAAACTGTATGCAATCTCTAAAAGAAATATGGTAGAAATTTTCACTAGCTGTGATTGGCATTGTTCCTGTTAAACCTGTCCAATATTTTGTTGATAAAAATGAATATTTTTACCTATGAAAAATGGCTTGATGTTTCTTATGATAATTGACAGGGGGAAGATGAACCTGGTAGGATTGACCAGAGGCTTGAAAATGTGACAGGATTTGAGGAGTTGAAGTTGGATGAAATAGAACATCTGAAATTTAACTTTGGAACTGGGCAAGAATCTCTTTCTCTGCAAGAGGTGCCAATGGAGTTGGCAAATGATGCAGGAATTCAAGGGTCGTTTAGCTCCTCTGTTCAGTTTGAATCAGAAGAGGTCTTATTGAATATGACTCACAAACATCAACTATGTACTGCATGTGTATGGTGTGGATTGGAATTTAACCATGAGGGTGTTGATTCTGAGGTACAATCTGATTCAGTTGGTTACATGTGTCCTACCTGCAAGACCAAAATTTCTGGGCAATTGGGTGATTTGGGCAGTGGTTAGCGAATGAATAGTCACCATCTTTGGTTAAAGGTATTCTTTTCTCTCTGTCTGTCTTTCTCTCTCCCTCTCTTGCCCCACCGAGGTTGGGGTAAAGGGAATTGATCTTTGAAGCTCTCCCACAATTGTTTTTCTTTCATATATTGGTCATAAAATCTAGTTTGGTGATATTTCGAAAGACCTTAATAATGCTAGAGTCCAAGTCAAATATATGTTCTTGTTTTAGGCAGTAATCTTTTTTATAATATTTCTTATCACTAATCCTGGCGCACGACTTTCCGTATATTATGATTATGTTTTGTAGTTACAATTGTCCTATTCTATGGATTAATCTTACCTATGTACAGTTACAGTATTCGAGCATTAAATTGTTATTGCTAATTTGTATAAACAAGACATTGCGGAAATATTATCAGTCTAGAATTTAGAAGTTTGTGATGGAAGATTTTGAGAATTTTCTATTTCGTATAATCATCATAAAACCATTAAAGGTTTAGATTTATTAAGGTTTTTCCTTAATTATTTATCTAGTAGAATAATGTGCTCAGTGATTACTATTTTCCGTGTTATTGCTAATACATGATTGCTGTTCTAATTTTGCATTTGATGCTGGTGGGAAGATAAAATGCACTTCCGTGGTTGCTAAATGTTTTTTATGACTACATGGGTTGCTGGTTGCTGAAGAATGCCTGTAAAATGTTGGCTTTGATGGATTGTTGAAGAGCGATTGCCATATGTAATGGTTATCGCTCCTTACTAGAACACAAAATGAAGGTGCTTTGAATTTTTCTTTTGAAAGAATTATCATATTTTGTTTTGTGTAAATACCACAGAAAGATGATTTTTATGCAAAGATTATTAGTTTATCGTTTCTATGATAAGAAATGACTAATTATTTATTAAAGTTTGGAAATTTAGTGATGGTTTAGGATCTTTTAGGCATCGGCATTTGATACTGTATATCGTTCGAGACATTGCATGGATATTCTTCTTATAATTTATGTACTTGGCTAACAACATCAAGAAATTAGTTCAATACATCCCTGCATCAGGCAAGATCAAGAAAGAAATGAAGAAAATTGAGGTGGTCTCGTTAAAAGAAAATGGAAAAGCCAAGGCTTGAGAGGTGAGTTCTCACAATTGAAAATCTTGTCGTATGCTTGTAGGATATATGTTAAAGGATTGAAAAAGTAAATAAAATAAGATATAATTTGTTGTTTTGTTTTTTTAAGTATTGTACTTATTACATAAATCGGGTTTATTTTTGGGAGGGGGAGGACTCAAACATGCGATTTCATGATGCAGGTGTGATGTGTTTTATCACCGGACCCATCTTATCTCGTCAGATGTAATTTATTTTGTTTTGAACTATTACAATATATTTGGGATGAGGATACACATACTCTAATTAGCAGTGTTGCAAAAGTCGCTAGGCGCTAGTCGGGCGGCGACTAGGGGACTAGCGCCTAGAGGGACTAATCGGGGATTAGTCGGGGACTAGGCAGATGGTCGGAAGTCGGCTGCCGGCCGGTCGACGGCAAGCCGACGACCAGCCGGAATTTTTTTTTAATGTTATTTTTTTATTGTAAATTGTAATTGAGTAAATGTCATTCTATTTCATATATTTTCATCTATTGAATGTCAAATTGAAAGTCAAATTCCTAAAAACCCAATCAATATTATTGAGAATAAAAATCCATAAACAACTAAACAAAATCCAATAAACTAAATCAATTTCCAACCAAATTCAATCAAATTCCAAGTTCCAACCAAAGTAAATTCATAATTATTAATTAAATAATTACTAAGTAAATCACTAAATCCCAACTAGTAAATCAGTAAATCACTAAATGATTAAATAATTAATAATTAAATTTATAATTTATATTATAAAAAAGTTGTAACACATTACTGATTAGTCATGAGTTGAAATTGTAATTCCACATTTCCACACTCACACCCCTCTATTTAACAGAGATGTGCTAACGGATGTTAGCTTAGGGGTTTTATGGTCTTTTGGGCTTATAAAATTTATAACATAAATAAAAACAAAAAACCAAAAACCAAAAAGAAAATAAATTTGGGGAAGGGTTTTCACTTTTCAGCACCTCACGCCTCCCTAACCTTCCAAGTTCCTTGCCTCCACCCACCCTTCCATGGCTGCTGCACCTTCTACCTCCGATTCAAATTAATCAAGAAGCCGATATTTCACCAGATTTCTCCCGCTGCACCATCTACTCCGGTGTGGTGGGTTTGATTTTGCTTGTTGTTTTGTAATATGATTGGGTGATTGAAAGTTCATCTATTTGAGATTGGTTTTTTTTTTTTTTTTTTTTTTTTTTTTTGAAAGCCTTGCGTTTTGAGTTGAGATGGCTATTGATTTCAAAAACGTGGGTGTTGATTTTAGATAGATTTCCATGTTGTGGATTTTGATTTGAGTTTCGATTTTAGATAAGACTCATTTTTGGTCTTGTTCTTTTCTCCTAATAATTCTGGTTATCTTTTCGACGGCCGACGGCGACGGCGACGAGCGGCGGAACTGGACGAGGAGAGACGATAGCTTGAGAAGACAAGAGTTGCGTTTTGGTTTTGTGATTTCACTGATTTGCGAATTGCGAATGGTTGGTTCTCTGTTAAACCAATTTTTTTTTTTTTTTTTTTTTTAAATGAAACCCCCAAATAAAAAAATGGCACAAGTCGGTCAACATCGGTTTGACCGACCAGGCCGACTTGACTTCGACTTGCCGACTTTCTCCGATTAGGCGCCGATTTGACTGTAGCCGCCTATTCACACCGACTTCCTTAAAATCGGGGCGGCAGCCCTCCGACTAGCGACTAGGCGCCGACTAGTCGGACCTAGTCGGGGACTTTTACAACACTGCTAATTAGTGTTAGATATTTATTTTTATTTAATTTTTCTGAAATATTACAATAATTCGGGAATTAGGGACTAAAGAGAAGACAAACTTGAATCAACAGCCTGGGGTTGAGGGAGCAATATAAAATTGAAAGTATTTCAATATCATGTCTATTTTGGTCATTATAGACGGTCACAACAGTCCAATGGTATAACTTACCAAACACATATACGGTGCTTTTAAAACTAAAAGCAATAAAAAAAAAAATGTGGTTTATCAAATGTCTACTTGTTTAACTTCATATCTAATTATTTCTTCAACATGGTTAACGGTGATTATTTCAGAAGCTGCAGTAACACCAAACTGGCCCTTAGTGTTAGATATTTTTTTTATATTTTTTTTTTCTAAAATATTATAATAATTCAGGAATTAAGTATTAGAGAGAAGATAGACTCGAACCAACAGCCGGAGGTTGGATGGGGGGCAAATCACTGGTTGTAGCAATAGCTATTTATTTTTATAAGACTTGAAAAGTTATGCATTATACATTTAAAAAACAAATATGCTAGCCGAAATCATTGCAAATTATTTTAATGTAATGGAAGGACGGTGAGCTTTACCGAATTAAAGATAGGAATCTGGTTCTAGTTTTGGCATGAAGTAAGAATCTGTAATAAAATGGAAATTTTAATTCTATGGTTACACTTTTGGCTTTATTAGATAATGAATTGTATTACACGTAATTGAATGTGATCTAGATTCTTCTCTTCGTTACATATATTTATTCAAATAAAAAAGATAAATAATTGAGAAGAAGAATCCTTGTTGGAGATGAAGATCACAGCCAAAATGGCATATTTTCTAAGTGGGCAAAGAATTAGCATAAAAGCAAAAACTGATTGTGGCAATAGTTGCAGCCTAATATTCCAATGGGTTGCTGGTTCTCCAAGCGGACCAAGCCTAAACCTCCAGAGATCAATGAAATACCGACCGTGTCCAAGCGGCCACAGCCACCGCAGCCGCTACCGCTAATAGCGAATACCAAGCATTATCCAGCTGTTGTTGATGAACAACCTCTATTGCCATCCAAAGCACCAAGACCTAAGAAGCGTGCACTGCTTTGTGGAGTGAGTTATAGGAATTCCAAACATGAGCTTCAGGGAACTATCAACGACGTCAACTACATGAGAGATTTGTTGATTAACCACTTCGGATTTTCAGATGACAACTTGCGTATTCTCACAGGTAAATTGTATTGTTCATGGTTAGTCATGAAAATAAAATATTTTCTTTAGATTGTTTATTTATTTTTAGTTTTCAAACATTTGTTGGATTAAAATCCAATTTCAAGTTTCCAGTCCAGCAACTATACCGTTACTGTATTGTAGTTAAATCCAACTGCATGCATATACGCAGAAGAGAAAGACGACCCAATAGGAATCCCAACAAAGAAAAACATCGAAAAGGGGCTGCAATGGCTTGTTGAAGGTTGCAGCGATGGAGACTCGTTGGTATTCTACTTCGCAGGGCATGGAGCATCAGTAGATGAAGCTCTTGCTGGTGATGAGAAAGACGGCAAAGATGAGACAATCTGCCCACTTGATTTCTTGAAAGAGGGAAAAATTCTTGATAACTATATCAACTCCACCATTGTTGGCCCACTCAAGACGGGCGTTACTCTTCATGCCATTGTTGATGCTTGTCATAGTGGAACTATTCTCGATTTATCCAGCGTTTACAACTTAGAAACGTACATATGTAACTTCTTGATTTAATTTCTTCAGTAAGTTTCAGGTGCAGGATCTTGCAGGTAATTTTCGTGCTGTGACATCAATAAGTGGTCCTGCATGGAAATTACGTGCGGAATCCCACAACCTGCTGATAATTTCTATAATTTTTTCTTTATATCTACTTGTATGATTCTTCGACTATATATATAAGAAGCGATTTTGATGATGAAATGGAACAGGAAAGACTGGGAAGATAATAACCCGAAATCGGCGGTGAGGAAAGGCACAGATGGTGGGTTGGCAATCTCTATCGGTGCTTGTGAAGACCATCAAGAGGCCATTGATCGTACCTTAGTAAGTAGTAATTAAGGCTTCTTTTAAAGGTTAAATCCATTATATGAGAGTTTTTCCTTTCAATCCACAAATTATCTTTTTACACTCCAATTTAATTTTTTGTAATAATGACAATTTTAACCTGAATTAAAATTACTATACAAAACAAAAAAAAATCCAAAAACACTTAACTAATTAAATTATTAAAAAAAGAAATTCCCTATCATAAATTATTAGATTAAATATTACGTTTTAAACTCTCTCTCCTAAATGTGTTATTACCATATTAAACACTCTCTCCTAATTACTCTCTCTCTCTCCATTTTTTTTAAATAAAAATAGTCATATCTCCATACTTTCTCGATCAATCTTTGATTAATAGTTAAAGAAAAAAAAAAACTTATGAATATTTTGGTCTTTTACTAACAATAATATATATATATATATAAGTCAATACAAAAAAAATAGATATATGAAAACTTGATTTGTTTCAACTAGATTCTATTAAACTTAGAATTTCTAAGACTAATGAAAGAATTAAAGTTTTCTAGACAATCACGTACCTACAAAAGTAACAAAAACATTTTCATATTTCGATTTTTTTTTTTTTTTGAAAAACAAAGTACTTTTTTTTTTAAATATATATACATATATATGATTCCTAAAAATCAAGCTTATCTGTAAGTTTTTTTTTTTTTTTTTCTTAACTGTTAGTCTTGCTTGAGAAAGAACAGAGATAGAAAATTAGAGATATGTATTGAAGGAGAGAGAGTTTAATATGGTAGTTAAAAATATAGGAGAGAGTATTTAATATGTAATATTTAATCTAATGATTAGGAGAAATAATTTCCTTTTTTTTTTTTAATAATTTAATTAAAAAAAATTACTCCTCGGATGAATTCAAAGGCTACGATGGTTCGTCCTAACTTTTATTAAAATAAAATTGAGTGTTTTTAGAATTTTTTTTTTTTTTTTAAAATGGAGTGTCAAAAGATAAAAAAGATAATTTTGGAACAAAATGAAGTATCTTTAGAAAAATGAAGTATCTTTAGAAAAGAAGTGTAAAAAAAAAAAATTGGATTGTTAAAAGAATTATTATATTTAGCTTGAGTTAGTTTTTGATTGTTTTTAGCGTACAATCCATTTTTGGACGACATTGCCCTTAATGAAATTTTGAAAAAAAAATACTATTGGAGGTCTGCACCTCCATTGGAATTTGGAACTGAAAGGTGTGATTACGATCTGATTATATATGCCTAGCTATGAGTCTACTACTATACCACAGCTAATTAGTATCAATTAGCAAGTATTTGTATATATTAACATTAATGTATATGCACGTGTGGATATTATCATATATGCAGGAGGAAAATAACACGAATGGTGCTATGACTTACGTATTGACAAATCTGGTTAAGGAACGTCAAGGATTAAGTTATGGGGATTTATTTGAATCAATGCATGCTGCCATTGAAGATGTTAACAAAGGTGGCCGATGTCTTCCCACTACCAACATATTAAGGAAAATGTTCGGTACCAGAATATCACAGGTAATTAATTAAGAACTCAAATCAGCTGTCAAAAAATAGTATTCCAATTTGTGTCTAACCAACTAAATTGGAACATGTATCTATATTTAATTATTTGTTTTCAACTTTTTCCATAAATGTAGACACATGTCCTAATTTGATTGGTTAGACACAAATTATAATACCATTTTTGGACATCTGATTTGAGTCCATTAATTAATTGTGTTTTATGGATAAATATTTCATAAACAGTCTCTTAATTACTCTTTAGTTCAATATAATTATTTAACACAGACTCTTGTTGGTTTGCTCATACCATTGGAAATTTGGAATAATTGGTCTGAAAAAGTCTAATCTATTACATTATATTCATACAGGCTCTTTCATAAACTCTCTAAGAAATCAAATTAAGTTATTGAGAATTCAAATATCTAATTTCTTTGTAAATAATTTAGTTCATTATTCTTCATATAATAAACTACTGATTTTTTTTTTTTTTTTTAATTTTCTTTTTGACATGTGCAGAAGCCTGAACTTTCATCTTCAGAAATTTTTGATGTATCCAAAAGACCTTTTCAACTGTAAATTATGCTTTGTCTTTAGGTTTACTTATATATTTCTCCAACATTTGCAAGATCAGAAAGAGTACGGGATCAACATCATCCAAATAATTTTGCAATAAAACAAATAAATTGTGCCATAGAATTTGGTTGATTTGGGCAGTGGTTAGCCGTTAGCGAATGAATAGTCACCATCTTTGATTAAAGGTATTCTTTTCATCTTCTGTCTGAAAATAAGTCTTAGTTTTTTATATATTTTTTCAATCTAGAAGATGCTCATTCTGTATGATATTTTGTGTTTTCATATTTCTCATTCAATAATTCAATAAAATAAGTCAAATATATGTTCATGTTTTAGGCAATAATCTTTTTGGGCTCGAAACTTTAATAGCACCCTTTAAAGAGTGAGTTTTAAGACTATCACTAACTTAATAACTTAAGTTTTAATAGCACCTAAAGTGTGTATTTGACAAAAATACTCTTAAAATACACTCATGACAAAAATAAGTCTCGCACTTATTTGTGCTTCCGAGACTTTTTTTATTTTTTATTTTTATTTCCAAGACTTATTTTGGTGATTCCGAGACTTATTTTGTATTTCCGAGATTTATTTTCTAATCACTAGGACTTATTTTATTGTTTTCGAGACATTTTAGGTGGTTTCCAAGACTTATTAGGTATAATTGCAATTTCCAAAACTTATTGGACAAAAAATGAAATTTTCCAATTATTTTTTTGTTCATCTTCTTCATCGACCTCCAATGGAGGTATGGAGGTCTTTGACCTCCATTGGAGGTATGCTCCATCTCCATTGGTCCTCGATCAATGGAGGTTTTTGAGGAAAAATAAACCCTTAAAAATGGCAAAAACGTAATAACAGAAGGAGATGAGGATATTTTTATTTATTGGAGCTATTTAAACTTACCTTATTAAACTAGGTGAGCTTCTTTTGATAATCCAATTTTTTGTTTTTACACTTCTGTTCTAAAAACACTCCACTCTTAAATTTAAAATTTTAAAAATTCTAAAGACACTTCATTTTGTTACAAGATTATCTTTTTTATCTTTTTAGAATTAAATTATTAAAAAAAGAAATTATCTCTCCTAAATTATTAGATTAATTATTATATATTAAATACACTCTCATAAATTTTTAATTACCATATTAAACTCTCTCTCCTTCAATACATATCTCTAATTTTCTATCTCCATTCTTTCTTATGCAAGACTAACAGTTAAGAAAAAAAAAAAAAAAAACTTACTAATAAGCTTGATTTTTAGGAACTATATGTATGTATATACTAAAAAAAAAGAAATTCAAAAATCAAAAGAAAAAAAATTCAAAAATCAAGTACTTTTTTTTTTATTATTATTTTTTATTTTAAATCGAAATATGAAAATGCTTTTTGTTACTCTTGTAAGTATATGATTGCCTAGAGAACTTTAATTCTTTCAATAGTCTTAAAAATTCTAAGTTTAATCGAATCTAGTTGAAACAATTCAAGTTTTCAAATATCTTTTTTTTTTTTTTTTTTTTTTTTTTGAAAATTGACTTTTTAGTATATATATTATTGTTAGTAAAAAACTAAAATATTCATAAGTTATTTTTTCTTTAACTATTAATCAGAAATTGATAGAAAATATGGAAATATGATTATTTTGTTTGTTTGTTTGTTTGTTTGTTTTTTTTTTTTTTTCTGAAAAATGGAGAGAGTGTTTAATATGGTAATAACATATTTAGGAAAGAGAGTTTAATACGTAATATTTAATCTAAAGATTTATGAGAGATAATTTTTTTTAAAAAAATAATTTAATTAGTTTACAATGTCTTTAAATGTTTTTGTTTTGTTTAGTAATTTTAATTTAGGTTAAAATTGTCATTAATAAAAAAAAAATTAAATTGGAGTATGAATAGATAATTTGTTGATTATAAGGAGAAGCTCTCTTAAACTAGTGTTACTCTCAAAAGTCCACATAAAAAAGTGTTATTTCCCCCTATTTCCACTATTCTCTTTTATCATATTTCCTATCACTAATCCTGACACACTACTTGCATGCCATACGGAAGGTTCACGATTACATTTCATAATTGTATTCCTATCCAAAAAAAATAATAATAATAATAATAAAAATTACCGGTATGCATATGTTATAGACCCCAAATGTCTGTAATGAAAAGTTATATAAAATAGGAAGAAACATAGAAAGTAAATAGGTTAATTCGAGGAAACCTTAAACCTCCAAAGTATCGGTGTTTCTGGGAATCAATAACCTCCCAAATACAACCCAAAAGTTGCAAACAATAATTCTCCTGTATTTTCATTAACGAATTGAAGCTATTTATACAAAATATCAATGCTCCCTCTCTCCGAAACTTAGCAATTAACTAACCCACCACCTATAATTACATGAGTAGTAAACCCATTAACTTAATATTTTACTAATTAAAACTAGATAAAACAACACAATAAAATATACAAATAAAATTGAAATAAATAAACTAATTAATTATCTAAATAAAATTAGTAGGATTGTATCATTCCATCCCCCTTAAAAGCATCAATGTCCTTAGAGATGAAGGATTTTGAATGGATTCACGTCTCCTCCATTTCCAATTTATAATTAAATATAATGATGTCTTGAACCTCTCTTGAAGATGCTTCTTTAACTAGCTCCTGAATTCATTCTAGCTAACATGCAGTCTTAAGAATTTGTTGCGATGATGTTTACGACCACATCCACCTTTAGACCTAAGAGAAAACTCTTTTTTGGTCCAGTTGTATGGTTTTTCAACCATCTTATTTTGCTGTTTGTAAGATAAGTAAAACAAATTATAGGTGTGTACAATATTAATCTAGAGGGGGGGTGAATATATTTTAACCAAATTTACCCAATTTTCATGTATGGTCAAGATTACGAAAATACCCCTAACTAGTCAATATAACATAACAAGTGTAATATATATGGAATATTTAAATAACACTTGATATTTACGTGGAAACTCTCACGGGAAAAACCACGGGCTAGTAAGTGCGTCATACTCAAACCTTAAATCCACTAATTGAAATGGAGTTTACAACCTATGTTGACCTCGTCAAACACTACGGTCAATAACCCCCCACTTCCTACCCGCGGGCTTTTAAAAGTGGTTCTAATCCAATTTGCTTGTGGCCTAAGCAATCTTAGCCACAAGTCTTACTTCTCAATGAAGAGATAAAATGACCTATGTGAATATATGATGATATTCAAAGAGCAAACAAAGCTAGGATGATTAGATGACAATTAATGCAATCCTAGATATCAATAGCTAAATGACATATCAAAAAGCTTAGCTAAACATAGATTATGAAAACCTAGATAGCTATCACAATACAACACTCAATCAATTCATCACAAACAATCTCTATCTTGTAGCTGGCTTATAATCTAAAAACATACAAGTAAATAAAGAGATGACTTGATAGGAAAGATACTAAAATTATATGAAGTTAGTAAAAATCTTACCAAGCAAGTTGAGATGATGCAAAACCATGCATGGATGATGCAAGATGTTCTTTGATGCACAAAGGAATGTCTTTGAGTGTTTAAAGGAGAGTTCTTGTGAATTTTTCTCTTGAAAATGTGTTCTGAGTGAAAAATATGATTTTTGGACTTTTAAAAACGGCCTAAGAACATCACAATATATATATATGGAGCCAAGATGATGAAATGCTGTTTTGTAAAATACAGGGCAAAACCATTGTGGGTATCGCTGCCAAAGCCACAACGGTATCCACAACGGTGCATTTAAAATGCTTCAAGTATGAAGACCGTTGCGCCAACCGTTATGGCTTCCACAACGGTTATGACAGCGGTAAGCACTGTGTGCAAAATCGCTATCACTACCACTGTAGAAAACCACAGCGGTCAAGAGAGATGTAAATAGAGCATCTCACTGTTGTGGCTACCGCTGTGGAAACTGGCAGCGGCCGCCAATGTCATGCAAAATTATGCAATCTTAAGCTGACAAGAGGCATGGCTTTGCATCCTAATGCCTAAATGTCATGGCATTTCAATGTATAAGATGCAATCATTTAAGAACAAGCATGAAGAGATATTAAAAACATGAATGCGCACATATAAAAACACACAATATACACAAGGTATGGATATGTATGGAATGTGTGTATGTGCAACTATATCTCTTCAAAGTAAGTAAGCACTTAGAAATTTACCTTTGGTGCTTCTTCTCTTGAGGTCTTGAAAGGGCCTTGGTTGTGCAAAGCACCAACCATTAGAAGCCTAAAGCTACCCTTACATCAAACCCCACATGTGGTTTATCACTGAAATAAGCCAATCAAACTTGAGGAACTTACAATAAGATTTTTGTGGAGATTTTTGGTGTGTCCCCCATTGATCATCTTCACCCGTAGAAGCTGCAATTTTTGAATATTGCATGTTGTTCTGCTGAGAAGTACCCCCACCAATGTGTTCTCCATCAACTTGAGAATGTTGAATAGACTTTGCAGTAGCTTCAATTGTTAACTAACTAGATGATTGATCAATACGAGCACTAAGTTCAATAAAAAAACTCAGTTATATGATTGATGGTCTCCTTTTGCCTAGTTGAAAGAAAATCCATTGTTTTCTCCAACCTCTCTACCCGTTGCTCTAGGTTCATTGATATTACCAAACTCTGATACTAAATGTTACGTGCCTATTTTATAGAAAGTTAGTGATGTAGTGAATTAGTGGATTTCTTATAAACCTCCTTTATTTTCTACATGTGCGTTTAGATTAAGAGTGGTTGTCAGTTGTAGGTTCTTAATTCCAGGCATTTTCTTTAGTGTCAGTTAACCGTGTTTGTATAAATTTTATGAGTTGCAGAAGACAATGCATAGGAGATTATTGTAATTGAGTTTATTTATTAAATTAAAGAATTCTATTTGAAGAATGGTTCTCTTAAAAAACAAAAAAAAAACAACCGAAGAGTGGTTCTCTCGAATCAACCAATCAAATCATTCCAAAAATTATCCATATTATCCTAAATTCTTAAAATTGTCAAAAATCCATAATTACGGAATTTGTTATTGTATCATTTGGTATTAGAGTCGGTTCGTGTCAGACTACCATCCCGCTGTTTTGGAGCAATGAAATCGGCAACAACTTATAGGCTAGATTAATATTATGTATGGGCATAATATTAGTACATCGAATACTGATAGTCGTGACGATTCAATGTCGATATGTTAACCAACGAGGATGTTGGTTCGGAAGCAAGCCTTGTTTTGAATTTGATGAATACATATCTTAGACTTGTTTTGTTGTTTTTCATTTGTTTTTATTTTATTACAATTATCCTATTTTATGGATAAATTTTACCTATACATAATTTGAGCATTAAATTGTTCATGCTATATAATCGAGATGCTGCAGTAATATTTTCAATCTAGAATTTAGAAGTTTGTGATTGAAGATTTTGAGGATTTTCTATTTCGTGAAAAATTATTATTATCTTAAAACCATGAAAGGTTAGATTTATTAAGGTTTTTCCTTATCTAGTAAATATGTGCTCAGTGATTGTCGTAGAAAATCACACACAAACACGTAAATCTAAACCACATGCAGATAATAAGAAAGCAATAAGAAGAAAAAGAAGACACAAGAAATTAAAGAAGACAAGAAATTTTACGTGGTTCAATGTAAGCCTACATCCACTGAGTGCACCAGCACTCAATCCATTATCAGGGTTTTATTACAATCTCTCAGTCTCTCTCTGTCAATCTCTCATAAAGTTTCTCTTTATCTCTCTAGCAATTATTTACACACCCAATAACATAGGGTAACATTGGTATTTTTATGAGGACATTAGGGTAGGCAAAAACCTACAAGAAAAGCTTTTCTTTTTGCACAAGTTTCCTCCTCGCGCGGGGTTTTTCGTCGTCACCATGGTCTGAGCCGCGGTCTACAGCCTACGCCCTTGAACGCAGTATTCCTCTATGATTTACCATTCATTGAGCCATAGTGTACGAGCCGCGCTCTTGGCTGCGGTCTATGCCGCAAGAAACCTCTGTGAAACATCTAGGTTGACACTACATGTTGTGCACTGCGGTTCACGCCAAGGTCTTCTTCTTGTGGTTGAGTTTAGGTTTTACAAAACCTAACAATCTCCCACTTGAAGACTGAAACTTGAGTAGACTTCTTCCTCCTTTAATGACTACTGCAAAGTTACGGTGCACTGATCCCATTCTGTCTTCAACCTTGAAGACCCACTAACTGGCTTGGTTAACATATCAACCGTATTCTTGCTTTCTGTAATCTTCACTAGCTTCAACACTCGATTAATGACAAAATGAAATGGTACCGCATTCCTATAGACTAGGTCCTCGAATG
The DNA here is from genome assembly GCA_030490815.1 of Acer saccharum. Taxonomy (NCBI): domain Eukaryota; kingdom Viridiplantae; phylum Streptophyta; class Magnoliopsida; order Sapindales; family Sapindaceae; genus Acer; species Acer saccharum. The sequence goes on from CM059874.1 coordinate 16,699,968, forward strand.
AAACGTTGAATTCTTATCCAAGTGTATTACACTATGTCTATCACTGTGCAACACATTCATCACTTGCTTGAATCCTAACTTTGCCAACAAACTTTGTTACCATATTAGCTTTTTGCTAGCTTTGGTCACAACCATGTACTATGTTTCAATTGTAGATATTATCACTATCTTCTATAATTGAGAAACCCAACTGATAGCGGTACTACCCAACGTGAACACATATCTGGTGGTGCACCTCTTGTTATCCACCTCTCGAGCAAAATCGGAATCCATATAACCTTCTAGTTTAATCTCATCTCTTATGAAGGTTAGACATTTCTTTGTCATACTCCACAGGTAACTCAGGATCCACTTCATTGCTTCCTAGTGCTACTTGCCTGGATTGAACATGTATCTGCTCACAAATTCCACTACATGTGCAATATCTTGTCTTGTGCAAACTATGACGTACATTAGGTTTCCAATGGCTGAGGCATATGGAACTTTAGCCATGAAGTCCTACTCTTTTTTCATCTCTAGGCATTGCTCCTTGGATGATCTGAAATGATTAACTAACGGTGTTCTGACCGGCTTCGCATCACCCATGTTGAACCTCTATAACACCTTGCGAACGTACACTGCCTAAGATAGCTATAGAATATCTCTCATTTCGTCTCTAGTAATCCTTATTCCAAATATCTGTTTTGCTGCACCCAAATCCTTCATCTTGAATTCACTCGACAACTGAATCTTCAATTTGTTAATCCCTTCCAAATCTGCACCAGCTACTAACATGTCATCAACATAAAGTAGTAATTTAATGAAACTTAACTTAACCTTTTTGAATTAACAGAAATAGTTAGCATTGCATCTGAAGTAACCATTCACTTGTATGAACCCATCAAACTTCTTGTACCATTGTCAGGGAGTTTGTTTCAATCCATACAGACTCTATGCAAATCTCTCTAGTTACTGTATGTATATTTCTTTCTCTAGATCATCGGGAAGAAAGATAATCTTAACATCTATCTGCTCAAGATATAACCCTTTGATAGTTCCATTTCTACACTCGATGTAACCCCCATTTCCTATCGCTTTGTGTTCATTTCTCGGGTAAAACCGAGTTTTTAACAGTTTAAATAAGCTTGTGTAGGTGCTTTAGCTTTCCAAGGGAGTTTGTGCGAAGATTGAATATGTTGGGGCTGTTTTGAAGATTTAGAAGAGTTGAAGAGAAAGCCATGCGTGGTACATGCGTTAAACTATACCGCACATCAACCGCGAAAACATCACATAGAACTGTCGTGGTACTATCGTTGAAGTGAACCGTGCATCTTATACCGTGAATCTTGTCTAGAGAATTGGTGTGTTACATGCTTTGAACTGTACCACATCAGTACCGCAAATTCGGATTGCCAGCTCAGCATTTCTATGAGATCTGTACCCTAAATTTGCACACCTATATAAGCCTCACTTGCAGTTGTGCTCCTTACCTCTCCACGACTCTTGAGCTCCAAAGACTTCCAAAACTTCACCTTTAAACACTTACCTCACCAAATCATCAAAATCCTTTCATCAAACCTTCACCATACCACCAAATCCATCATAAATCCCCAACCATCCACCTAGATCCATCATCAAGCCATAATCTTAGAGCAAAGGAATTGGAGGAGAGAAGCAAAAGAAGAAGATTGCAAGCAAGAAGAGAGAGCTCTCCATCATTAGTTTTCTCTATATATCTCTTTCTCTTTTCATTCTTGTATAAGCCATGTTTACATTGTTTCACATGTCTTTTATGGCTTTAAGTTGTAATATGAACTAAACATCTTGAGCTAAGGCCAAGATGAAACACAATCCATGACTATCTAAATAAAGACTTCCAATTTTATCTATGCTTGTTTGTGTTGTTGTATGAAAATTTTATGTGCTTTATGCTTTTCAGTGTTTAGCTATCACTTAAATGTTATTTTTATGGTTATGTGATGGACCGAGAGGGGAAGCACACCATGTGTTCGATAAAATGCTCAATACAAGTCTACTAATGTAGAGATACACAAGGCTAGCTTGTAAGATTCAAATTGTGTGCCACCATGCTTAATTAACTTGTGTGTATTTCAGATAATCATCGAGAGATAGGTTATTGGTATGCATGAGTGTGGTCTTTATTGCTTGAGAGAGAGTGGAGACTATTTTAGGGTCACACGAATCTACAACATTCACTTGCATAATTGGGTTTAGTTGGTAGGTCTAGAATAAAGATAAGATTGGTTGGGTGGATTCTAAGCCTTAACTATTTTCTCATATAAGTTACAATTTTGGAGTGGTCACCCTTCCGCTGCTACAATGTTCAACACTAACCGGATCGTAGTTAATTTAACAAAATGAGAAAAAGTATAAGTGTAGTCAATACCTTCATTCTATTGAAAGCCTTTAACCACCAGTCTCGCCTTGTATCTGTTAGAGCTTTATTGTATCTATTACCACCTAAATGAAAATAATACCACTTAACACTTCAACGTTGAATACGATGAAAACCGAATTTAACCTATCGGTTACCTCGTTGAACAAGTTCAAGTGATCATTGAAACTTTGATTTTCTGAAATCTTCAGAGTAACCAATTTCCTAATCAGATGAACCTTCCTCACTATAGAAGGCTGCTCGTATAAATTCAATAAGGCTCTCATGAGATCCGCTACTGTCTCTTGAACCTTGATGTTGAAGGCGACTGATTTCGACAAACTGAGCCGAATTGCTCTTAGAGCTTTACGGTCCAAGACCATCCACTCCGTGTTGGTCATGCCTTTTGGCATCTGTTAGACCATTCAATCTGCATCGGACATCTCATCCAGCTTCTCCACTAGCAGAAGTCCTTCTAGTATAGATAGTCCTCCATCTGTATCTTTCAAATGCTGAAATTCACACAATCGAATTTCTTAACCTTGTATGACTTCTTCTCCGATCTCATCTCCCTTGAGGAAATCGCTTTGCCTGAAGAAATCCTAGATTTACGTAAAACCCTAGATTCACCAAACCTCAGCTCGGATACCAGTTGTTGTAGAAAATCGCATAGAAACACGTAAATCTAAACCACATGCAGATAATAAGAAAATAATAAGAAGAAAAAGAAGACACAAGAAATTTTACACGGTTCAACGTAAACCCACATCCACGGAATCCACTTGCACTCAATTCAATATCAAAGTTTGATTACAATCTCTCAGTCTCTCTCTTTCAATCTCTCACAAAGTTTCTCTATCTCTCCAGCAATTCTCTATACACCCAATAACATAGGGTAACATTAGTATTTATATCAGAGCATTAGGGTAGGCCAAAACCCCCAATGAAAGCTTTTCGTCGTCACGTGGTTTGGGCCGTGGTCTGCAGCCCACACCCTTGACCGTGATACTCCTTTGTGATTTACCGCTCCTTAAGCAGCGCTCTACGCTGCAAGAAACCTCTGTGAAACATCATGGTTGACATCGCAGGAGGTGCACCGTGGTCTTCTCCTTTTGGCTAAGTTTAAGCTTCACAAAACCTAACAATGATTAGTATTTTCCTTGTTATTACCAATTTATTATTGATATTCTAATTTGCATTTGGTAGTGAATATGCTAGCTGTAAGATAAAATGCAGTTTTGTGTGATGAAGCGGAAAGCAATAAATAAAGAAAACACACAATTTTTCTGAAGAACTTTTTATTGATGATAAACTTAATGAGAAAACAATAGAATTCGGGTCTTATTTATAGGAGATTTCTAGCTTAACTTGGACTTCAAGTTTAGCTATATTAGGAAAATCCAGTAATCTAAATAGATTCCTACTTTACTTAGATTTAAAGTTACTTGACGTACACTCAAAGTAACCGAATTAATAAAAGTCCTAGAGATCTTTATGAAGGATCTTACATTCTTACTTGCTAACAAAAAATATATATATATATACTAAAATGAAGGTAACTAACCCGAAAGAAAGATAAAATTGAGCAAGTGGCCCCTCCTAATGGACCCATAGACTACTAGAGATGTCCCACATCATACACCCCCTCTTAAAAAAAAACTTGTCCTCGAGTTTTGCACATTTTGTTTGGTGGGTAATATTTGAGATATACCATCTTGTCAATTACATGTTTGAATGAATATTCTTCATATGGTAGAAATAATGTTGGATCTTCAAAATCCAAATGAAGAAAAACAATCTTTTCAAATCTCCCATGAAAAAATTGCAAGTCAATCTTCTTTGATATCCCAAACGAATAAGGATCCATATCAATAATAACACACAAGTTGTCATCCTTGCAAAGTTTCTTCATGGACAATGAATCATCTTCCAATTGTGCTTCAACCACATCTAAAGTGCAATCATTATCGGTGGTTAGATCACAGTCTTCAACTTCAAACATCCAAGGCTCATCTTCAATTCCTTCAACAATTTCTACTTCATAAGAAGTATCTTCAATATTATGGGTTCCCTTGAATGCTGAAATATCAATATGAATCTTGTAATCACTGTCTCCTTGTGTCCTTCTCGAGCCATGGCCTTCCTCCTCCTCCATGGGAAGATTTCGGTTCCATACGACTACTGTTGTAGCAGGAATCTGAGCAACTGGCGTTGGACCAGGAGTTAGCTCACCAGCCCCTCAACGCCCTTGTTCGGTCATCCTGTTGTCGTTTGCCACTAGCGCCCCCAATTGTCGAAGAGCTTCGGCCATCTGACCCTCAAGCCTCTCTAATTGTGGTTGCAAGTTGTCAACGGTGGCAGTAACAACTTCAGTTGCCATTGCCCTCACCCTTTGATCACCGTCATTAGGATGGTTGCTTCCTGGACCATCGTGCGCCATCAGAAGGTCTGTGAAAACCTTGCTTTGATAACACTTGACGAAGCAGAAAACGATAAATAAAGAAAACACACAATTGTTCTGAAGAACTTTTTATTGATGAAAAATGAATGAGAAAACAATAGAATTCGGGTCTTATTTATAGGAGATTCCCATCTTAACTTGGACTTCAAGTTTAGCTATATTAGGAAAATCCATCACCAGTTCTTCCACAAATCTTGAAAAAAAGAAAAAAAATGGAGAAAGTTGAGGTGGTCTCATTAATTCATCAGGCTTGAGATGAGTTGATTTCTCACTTATCACTTCTCAGAAAGGATATTTAAGCATATGAAAACCAAAAATGTTAACATGTGTTCTTAGCTGCGTATAAGCCGTGTATATATTAAGGATCAAACTTTGAAGTACATAAAAAAGATATATATTTTTTTTTGTAAGACGCAGAAAGTTATTTATTGATATATTGAAAGAAAATATAAGTATAAATTGTCTATTTGTATTTGAATTATAGGAGAATCTACCTAGGCCAACAACTTTATTTATATATCAAATGTCAATTTGGTCATACAAAATGATGTGCGGCCGAAATCAATCCAAATTATTTTAATGTAATTAAAGGAAGGCTCGTTTTAACGAACTAATTAAAGGTGTATGCATCTGGTTCTTGTGTTAGAATAAAGTAATCTGTATAATGGAAATTTTAATTCTATGGTTATACACTTTCGGCTATTAGATAATGAATATAAATCCTCAGCTGATTTCAACTTGAGTGAATTGTAAAACACGTAATTGAATTTGATCAACATTCTTCCTTATATTAACAATACAGAAATCATCACAGGCATTATTATATTAAAATTGTGAAGAAGATACCTTGTTGGAGCTCTAGGCAAAGAATTAGTATAAAGCAAAACAGATTATAGCTAGCAATAGTTGCAGCCTACAATTCCAATGGGTTGCTTTTGCTCCAAGCGGACACAGCCGCGGCCACCACCACCGTTTCCGCCCGTACCGAAGCAGCCACCTCCACCCGTGTTGAAGCCACCGCTGCCGCCTCCACCCGTATCGGAGCCGCCGCCTCCACCCGTGTCGAAGCTGCCACCTCCACCCGTGTTGAAGCCACCGCTGCCACCTCCAACCGTATCGGAGCCCCCGCCTCCGCTCATGTCAAAGCCGCCACCTCCACCCATGCTGAAGCCACCGCTGCTGCCTCCACCCATATCGGAGCCGCCACCTCCGCTGCCATTTCAATCCAAAACACCTAAGAAGCGCGCACTGCTTTGTGGAGTGAGTTACAAGAATTCAAAACATGAGCTTAAGGGAACTATCAATGACGTGAACAACATGAAAGATTTGTTGGTTAACTACTTTGGATTTTTGGAGGACAACTTGCTTATTCTCACAGGTATTTTATTCACACTAATTTGTTAATTATCATAACATGCATCTAATAATAATGCAATTAATCTTAATCTGTGTACATGGAATGACAACTAACATATTTAGTTTACATATATTAGAAAAAATAAAAAGTCATGCATTCATGCAGAAGAGAAAGACGACCCAAAAGTAATCCCAACAAAGAATAACATCGAAAAGGGGCTGCAATGGCTTGTTGAAGGTTGCAGCGATGGAGACTCGTTGGTATTCTACTTCGCAGGGCATGGAGCATCAGTAGATGAAGCTCTTGCTGGTGATGAGAAAGACGGCAAAGATGAGACAATCTGCCCACTTGATTTCTTGAAAGAGGGAAAAATTCTTGATAACTATATCAACTCCACCATTGTTGGCCCACTCAAGAAGGGCGTTACTCTTCATGCCATTGTTGATGCTTGTCATAGTGGAACTATTCTCGATTTATCCAACGTTTACAACTTAGAAACGTACATATGTAACTTCATGATTTAATTTCTTCAGTAAGTTTCAGGTGCAGGATCTTGCAGGTAATTTTCGTGCTGTGACATCAATAAGTGGTCCTGCATGGAAATTACGTGCGGAATCCCACAACCTGTTGATAATTTCTATAATTTTTTCTTTATATCTACTTGTATGATTCTTCGACTATATATATAAGAAGCGATTTTGATGATGAAATGGAACAGGAAGAAATGGGAAGATAATAACCCGAAATCGGGGGTAAGGAAAGGCACAGATGGTGGGTTGGCAATCTCTATCAGTGCTTGTGAAGACCATCAAGAGGCCACGGATAACTTTGTACGTAATTATTAACGCCTTCTTTTAATTCCAAAGGTGTGGTTACAACCGGGCAACGCTTACGCCCACAATTGGCCGCAGCTAATTAGTATTAATTCATAAGTATTTGTATATATTAATATATTAATGTATGTGTGGATATATATATATGCAGGAGAAGAAGAACACGAATGGTTCCATGACTTATATATTGACAGAGTTGGTCAAGGCACGTCAAGGATTAACTTATGGGAATTTATTTGAATCAATGCATGTCGCCATTCAAGATGTTAAAAAAGGTGGATTTCTTCCCACTACTAACTTCTTGAGGAAAATGTTCGGCAACACAATATCACAGGTAATTAACTATATCAATTTAATTAATTTCTCTTGTTTAACTTGCATCATTGAAATCCTTATATTTTTTATTTTATTTTTAAATGGATATATAATTTCATAAACAGTCTCTTTACTCTTTAATTACTTCAATATTATTAATCACAAACTATGGCTCTTTAGTAAACTCTGTAAGAAATCAAATTAATTTATTTATTTGTAAATAATTTAGTTCATTATTCTTTTTCATATATATATATACAGGAATTATATTATCAGTTCGAACTGACAAAAGTTATATCAGTTCCTTGTATGTGGGCCACTGGATTTAAATACTTTGACTTGGCTGTATGCATTTGTCAGTCAAAGTATTTAAATCCAGTGGCCCACATACAAGGAACTGATATAACTTTTGTCAGTTCGAACTGATAATATAAAGACTGTATATTTATGTATGTGTATATATATATATATATATTGCAAGAAACTGATTTTTTTTTTTTTTTTTGGACATGTGCAGAAGCCTCAACTTTCATCTTCAGAAATTTTTGATGTTTACAGTAGACCTTTTCAACTGTAAATTGCTTCGTCTTTGGGTGTGTGTATTTCTTCAACCATTTGCAAGATCAGAAAGAGTACGGACTCAACATCATCCAAATAATTAAGAAATAAAACAAATAAATTGTGCCACAGAATTTGGTTGATGATTGATGATTGATCAATGATTACTTGATTTACAAATGCCAAACTTAGGTAATGTTTGCTTTGTTATTTAAATGTAATTATTTATCATTTAAAATATGAGATTCAAATATATATAATAAAAAAAAGAGTAGTGTTTGATTGAGTTATATCTAGATATAAATTTTGGAATGATAAGTAATAATGTTAAACCACATCTTGTTTAAACCACATCCAACACTGTGTTTGCTGAAAATGTTAAACATAGTATTTAGGGTATTTTTGTCCATACAATAGTTAAATGACTAGAAAAGAAAAAGCTGAGACGGTAGGGCAATAAATCATTAAACTATTTTTAAAATGGTTATTTCCGCAAAAAAAACTCGTAAAAACTAAAATATAACAAGAACATATTTTTTATTTTTGAAAGGTCAACTGGACAAGAACAATTTATTATTATTTCAGTTAAATTGTACCAAAATAAGCACTATGATAGTGTTAAGTTGAATAAAAAAAATGTCAAAAAAAGTATTGGGGTGAGAGAGGCTCGAACTCTCGACCTCAGGATCACTCAGAAGCTATGAGACCTACGCGCTAGCCAACTGCGCCACCACCCCTTTGCAATTTGTTTCGCAACTTTATTTATTTAACTTTATATAAATAAATATGATAAAAACAGTGGTTAAAATATATATATATATATATATATATATCTTTTGTGTTGTGAATTAAAAATTTAAAACATAAAGGGGATAACTAACGAAAACAATTTGATTTGATTTGATTTAAATGATGGGTACAATGAATGTATAAGAATAGAGTCAATAGACCTACATATAAGCATGAGAAGTATTATCTCTACTATCAAGATTTATGTCTTTAAAACAACAATAAAAACTATATAATTATTTAGGTGGCAATAAATCCATATTTATTAAAAAAATAAATTAGAAGGCTACATTTATTTAGGTGGTGGTAATCTATATTATCAAATCAGTCCCCCTTTGACGTATGCCAATGCCACATCATATATATATATATATATATATATATATATATATAATAATAGAGTTTCATAGCGTTACATGTCGCCGTTTGAGAGTTTTGGAATTAAATGTAATCAATCAAATATGATTGTTCTTAATATCTTCTATTATTAAATGTTTTTTTCCTTTCTTCAAAATAATAAAGAAATCAATGCTACAATTAAATCAATTTAGTAAATAATAATAATAATAATAAAAGCAAATAAATAATGACCCTTTCCTATTCAACTTTAACGTGGAATATGTTGGATTCTTAAAACTGCCAAGCTAAATTCAAGAAATTAAAACAATGATTTTTATTTGATTAATGACAATGGTGGTTTGTCGACTCAATTATTTAAACCATCCTCTCTCTCTCTAAACCATTTATGCCCTCTCATCTCCCTCAATTTTCTCTATAAAAACCATCCAAAATCTCATTAGATTTAAAAGATGCTTTGAGAAGTGCATGCAGCCAAGTCAAAGTATTTAAATCCAATGGCCCATATACAAGAAACTGATATATCTTTTGTCAGTTCAAACTGATAATAGAAAAATTATATATATATATATATATATAATTATGGTGATTGTTAATTGAAACAAAAAAGTCACAACTTTTTTTTTATTATTATTGACAGTTTGATTCGTCTAGTTTTGACTCTCCCTGTTTCCATAGCAACAACAGAACGAGCTTTTTCAGTGATGAAGCTTACCAAGACATCACTTCGCAATAAGATGGAAAATGAATTTTTAACAAACTCCATGGTTGTCTACATTGAAAGAGAAATTGCCGGTTCTATTGATCATGATTTCATAATTGATAAGTTTGATCTTTTGAAAAACCGTATGATACAGCTTAATTAGTATTTGACTGTATTTGCATTTCATGTTTATTTTATAATTTGTTTTAACTTTATTTTTTTTATTAATTTTTTTTAATGTATTTATTTAGAATATACATTTATAGAGTAATCTCTACTTTGCTTCTTAACTGGGTGTATCTTTATTTTTAATTAATGTAATTTTCTCATAATGTTAACGATAAAAAAAAAATTAAAAAAAAAATTATTCTAGCCCACTCTAGTGTTTAATCCTGGTTATATCCCTATACACCACTTGTAGTGCGATGACTCGAACTTAGAACAATTATGATCAAGTTGAATAAGCACCATTTACCACCAAGCCACATTGAGCAGCAGTAGAAAACAGCATAATGTTGAAAAACATCTCATCAACATTGAATACTTAAATGGTTACGTTTCAATAGGTTCAACTTTTTTACAAGTACCAGAAATTAATTAATGTCTCTGAATGAGAAAAACAAAAGAGAAAGAATGGGTCTGATAACCAAACATTGCTAATTATGGCTTCCTTTTAGAGAGGATAAAAATGAATCCACCTTTCAAACATCTCATGAGCATGCTTCCCCTTCCACTCAGTAGGAGAGTGACCTGATCCCTATTCAAAATGTATGTATAGATAGGAGGAATAATCTTGCTCTGCAATGAAGAAAATATAAAAATGAAATGAAAGTTGTTTATCGTACCTTTACAGTCACGTAAGTCAATCGATATCCATAATTTGTATACTTAAGTGTGAACCTAAGCAGAACAATCAGTACCATAGTTAGGGAATCTGATAGCATATATTGAGTCAAAAGCATTTAACAACTGTGAAAGATTACACCAAGTAATCTACAAAATTTTGCAAACCTACCCTGCAATTTGACCGTCAACAAACCATGGTCGCCAATCTTCATCTACAGTTAGATTGAGAGTGCTTATCCAATATTCTGTTGATATGTGTGGAACAACTAAATCATGATCTGCACTGCAAGACAAGAAAGTGTATATAAATACCAAATAAAAATAATATCACTCTCTTCAAGTAACTTGGTTGGCCTTAAAAGTAACTGTAAAGAGGAAATACATAGCTAAAAATCAATGTATATATTCAGAATCATGCATTTGCATCGGCGTTGAACGGTGGCGGCGCACATAGGTCTTGGCTGCCATGGCTGACGCGAGGAAGAAAAAGATGAACAGGTGAAGGTGGGGTGCATTCAGCAGATTCCTGGGGTAGTGGGGTGTGCGCAGCAGCCTCACTTTTGCCTTGAATAGGGTGCAGTTAGCAAGGGCATGGGGTGCATTCAAGCTTGGATTGATCAGGTTGGGTCACGGTTTGGGCTTGGGCGTTTGGGCCAAGCTTGGCCTGCTTGTCTTACTCAAAACGCACTGTTTTGATTAGTTGAGGAAGCTGGGCTGCTTGTCTTTGGGCCTGTCATTTGGGCCGTCTGATCCATGTGTGAAACGCACCGTTTCACTTAACTGGTGGCGTGGCTTGTTGTGATTTGCTTGGCAAATTACGCAATGGCCCCTGCTCTCTTACAAATTCACGATAACTTCAACCCTTCCCTCATATTTTACATTTTTACCCCTAAATGACTAAAATTACTCCAATGCCCTAAACTTAATAAATACCTGAAAACACTTAATTTACACTATTAAATCACGGAATAATGTCCAAGAATCAAGCATAAAGAGAAGAAAGTGAGGGAAAAATTATATCAGTTTTGGTCTGATCAGCGTACAAGTAGGGGATTACAGAGTTAGTTTTAGGATTCCTTTCCTATTCGATACCATCACGTGTTTAATGCCTTTGAATTTGAATCCGCTTTGGACTTACCTAAAGTATATGAGAGGATTTCTTTGTTTCCTTGCTGGACTCAAGGTGACCGTTTTGTACTTGACTTGTGATTGCCTGTCATCGCTTGTTTACCTTGTAGGCGGTGGATAAGGTTTTATGTAATTGTTCATGTTTGTACCAAGTAGGGCTGAATAGGTTTTACCCTTCTGCACGGCTTGCTCGGCTCTATTTGGTGTTGTCTTCTGATATTGTTGCATTGGTGCCGAGTAGCCTATCCACGTGGGGTGCCAATGTGTCTCCATTTGATTGATCTTTTGACTTTCTGCTTACATGGCCATATTGGTCTATGTTTTTTGATGACGTGTCTTCTTTGGTGAATTTTACATATAACAATAGCCATATGGGATTATCTCTACAATTGATATATATTAATTACATGATAATAATAGATAATTATCTAGGTGGTGATAAATCCATATTATCATAACAATGACAAGAACACTACATAATTTTTATTTTTATTTTATACACCACCTACAGTGCGACGACTCCAACTTAGAACAATTATCAAACCGAATGAGCGCCCTTTACCACCAAGCCACATTGAGCGGCCGTAGAAAACAGCATAATGTTGAAAAACATCTCATCATTATTGAATACTTAAATGGTAACCTTTCAATAGGTTCAACTTTTTTACAAGTACCAGAAATTAATTAATGTCTCTGAATGAGAAAAACAAAAGAGAAAAAATGGGTCTGATAACCAAACATTTAATTATTGGCTTCCTTTTAGAGAGGATAAAAATGAATCCACCTTTCAAACATCTCATGAGCTTGCTTCCCCATCCACTCAGTAGGAGAGTGACCTGATCCCTATTCAAAATGTATGTATAGATAGGAGGAATAATCTTGCTCTGTAATGAAGAAAATATAAAAATGAAAGTTGTTTATCGTACCTTTACAGTCGCGTAAGTCAATCGATATCCATAATTTGTATACTTAAGTGTGAACCTAAGCAGAACAGTCAGTACCATAGTTATGGAATCTGATAGCATATATCGAGTCAAAAGCATTTAACAACTGTGAAAGATTACACCAAGTAATCTACAAAATTTTGCAAACCTACCCTGCAATTTGACCGTCAACAAACCATGGTCGCCAATCTTCATCTACAGTTAGATTGAGAGTGCTTATCCAATATTCTGTTGATATGTGTGGAACAACTAAATCATGATCTGCACTGCAAGACAAGAAAGTGTATATAAATACCAAATAAAAATAATATCACTCTCTTCAAGTAACTTGGTTGGCCTTAAAAGTAACTGTAAAGAGAAAATACGTACATAGCTAAAAATCTATGTATTCAGAATCATGCATTTGCGATCCTGACAATTTGTTGTTACTTGCAAATACAGAAGAACAACCGAGGTAATTTACGAAACCTTACGTGTAAAGTAGAAGCTGTAAGCCAGTGCTGGTAAGATTTCGATGATAGTCGATAGAACTGCTAACATCATAAGTGTATATATTGTCTTGCAAGTTAACGTTGCACCTATACCACCTTTTAATTGTTCCCTGCTTAGAGTAAGAAACTTTTTTAATTTTCAGGGAGATATTAATAATAATATCAATGCAACAGTTGTTGAATTAACATACCTCTCGCACATGAAGAGCGCGTTGAACACTCTCATTATTTGCCCATATATCAGAGAGTAAATAACCAAAATTCTGAAACAGAAGATTAGTTAGAAAGCCATACAAACAACACCTAAAGTCACTAGCTCTTGATGATGATGAGAGAGAGAGAGAGAGAGAGAGAGAGAGAGAGAGAGAGAGAGAGAGAGAGAGAGAGTAACCTTGCACCAATAGTCTCTTGCTCTTGATGATGGAAGAAGTAATCCATCATTTGGTGTTGGTGATAAAGTAGCACAATTGGGAGCCAAAACCATTTCGTCATTTATCAAGTCAAGGCACTATGAAATACAAATACAACTCTCTTACTCTCTTTTCCAAAAGAAATGATAATAAAGAAAAAAAAAAAAAAACTAATACATGTGATATTGAAGAAAGAATAAATTTGTTCACGAATCAAACCTCGGATATTACTTTGAGATCCTCCAGACATTCCACATTTGATGAATCTACATCAATGTAATCACCATTGCAGCTTTTTTTGGCTGACTGTGAAAGAAAGCAAATGAAGAAAAAAAAAAAACAGGTTAATATTTAGAGATAGATGATTCGTGAAATGGCTGAAAAGAATGAAATGCATTATTTGACAGCAGTAGTTTTGGACTCTTAAAGGTTAAATATGAACACTTCCAGCCGATTAAAGCCTAATTTAAATTAGAATACTTGTCTCTCCTTCCAATTTCATCAAAGCGCAAGGGTCACGTGCCTGAATAAATCGAGGAACACATTTTTTCAAAAAAGATGTATAATAGCTTTTTATGAATTAATTTTCCAATGGGAAAAATTCTTAAAATTCACAACAACCTAATTTATTCTATAAATTTCAAATTACTAGACTAAATGTAAGGTTTAGAATTTTACAATAAATAACACTACATGATTCATAAAATAATTAACATGCAATTATCATACTAACAACAAATATGTTCAAATTTGTTTCTAGGCTCTAGCTATCCCTAACTCAAACAAAACCAACTATCAATGCATTGTGAAAATTGAATCATTTTTGTTGCACTACATTGGGACCTAGGGCCTAGCGCCTCCGATGGCCAAGCATGCACCTCCTTGAAGATGCTGTGCCTGGCCATCCTTCAAGCACAAAGATGGCGCCTGGATGCACCCGGCACCAAGGCATGCACACGCTTTTATTAACTGAGGCTTGAACCAGAAACAAGTTTAGCTGTTCTGTATAAACCTACAAAAAGTGCGATTTCAGTGGGAGTGCCTTGACTACGTACCTTGTACAAACCATCCGATAAAAGTGCCAATCGGTAAGCCTGGGGTATTTTAGCATTGTCTTCAAGCATTGAATTTGTATGCGGTGATCCACTTATAATACCCTGATGCATCCAAGGAACCCAAATCATAAAATCAAGATTACGGTTTCAAAGAATTTTGCGATGTGAAATTAAAACTAAACAGGCTAAAACAATTCTTTTAAGTCGTCTAGAACATTACCACTAAACTTATTCTTGGCTTGAGCCCTGCTTCGTTACCTACAAGGCCGTGAATGATCAACATTATAAGTTCAATGAATCATCACAAGATTTTTATTTCAAGAATATTTCTTTCAAAAAAAGAATATAGTGCAAAACATTACCATTTAATATTTCTTGTGCAATGATTGGAGCAATTACACCAGAATACGAATCAGTAGTAATGAAAAATCGGTTTGTTTTGAATTTCGGGTGATCATCCAACCACTGCATCAGAATTCAAGAAGTAGATAAATTAGCTCACATATCATCCAATTTTGACTTGGAAGTCTACAAACTGCGAAAAACCAGCATACAACACAAATTGGGACACCATTTTTGAACAGCTGATTTTAGTCCTTTCTTTTTATATTCAAGACTAATTGATATATTGTAGACTATTGAAATCGCTTCGTACAAAATAGCATGGCAAAGCAGACAACAAGAAGCACGCATTATATTATGTTTCACGCACACACCTTTCTCATAAACAAGTAAGTTTGATTTGCTGAGAGTAAGTCTGATGCAGAATACTCTTCTGAGCTGTTTGAATAGGAGTAACCAGTACCAACAGGTAAATCCAGGTATATTATATTAGCAGTCTGCAAATTTATCAGCAACATGAAATCATATCATTGCTTTTATATATACTAGCATTGCAAACCTACAACAGGCATGGAATTAATGCAATAGGATGAAATTTTACACCTTTGTCCATGCGTATGGATATAGTTCTAGTGTTGGCAATCCCCCTTCATAATCAGTTAAATTAAAATGTAGTGGACCTACGTACAACAACAGTAGAATGTCAAAGCCATTAATAATATATAACATCTTTAAAGTACTTAAAAAATTAAAAAATTAAAAAACATTACAGAATGAATTACACGCACTCCCTAATATTTTACCTTTTACACGTATAAACAATTTTGCAAAAGCTCCTCTGCTGTTAGTGAGCCAATGTTAGGGCTTATCGGTCAATGTTAGTGAAGTTTGGCCTATATTACATGCAGATTTTTTTTTTTTTGTAAAAACCGAACTCACCTTCCCTACCGTTAGTCAATCAACATTAGGACTTAATAGTCAAAGGGTATTTTTGTCAATAAAAGAAAAAAAAATACACAACCTCCCTATGGTTTGCTTATTTACAAACATAAATAACTCTTCTAAAAACTGACGATGACCTCCCCTACTATTAGTGTTTGACCATTTAACTCTAACTGTTAACAGTGTCAAAAGGATAAAAAGACTAAAATACCCTTAATACGCTTAATTTTATAAAATCAGTAATTAAAAAAAATTAAAAAGAAAAATACTTATGAATCTCCACCCTCCATCAACAATACCCTTTCAATAGTTAACTTTGACTGAGTTTGGCTAACGACAGAGGAGGTCATTGTTAGTTTTTAGAAAAGTTGTTTCTACTTCTTCAAACCCCAAATAGGTTGTGTGTAATTAGTAATTACTTTAAAATAAGATATTTAATAATTATTCAATTTTAAAATAAGTTAACGTATATTATACTAAATTAAATATATTTGTTCAATTTGTTTTTATTTGTTAATTTTTTTAATTTTTTTATTGAATATAACTCTAAAAAACTGAATATACATTTAATTTAGTTGAATATACATTAACTTATATTTTAATTGAACAAATATTAAACAATTTATTTTATACTTCCAATGACAAATATGTCCCTTGACCGTTAATGTAAGGTCCAGCTCCATTCCAAGCCCAAGCCCAATCGTTAGACTAAATCAAAATCCAAAAAGAAATTTGATCAGGCCCAACCGAGATGGTCCAACCCAATTAGCATTTAAGTTATTTATTTATACATATATGTATAAAATCTGGCAATCAGCTGCCACCCGTCAGCTCATGAAGGAAGCATTTGTGTTGTTGTTTATAGGTGTCAAATTGTGAGAGGTGGCAAATTATATTGATAAAATGAAATGAAAAGAGAAGTGCAGGAGGAGAGAATTTAGGCGGTGGAGAAAAATAAAGAGAGAAATGAGGTGAGAGAAAGGAAGCTCGTGGAAGCAAAAAGAACGAAACAGGAAATAGAGAAACAGAGAAAAAGAAAGAAGAAGAAGAAGCTGGGCGTAGAAGAGAGACAAGGGTAAATAGAGAGAAGCAAATTCGAGTGAGAGCTATAAGATAGATGAAGAAGGAAAAGAAATACCAAAGAGAGAAGACAAGAGGTGAGAAATAAGAAAGAAAATAAGACAAAACAACAGAGATTGATGCGAAGACAAAGCAAGAGAAAGATGCGTTAAAGGAGATTTGAAGAAAAGTTTTCCAACAGATAAGTGATTATTTTGGTATGGTTATTGAGATACAGACAAATTATTAGATTTCCCATAATTTCTAATTGAGTATTATGTGATTTAGGGTTCATAGGCGTTTAGGCTGTAATCCTAAACTTAAACCCAGCAGAGAAAGAAAAAGATAAGATTCTTACGAGATATCCTCGTATTCAAGATAGGGGTTGGGGTGGGTCCTGTCAATTAAGTCCTAATATTGACATGCTAACGACACTGAAGGTAAGTGTCAATTTTTACAAAAGTTATTTCTGCATATAAAAGCTAAACTTGGGGAGTGTTTGTGTAGTTTCTTAATGACAAAAATACCCTTTTCACTGTTTAATCATAACGTTAACTAACTAATGGTTAGGGAGGTGAATATCAGGTTTTGCAAAAGGTGTTTCCATGTGTAAGAGAACAAATCTCGTAAGTTTTTCTTTTTTTTTAGAAAAAAGAAATAAAATATTATACTATTTAGATGTTGGCCAAAGTCCTTTTTTTCCTCCCTATAGCATAAATAACATTCCCACCATGCATTTGGAGGATCTCTTGTTTGTTTGAAGATAGTATTCTCACTTTCGATCTTTTATATAAAGAAGAAGAACCAAATTGTGTTTTCATATAGAACTAATAAAAACAAAGGAAGATGATCACATACCAGTTTGGAAGAGAAAACCGTTTAAAGCTGAACAACCAGGGCCTCCAATCAAATAAACCATAAGAGGATCTTGTAATGGCTTTCCTTGAGATTCAACAAACAAGTAGAATAATTCTGTTTCTCCCACACTAACATATCTGGTACAAAAATCTTCCAAATTAATCACTTTCACTGGTCACAATTTTTCATCGAAAACGAATTTAATCAAGCGATTACCTATGTACTTACCCTGTTTCGAGTTTGAAAGGTAGAGGACCGGAGAAGCCAGGTAGATACTTGACAATTGAGCCGGATTCCACAGGTCTAAAGAGAAGGAGAACACACAACAGTATCAAAGAACACACAAAGTTTATGAATTTGCTATGTGCTGATGACATCATACTTTGCACTGATTATGAGATAATAATCACCAACAATCAGTATAATTTTAAGAAACGAAAGCCAATGAGAATGTTGAAATGATGGATTTTTGTAGAAATAGATGGATATGATGGAATCAGAGGACACTCCATTTGGAATCGCTTCCAACTTCCATTCTTGTTGAAATGATAGTATGAATAACAAACTTTACTTTTAACATACTTTCAGGCATTCTATCGAACAGTTCTAACACTCCTAAGCGTGAAATGTAGGGTCACAGACACAGTCCAACCACATAAATGCGAGAGCTGAGAGCACAGAAATTCATCAAAGTTTCAAAGCTTGTTTCTGAATTGTGGTCCTGTGGACTGATGGTTACCAACCAACGCTCTCTTCTTTACCGACCAAGTCATTTTTAAGCACCACATTTTCTTAAATATTTTCTTGAGATATTTGAACTGTAAATATATTTATGTTATATATTTTATTTTTATTTTTTTAAGTATTACATTATTACATAAATTTATGGTTTTTTTAATTTTAATTTTTTTTTGGAAGAGGAGGCACCGGATCAACCTCATCTCGTCGGAATGGATTTGACTTTAGTCCAATAAATTATATCCATTCATGAGGAGCGTTATTTGAAAGGAACTGAACCCTCTAATTTTATCTTGACATTTTATAATTAAATCCTGACAGAATATTTAAACATTTTTAATTGATGTATACACCACCATTTAATGGAGGTAACTATGATAACGAACCAACTTTGTTTGCCCGCTAGAAGCCAAAGTTAATCTGACTTTATCCCTCATGTTTCAATATTAATTCCTCGTTTTCCCTTTGCTATTACTTTCTAACAGAAAAGTGTGTCTCCACTCTCCAATGAAAACACTCAATTTCCCTGGCTGCCATGTTGAAAAACTAAAATGTTAATTATGCCCTTAAAAAATCATCTGTGCCCTTAATAGAAATTTAAAAAGTGGGATTTACAATTTAGTCCCTAGATAATTGGAAAGCGCGTCAATTTTTTACTTATCTCTACATTTTTCGTCAAACCAGTCCCTAAATTTAGAAACATGGCTCATTTTTTCCTTCTGTTAGTTAATGTTGGTCAAACTTAATAATTTCAAGGGTATTTTGGTCTTATCAATTGTTCATAATTGATACTAAGATAATTTTTTTGTTAAAAACAATTTTAAAAAATAGATTTAGTTTTTTTAAAAAAAAATTGTTTTTTCATTCCTCTTTTCTCTTGTTTCCTTTTTAAATTATGTTTTTTTTTTTTTTCAAATCTATTGAATTTAGATCGAGGTGAGCACCTAAACAGCCAAACCGATCAACCCGCCCAAACCAAACAAATTTAAGCGGGTTGGTTTGGTTTTGTTAAAGAAAAAAAAACCGATTGGGTTATTTTTTAGCAACCCGATTGATTTAGGTTGGTTTGTGGGTTGTGTTTTATAAACCACATAACCCAATCCAAACCATTACATACTTAAATATATATAAATTAAATTATCATATAAAAAAATTAAAGTTAACCTAATTTTATATTATATTTATTTCCAAGGTTACCGCTTTCCCAGTTCTATGTTCTAACCCCCTCTATTTATTCTTAAAGTTATTTCATCTCATCTAAAGTTGTTGGCACTTAATAAATTTATTGAGGATAAGTAAAAAAAAATTTATTATTTCGTACAAAAACACATTAAGCAATACGGTTTAGTTTTTTTAATAAGTTTTATGCATTCTACAATTGAGTTTTTTTTTTGTTGATAATTATTGTTATGCACTTGGGTTAAATTTGGTATGATTGTTTATCTTATTGATAATGAATTTAACTACTTATATTGATATTATTATATTTGTTCAAATAAAAAAATAATGTAATTATTTTCTTAAACTGCCAAACCAAACCGAACCAAACTGAATTTTATTGGTTTGGTTTGGTTTTACCTTATAATTGGTTTGATTTAGGTTGTAAAATAATAATCTGATTAAATAATGGTTTGGTTTGGGTATCGTCAAACCCAACCCAAACCAACATATGTCCACCCCTAATTAAACTTTTTTAATTTGTATTGGTCTATTGGTCAATTTAAAGTCCAATGGCAAAATAGATTTTTAGCTAATTCTGTGATCATCCAAAATTTGGTCAGAGAGATGTAAATGAGTCATTTCTACAAATGAGGACCGATTTGACAAAAAATACAAAGATAAATAAAAATTTGATATTTCCCAATTAGTTGGAGACTAAATTATAAGAACTCCAATAATAAATAAATAAATTATTGGATATCCCTTGTCTAATGATGGATGATGGAGAATAAATAATAAAAAATTAATTTTTTTTATTAAAGAAACAAAAGATTAAAAAAAAAAATGAACATCCAGTGGATATTAAAAAATAAAAAATAAAAACTGATTTTTTTATTTAAAAAAAAAAACGTATATGAAGATTTGATGGAGATCTAGATTGGATCTATATAGAGATCGAGAGTTGGATTTCCACGGAATGGGGAGTAGGAGTAGGAGCATGAGTCTCCCTCTCCACTCCCCACTTTTGACCGCCGTCTCCCCACTTAGTTGTCACATCATTAGGGATGAGTTTAAGAACAAAAGAAAAAGGAGTTCATTTTTACTCACCCCTTTAACTGGGGGTGGTTATTACCTTCCTCCCCAAACAATGACAATTTAACCAAGAGTTAACAAATATTCCATTAAATAAACAAGGGTAAATGGTTAAATTTATATAAAAACTTAAATTGATTTTTTGAGTGGTGATATTAGCACCCGCACTACTTAACTATTTATACCCCGCTTTTTAAAATTTTGATTTAATTATATAAATTAAATGATTTTATTAATTTTTATTTATTTATTTTCAAGACTATCCTTTTACTTATTTTTCAAACTTAATACACCTCATATCGTTTTTTTTTTTTTTTTTTTTTTTTAAATACACTTCATCTCTAATATTTATATATAGTTTTCTCACATCTATTCGCATGACTTGTTTTTCCTTCTTATTTCATAGTAATACCATCTTTATTTGCTACGATTTTTTTTTTTTTTTTTCTGTAGTCGATTGGATTGTTGGTAGTAGATTGTGAGTGTGATATTAATCGTCTTATGATTTTTTTTTTTTTTTTTTTTAGCGATTGAGTTAAAGTTTTGGTGTGGTTTCGTTTCGTCAGAGATTAAGTTTTCTTGGTTGCGATTCTTGGTGCGATTTCATTGCTTTTTTATAAAATAATATTAAACTACTTTGGAAGATCCGGAATAAAATATAAAAAAGAATTGATACAAATTATAGTATGCCTAAAAGATTTGATAGAAAATAAACCGAGAGACAAAAATTAGCAAACGTGGATCTGGAATTTGAAAAGAAAAATAAAACAAACATATAGAATAATAAAAATCAATAAATGCTAAACATGGGAAACATGATATCGAGATCTGAAAGAAAATATAAACAAAAATAAGAATAAATCAATAAATACTAAACATTAGAAACATGATATCGAGATCTGAAAGAAAATATAAACAAAAATAAGAATAAATCAATAAATACTAAACATTGGAAACATGAGATCGAGATCTGAAAGAAAATATAAACAAAAATAGTAAACATTCAGTTATTTGAAATAATCTATGTTATTAAAGCTTTTGTCATTAGAGTTTTAAAATAAGGAAAGTGGGGTTTTATTAGTTTTACTTTGTACAAGATTTATTTAATAAAAATTGTATGTCTCTTTAAGTAATTTGATAAAAGAAAAAAAAGAATACTAAATAATTTTAAAAGTGGTGTATAAATAGTTCAATAGTGGGTGAGCCAATAGCACCATTCAATATTTTTTTAACAAAATTAAAATTAAAAACAAAAAATCAGAAATCAAATTCTATCCCCTTCTCATCGTCTTCTCTCTCCAATGGTTTCTCTCACCGGTGCCAACTCCGGTGGTCTTCTCCAATGGCGAACTTCTGTTGTTACACCATCGCGAACTTCCTCTTCTTTGGCGGCTAGAGATTAGGGGTTGGTGGCTTCTGGTCCGGATTTGATTTATGGTAGGGTTGTTGATGGTGGGTTGGTAGTGGTTGTGTGGGTGTGGGGGTTGGATTGGGTTTGATTTCTGGAGATGGTATCAGTTTTTATTTATGGAGTTTCTTTTTGGGATAATTATCCTGGTGGCTATCAATTTGATGACACTATCAAAATGGCCACTAGATTGATAATTTGTTTCAAAATGGCCATTTTTGACGAAAAGTGAGACACTAATGGTCATTCCATCAAATTCCATCCAATGAATAGCATTTCAGTAAATGAGGGGATGCCATTAATTTATTTTAGATGTTTTTTGCAAATCAATTTTTTCAATGAGTAACATTTTGGTAAAGGGAGACATTAATTTATTTTAAATTTTTTTGGAAATCAATTTTTTCTTTTGTTTTTTGAAAAGAATAATTATATTTAGTGTGTGTAAATATATATATATACAATTTTTCTATTATTAGTTCGAACTGATAAAAGATATATCAGTTCCTTGTATGTAGGCCATTGGATTAAAATACTTTGACTTGACTGTATGCACTTGTCAAAGCATCTTTTAAATCCAATGGTCCACATGCAAGGACTGATATATCTTTTATCAGTTCGAACTGATAATAGAAAGACTGTATATATATATATATATATTTACACTCACTAAATATAATTATTCGTTTCAAAAAACAAAAGAAATGGTTTAGATTAATACACGTGTCTCTTCTTTGTTTTTTAGATTTTTTAGATTTTATAGCCTTAATCTTCTTTAAAAAGAAATATATATATATATATATATATATATATATATATATATATATATATATAGAGAGAGAGAGAGAGAGAGAGAGAGAGAGAGAGAGAGAGAGAGAGAGAGAGAGTAATTTTCCAATGAGGATTTTTACAATACACACTTTAAGTATTTTTGATGAAATTGCATGTAATCCAAATTTTTTCGATAAGATTTTTTGTATGCATCCTAATAAAATTAAAATGCACATTTGGTTAAAATTTGGAAATTTTTTGGATTTGAGAACTATTGTTTCTTATATTTCCCTATTTTTAAATGTTTTATCTTCAAAAAAATCGGAAAACATTAGTTCTTCCACCCGAAATCTTTTAATATTATTTTTTTCCATAAATGTATTTCAATGTTTTCACCATCCATACAAAAAATCAAATCAAGATTTAATATATTTCATTCAATTTCATCAAAGGTGCTTAAAGTGTACATTGTAAAAAGTTATCATTGGAAAATTACTCTCTCTCTCTCTCTCTCTCTCTCTCTCTCTCTCTCTCTCTCTCTCTCTATATATATATATATATATATATATATATATGTGTGTGTGTGTGTGTGTGTGTGTGTGTGTGTGTGTGTGAACTTATTAAAACATGTAGCTGTGGTTAGACGCTCTGAAATTATAATTTCAGGACGTCCAAACTATAGAACTATATAAATATATATATTTGATATATAAATATATATATTTGAGATATGCTATATATATATACACACTAAATATAATTATTAGTTTCAAAAAAACAAAAGAAAAAATTGATTTCCAAAAAAAAAAAAATTAAAATAAATTAATGTCATCCTCTTGTTTACCAATATCCACTCATTGGATGGAATGGTTATTAGTGTCACACTTTTCGTCAAAAATGGCCATTTTGGAACCAATTCTCAATCTAGTGGACATTTTGATAGTGTGTTATCAAATTGATGGCCACCGGGGTAATTATCCCTTGGTTTTTTTAAGTGGTTTATGGGTAGTTGATAACGTAGGTGTTGATGACTTGATGGTGATGAACAGATGATAATGAACATGTGCTGGTGATTCCAATTCCAAACATGTATTTTGTTTGTTTCAGTTTAAGTGTTGCCTTTGTCGCAGGTGGTTGAGGATGCTGGTCTGGTTTTACCTTTTCTTGGCTGGTTGTTGGTTTGTTTGGCTCTTGCCTTCAATAAAGTCTACCTTTCAAAAAAAAAAAAAAAAAAAAAAAAAAAAAAATTTTTTTTTTTTTTTTTTTCTGGAGAAGATAATGTTTTTCCAATTTTGTTGTTAAGACGATGGTATGGGACACTGGGTGTTGGATTTATGGAGAGGATGGTGGGGCTGTGAGTGTTGATTTCTGAAGATAATGGTGGTGATGGTGGGGCTGTGATTTTTTTTTTTTTAGGGGTAAAATTGGTAAAATAAAGTTGTTAACTTTTGGACAGTTGGGTATCCCAGTACATGAACGTATAAAAAAATCCATATTCTGAATAGACTAGGAGAATACTAGATAAAAGAAAAATACAAAAGTTATATTTTTATAACATTTATGTTTCTTCCGTTGTTAAGTTAATTGGATTCATTCTTTTCTTATCTGCACCAAACCTATATAAAAATCATTTCTTTGACTCTTAAAGTTGTATGTCCATCTCTGATTTAGAAGTTGGAACACAAATGGAGTCTGCATCCTCCAAGCCCCATGCTATCTGCATACCTCTTCCAGCTCAAGGCCACATAAATCCCATGTTCAAACTTGCAAAGCTCCTACACTTGAAAGGCTTCCATATCACTTTTGTCCACACAGAATTCAACCAACGTCGCCTGCTGACTTCTAGAGGTCCAGATTTTCTCAAGGGCTTGCCTGATTTTACGTTCGAAACAATTTCCGATGGCCTGCCTTCAACGAATCCACGAGGCATACTCGACCTCCCATCGCTATGCCAAAAACTTCCGGTTCATGGATTGAGTTCGTTTAGAAAACTTATAACAAAGCTAATTAATTCTTCCTCGTCAGGTGTTCCCCCTGTTTCTTGCATAGTTTCTGATGGTGTCATGAGCTTCACTATGGAGGCTGCTAAAGAGTTTGGCATCCCAGAGATTGTACTCTTTACACCTAGTGCTTGTGGCATGTTGGGGTATCTTCACTTCCAAGAACTCAAAGATAGAGGTTATTTCCCTTTAAAAGGTACTTCTATTTATTATATTTTTTGCTTGCAAGCTTCAATCAATTTTTTTTTTCTTTCTTTTTTATTTAAAAATATGATATATATCTAGATAGATCATAGATCATACTTATCATAAAATTAGTTGCAAATTTCAAGACTTGAATGAAAGTCTAGACAAATAAAGTTTTGGAAATGGCTAATGATAGAACAGCGGGATTTCAGGTTTACTAATCAGGAATTTCAACGAGAGAAAAATAACTAATTAATTACTCATTTGTGATTACGGTATTTACTTAAAAGCACCAAAGACATTGAGATCGAGGAGGATTTTCAAAGAAAACAATCACTCTGATTCACCTTTGATTTTCATTTCTGATTAATAAATGCTCCCTCGGTTCTTGATTTGTTTCAATGTGAAATTAATGCAGATGAGAGTTGCTTAACTAATGGATATCTTGATACTATTATTGATTGGATTCCTGGTATGGGTGCGGTTCGATTGAAAGATCTTCCTACCTTCATCCGAACTACGAATCCGGAAGATACAATGTTCAACTACAACGTACAATCAGTCAACAATTCAATGAAAGCTAAAGGGTTAATACTCAACACATTTGATGAATTGGAACAAGTGGCCTTAGATGTCATCAAAACCAAATTCCAGAAACTTTACACAATTGGCCCATTATCAAAGCTTCATCAACAACTTTGTGGTACAAAAACAACAGAAACCAATCTTCAATCAAATCTGTGGAAAGAAGACACAGAATGCTTAGAGTGGTTAGACAAAAAAGAAGCCAAATCTGTTGTTTATGTCAACTATGGAAGCTTGATAATAATGACCCCACAACAACTTAGCGAATTCGCTTGGGGACTAGCTAATAGTAAATATTCATTCTTGTGGGTAATTAGACCTGATCTTGTTAATGGTGGTGATGAAGTTATATCAAATGAATTCAAGGAGGAAATAATGGGTAGAGGTATGCTTGTGGGGTGGTGTCCACAAGAGAAAGTGCTTGCTCACACATCAATTGGAGGCTTTTTGACACATTGTGGGTGGAATTCTACATTGGAAAGTATTTGTGAAGGAGTGGCAGTGATCTGTTGGCCATTTTTTGCTGAGCAACAAATGAATTGTTTGTATTCATGTAATGAGTGGGGGATTGGGATGGAGATTGCTAGTGATGTTAGAAAACAAAGTGTTGAAGAGATTGTGAGAGAGTTGATGGATGGTGATAGAGGAAAGTTAATGAGGAAAAGGGCTTTAAAGTGGAAGGAAAAAGTTGAAATTGCTGTGAAACCAGGTGGATCTTCTTATACTAACTTTGAAAATTTAGTTGAGCAGCTAAAGCAAGAGAGAGCCAACAGTTTTTGACAAAAGGACCTGTCTTTTGCGTTTTGCTCTCTTCTGTACTACTCTATTGTTTAATATTTTCTGTTTTTGTTTTTAGTTTTTATTTTATTTTTTTTCTTTGTTTTTGTTGTAACGTTTCAAAGGAAAAAAAAAAAACAAACAAAGTTAAGTCGGCTAAATTGGTAAACTTCTTTACAATTTTTATATTGGAATAGTTTTTAAATTATCAAAAATATATTATATATCTATTTAGTTTTCTAACCAATATTAACTCTAAAATGTAAGGGTGGACATTTCGGGTTTAGGTTGGTTTTTGGGGTAAAACCGAATCGAATCAAACCGATCAAGAAAGTTTTGGTTTTCAATATTAAAAGCCAGACACTTTTGTAAGTCAGAGAACCAAACACTGCAAAAATTCAGGTCGGTTTTAACATATTTTACTTCTATTTTAATCTCATTTGATGTAATACTTTTATAATTAGTCGGAGACAAAATTAAACTATTTTTAATAATTTAGTGACATCGCTACTCCCAAATGAAAAAAAATAAGTAAATAATTGATGTTTCTTGAAAAATTTTACACTAAATTTAAATTTCTCATATATATAATCAAACTTCACAGATTGTTAATTACTTAGTTGCATGCAAAATTAACGATAGGCATAGTTTCTTTATGTTGTGCCTTGTTCAAAATATAGGACAATGGGAGCGGAGAAATTAAATTTAGTTTAAAATTTTAAGATTACAAAAATGATCATGAATAACAGTGGTTAATTTTAATGAAAAGAAATGGAAGAAATAGTTCGATTGTTGTTAATCTACTTGTAATTATTTCTAAGGGGATTATTAGAATTTTAAGATAGACCATATCTAAAGGCAACGCGCAAGTCTTTTTTAATTATTTGTCACATAAGCACAAAGTTATTCAAGAAGATGTTTAAATTATAACAATAGTTTATTATATTTTTGTTATTTATTCAAGGAATTACAAATATTTTAAAGCTCTTGAATAGACCACAACAAGTTGTTATGTATTCAATGAATTTTAAATATTCTAAAGCTCTTGAATAGACCACAACAAGAACAACATTTGGACAAGATGCAGGCCCAGACCCAGTCAAGTGAATAATGCAAGGGTGCCACAATTATTTTCTCAAAATAATGTCCAAATAAAGTTGCATGGAAATTATAAGGCTTAATTGAACAAACATCCTCTAAGTTTATACGAAATTGCACTCTCTAGTAACCTTTTTGTTTATTGAACAAACATTTCCTGTAAAATGTTGACCAAATGGTTGACTAACCGTGAAGTTGACAGCCAAGTAAGTTGTGCAACCGTTTTGACTGTTAACTTCACAGTTAGTCGACCATTTATTTCACAAACATTCTCTTTTGGCTGTTAATTTCATAGTTAGTCAACCGTTTGGTCAACGTTTTACAAGGGATGTTTGTGCAATAAACAAAAAGGTTGCCAGAGAGTGCAATTTCATCTAAACTTAGGGGATGTTTGTGCAATTAAGCCAAATTATAATCACCTTATAAATCATGAATTAATATGGTCGATGATGTGTTAAGTACAACTCATTTATCAAATCATTTGGACATAATTTTAGAGAAATAATTTGGATAGCCTAACATTATTGATACAAAAAAGAACCCTAATTCAGTGAAAGTAAGATAAAATTTTAGCAGATGTTCCAATCCATTTATTGTAGTTATCATATTAATGTACAAATCTCACAATATAGAGACGGAGAGTGATCCATTTATTATAGTTATCATATTGATCTACAAATCTCACAATATATAGAGAGTGAAGTAGAGCATTCCTTGATCAATTGGCCAACCAATTTGCCATCTAGGCTGTACCATTACAATCCACTAAATTGTGTCTGGATCAGAAGCTGAGCACCATCAACTAGTCTCTTCACCACTTCACCGGCAGGCAGAATTTCATCGATGACGCCAACACCTTCGCCAGCATACATGGCCATACTTTCAATATCACCCGTTGCTGTCACATTAGGAACAGCACCAGATAATCTACGAATTTCTTTCTCCTGTTTAAGAGAAGAAAAAAAAAAGTCATTAAACAAGATTTATTAATGGCTATTCTTGCTAGAACATAAATTCTCTACTAATTTGAACAAAAATGCCCAAGTGTCTCAAGATCCATGTCCTTAAATTCCTTTAAAGCAGTGGAATTGTCTTAAACAATTAATGTTTTTTTTAAGGAAAAAAATATGAGGCAAAATTATTCTCACAATGCCATGAACTGTTGAACGACCAATGACTGGCTGGTTGAGTTCATTTTCATGAGCAGGAAAGTCTTTCCAATCATTGAAAAACGGTGTTCGCAGTGCACGTTGGGGTGCATTTGGCCACCTCGCCCGGCCAAATATATTTGTATATTCAGTTTTGTCAAGTTCAACCAACTTTCTCTTATACGTAGGATGCGCACAGCTTTCAAGAGTTGCCACGAACCTGCAATAAACTTGAGGACTTAATCCGAGCTCGAATATGGAAGAATATAATTGGCAAACCATTTCATGGATCTAAATTAGCTGAAATTTAACTGTGATTGCTTGAATATATTTATGCCAAATTAACTTTTCCAGACCATGATGTACTTTCACTTTGAAATTAATTGTGAAACAAAGATAATATCATTTACATGTAGCAACAACTTTGTCGCATAATTGTTATATACACGTGTCATGTATGCCACTAAACAATTGCTATGACTCGATAAGGACGAATTAACTGTAATCAGATTCCGTTAGAATCAACAAGATTCATACAATTTCTACAGAGTATGGCTTTTTTCAATGTGTACCGTTAATTACAGTTAACATGCTTTCGAAAAAAAATAAAAGTTAACATAATTGAATTTAAGAACCAACCTTGTACCGAGGCAAACACCTTGAGCACCAAGAGCCAGAGCAGCAACATAACCACGTGCATCCACAATACCCCCAGCAGCGATTACAGGAATATCTCGATCCCCGATGAGATCAACCACCCTTGGCAACAATGAAATTAAACCTTCCTAAAAATTAATAAACACCACAAAGATAGAAAGGTCAATACTGCTCAATACTAGAAACTTACAAGTATGAGACAATCAAAAAGCTCTCAACCAATCATGTTAACAAAACTATCAAAGCAGAATATGGAAAACGCCCCTCACATCATCAGTACAATACACATCCATACACATACAACGCCCCTTCACAACAAGGCTTTCAATGAGCAGTGAGGATTAGAAGGTTTTTATTATCTGAGAATAACTTTGAGAGCTAACATGATTTCATATGAAAACATTTTTGAAAAAATAATACCTGCACTGCATAATTCAGTTGAACCATTTTCTTCTAGCTAGAAAATGTTGAATGTAAGAATTTGGTAATTCAATTCTGCAGTTCCTATAATGTCTATGAAATTAAATGAAAAAAAAAAAAAAAAAAATAGCTTTCTAGAACCAACAAGAGCTCATACCTGACCAATTACATGCCCTCCAGCTTCGCGTCCTTGGACTATGATTGCATCCACACCTGCCTCAAGTGCTTTCCTCGTTTCTTCCAAACTCCCAACCTCCAATGGAATTAAATATAATGCATTTAGATACATCAGGATAAAATTACAAGGCCAATAACAGCTGTGAATATCAGGGGAATCAGGTTAATTAAACTTTTCGTCCATTACCTGAACCATTTTTTTTTTTTACACAATCTTATAAATTGCACAAAGAAATACACAAACCCTATACTATACCAAGAAAGATGTAACAAAACCGTAGATATTGCTGATGAACAGAAAGAATTTGGCACAAATACTAGGTCCATAATGATTTTCAAACATATAAGATGCCAACTAACCATGATATTACATGGATTAAAACTTTTTGACATATGTCATTTTGCCGAAGACAGTAATTATTACGTTATCATGAATTTTAACACATATTAGAAGATACTCTTACCAGTAAGACTTGTAAAAAAATCTAGCTGAATTGCTTTTGATTGTATCTTATGTCCTGAAATATTATATATATATATATATACATATATTCTCATTTTCTTCTTAGTGCACACTGATATAATCGGTTTCCGTACTATCAGTCATTATTTATCTACTTTACCTTTGTCAACATTCACTTATGCATAATCAATGACTCACATGCATTGCACTGACTCTATTACATCAGTGCATACTAAGAAGAAAACTATTGTGTGCGTGTGTATTTATATAAATTTGTTACATGCTTATTAGTAAAAGTGTTCTAAAGAGGATGCTTTTGCAAGACATGAATAGTAATGCTACAAAATGGAGGTATGCCATGGACAGATAGACTGAACTTGAAGGACATCAAGTAGCAAAAATGATTATGAAACACTCACTTGAGGGACAACCTTGACACCAGCACAATGAGATTCTTGTACAAGCTGCTTTGAACATTCACCCCAGTAAACTTGCAACACTGCTACTTTTTCATTTAGTATTGCCTTTACGTTTTCTTCATGGGGAAATGCCAGAACAACACCAACCCCAAATGGTTTATCGGTTAATGTTCGGGTTTTCCTTATCAGCTCCCTCAAGTAATCCGGCGCCTCCTGGTATATCAAAATTAGAGAGAATCAGTCAGTTTCTGCATAGCAAATTAGACAACTCAAGTGTGACTACACAAATAAAGAATTATATCAGTTTATCACAAATGTGTAATTGAATCAGTGACCCTTTTGAAAGTATCTTCTGAATACAAACGTTTTCTACAAAATAAACTTAAAATTTTTTGAATTTTTTTTTTTAAAAAGTTTTTTTCAGAAAGAATTAAGGTGATTTTTAAGAAAATATTGAAAAACACTTTTTTAGAGAAGTATAAATTAAGCTTCGATTAACAATTCAAATCTTTTTTTAACCTCAAAATATGCTTTTATTTTATACTACTTGCTCTAAAATAGGCATAAAAATCCAACTTTTTTTTTTTTTTTTTTTTTTAAATCTCAGTTACCAAAATAAAAACTTTTTTTTTAATCTCAATTGACAAAATGTGATGGGCTGGTTTATATGACTGACAGAGTAAAACTACAAGTAATCAAAGGTGCAAAATCACAAACATCTAAACTACAAGTAATATATAACTTGAAAATTGAGCAAAATCAGTGAAATTGAAGATATAAAAGGAGAAGAAAAGTACCCAATCAGGAGCTCTTAGGATTCCAAGTCCACCAGCATTAGCAACTGCAGCTACAAGCTCTGGACCAGAAATATCAGGTCCCAATGGAGCCAGAACTATTCCATACTCAAAACCCAGAATCCCTCTCCAACCCATTGATTGTTTTTTTTATTGCAGAGGGTGGTTGTTCTCTCACTACAAGCGCTTCCATTTCATTTAGACAATATATAAAAGCAAGGAAACAAAAGAGAATCGAAATCGAAATCGAATTGCTAATATAATATTTTATTGTATTTAAGTGGGCAACTCGATTTTTTTAACTATAGATAGGCCTGAATGGCTGAGTGAATGGCTGTAACTTGGCAACGTAAGCAAGGACGTATTATATATTTTTTTACATAGTTATCTTGGGTTGGGAGTAAGATGCGGTGTTCCGCCGGGGGGCCGGGCGTGGGGGTGGTTTAGAACATCTCCAATGCAAATATGTATTTTTGAGTTTCTAAATAGTGCCACATCGGCATTTCTATTTATTATGAGCCCACTTTTGAAAAAAAATTAGAAAAATGTATATTCACATCTCTAATGCAATTATCTAAAGTCAAATATACATCTATTTTATGTCCAATCATAATAAAACAATTATTACACTCTCTCTCCTCTTTTATTTTATAATTAAATGAGGTTTAATCTTATTGGTGGAAATAGTTGAAAGCCTCAATCTTATTGGTGGAATGAGTTAGAAATCCTAACCAGCATTTCTATGAGAGTTTCTAGAATTAGAAACTCGACTCCATATTTTCTAACTTTTTTTTTTGCCATATCATCTCCATATTCAACTTAGATAATAGCATTGGAGAGAGTTTTTCTAACATTTTCAATATCTATCATATGTGGCACTCTATTTTCTCCAAATGCATAATAGCATTGGAGATGCTCTTAAATAGAGGGATTCTAATGGGATTTCTTCCTCTTAAGCGATAAACCTATCCAATTGCTGCAGTTTCTTATTATGTAGTTGCCATTTTCCCTATTTCTCCCCAATTTCTAATCTGAAATTTGGAATCCGACCATTCCAATATTTCGTTTTACCCAATTTCAATATCCAATCTAAAAATTAATCAAAATATCTAATTTAAAATACATAATTGGTTTAATTTAATCCGAAATAAATATAAATATCGGTGTGGTTTAGATTGAGTACTAGGGTTAGAGAATTAAAGTTAATTTTTTTAATAAAATTAATATATAATATATTTAGTGGAAATTAAGAAATGGGTACAGGTTCCCCTGCCCCCATCCCCATTTAGTATTTATAAGTCAAATTTGCCACCGCCCCCACCCCCACCCCCACCCCCAAATCCCATTTGGGGGGTAAAATTTGCTCCCAAATGGGAATGGAGCTCCGTGGCCCGTGGGGGTGAGGCCCCATGAGGGAAATGTCCATCTCTAAGTGGGGTTTTTAAATTTTTAAAAATACATCAATTTGGTCTCTATTACTAATCAAAATTAATAAAACTAGGGTTATTTTGATCATTCACTTCATAAACGATTATACCGATAAAAATGGAAAGAATTTTTTTTTTTTTTTTTTTTAAAAAAACAAAACAAAACGTTAAAAGAAAAAATAAAGAAGGGGGAATTTCATTTGGTCCTGGACTATTCATGATTTATCTCTTTTTTACTGGTCTGTTCTTTTAGTTTGTTGGGTCTCTAAATTTAAAAAAAATACATCAATTTGGTCTCTTCATTAGTCAAACTTTAGTCTAAATTAATAGAATTATTTTAATAATTTGCTTCATGAGCTTTTATGATGATGACAAACGGTAAGAAATTATTAAAAAAAAAAAAATTAAATTAAAAAAAGGTCGCCATTTACCAGAGATGGATATCCCCAGATTTCTAGATTCCATCGCATACCAATGAAGATTGAGATGGATGATGGATCTCCATCTACCTAACGACCTAACCAAAGCTTCAAAAGCACTTATTGGGTCTCTGCAGCTAAAAAGCAAGAGAGGCAGCAATTCAAAGACAGAACCAATAACAATAACAACAAAATCAATAAGAACAAGAACGACAGCAACAACAAAAACTATATCGAAGAGAATAAAAAATGGTAGAAGGTTATTAAGTTTATCCACTTGGTAATAAAGTTTTCGCAGTTAGCATAAATACAATTAATAAAACAATGAACTAAAAATCCACCTCAATCGAATGTAGCGCTCAAATCGTTTTTATTTTTATTTTCAATATTATGTTATTTATTCTCTCCACTTTTTTTTTTTTGTTTTTTTTTTGTTAAATTATTTAAAGTTTTAATTACACCAAACAACCCCGAGGTTTGTTCATTAATTGATACTCACCTCCTCTCCCGTTGGTCAAACTTGATCGAACTTAAAAGTTGACCAACTTTGACGGTCCAAAGTAAGGGAATTTTAGTCATTCGTCATTTCAAGCATTTAAAGCAATAGTAATAAATTACTTGAAATTTTTTAATGTTTTCTTTAAAAAAATTGAAAATTAAAAAAAAAAAAATCAAATAACCAGAAAAAATAAAAATCTTTTTTTCCTTCACCGTCTCTCTCAAGATGTACGGTGGAAATTAACTTGAAAATTTAAAAAAAAAAAAAAAAAAAGTTGTGGAGATCAAGATGTCCATCTATGGAGATGGACAATGGAGATCCAATCTAGATCTTCACATCTAGATCTCCATTGAAGGAGATCTCTGATCTTTTTCAATGGAGATCGTCGAACCATCTCCGTCGACAACAATGGATATCGATCTCCATCAATGTCGATGGAGATGACCTTCGAAGGAGATCATCAAACCATCTTTGTCGCTCAAAATGGACTTAAGTGATGGAGATGGACATCTCCATCGACCACGATTGAGATCAATCTCCATCGTAGTCGACGGAGATCTAGATTGGATCTCCACCAAATCATTTTAGTTTATTTAATTTTTTTAATTTTTATCTCCATTCCTTCGAATCAATCTGGATATGGATCATAGATCTCATTCATGAAATCAAAAGGGTGGCAAGACCTCCCCTTTTTCACAGCTGAGGGAGGTTGAAGCCTCCCCACCGTGAACTGGGGGAGGCAATACCTCCCCCATCTCACCTTAGCCCTTCACGGCAAGGGAAAATCTCCATCCATGGGTCTTGGTGGAGATCCAATCTCCTTTTTTTTTTTTTTTTTTTTTTTTTTTTTTTTTTTTTTTT
The DNA here is from genome assembly GCA_030490815.1 of Acer saccharum. NCBI lineage: Eukaryota > Viridiplantae > Streptophyta > Magnoliopsida > Sapindales > Sapindaceae > Acer > Acer saccharum. The sequence continues at coordinate 16,734,887 of CM059874.1, forward strand.
TTTTTGTGCTTTCTTAAAATTCTATTTAATCTCCACCATCCATCTCAAAGATGGATGGTGGAGATTCCCATGAAAAAAAAAAAATAGATTTTCCAATTTTTTTTAATTGTTTTTTTTTTTTTTGAAATTTTGAATATCTTAAAACCTAAATATCTATATTTCTTTTTCTTTTTCTTTTTTTTTGAATTTTTGAAGTCAATTCTTAATCTCAATCGTTCAACTTTGTGATGGACAATCGGATATCCATTTATAAAAACAAGTTTTTTTTTTTTTTTTCTAAAAATAAGGGTTAATTATTTCAGATTTATTTTTTCCAAAGAGATTTATTTATTTATTTTAATTTTGTGATATAAGGGGCATTTCGGTCATTTACATTTTATTGTTATTAATTTTTTTTAATTAATATTAAAGGGGCATTTTGTTATTTTTAACGATCTAAATTGGTCAATGGTTAAGTTTAACCAAGTTTAACTAACGGCAGGAGAGATGAGTATTTATTAATGATAAAGTTGTTTCTAAGTGTAAAAGGGAATACCTCAGGGGAGTTTGGCACAATTTGTTCTTTTTTTACAAGAAAAAATTTAATTTGAGTACACATTAAATTTGTATTGGTTGTCCATTTTAATTCCACTAGTATTAATTTTATAAGATTGAAGGGAAAAGTGGTCCTTGTAACTCAATTAATAAACATAGAGGGAAAATTGTCTTTTAAGTTTTACCTCTCTTGTTAGCTTTGAGTCTTTGACCATTAAAAATTTGGTCACAGAGACCAAATTGATGTGTTGTTTTCAAATAATTAAGGAGCAGGCAAGCTAAAAATGGATAAATTGATTATAAAAAAAAAAAAGATACATTACGACAAAACTTAGTGACCCAAATGAAATTCTCTCATATATTAATATATAATTTTTAGATTAGGACAAAGTTAATTCTATATTTCAATATACTAAATTCCTTATATTTTTGGTTATTAGTTTTAAAGCATCTCCAATACAAAAGTGGCTTGTATACCAAAAATCATTGACATGACAACAATGTTAAAAAACTTGGTACCTATGTGACATAAAAATAGACTTAATAGACAATCAACTCAAAATTTGATCTGCAATGCTTCTGTTTAAAACACATTTATTTTTAATAACGTGTTCAATTTTTTTCCTTTTTTTTTTTATTTTTTTATTTTTTTATTTCCTTACCAAATATAGATGAAAAATTAATGTTTTAAACATTTGTGGAATCAACTGAAAAAATAGCTGGCCATCTGAAAGTAGACGGTCATGTTGATAATATCTAATATTTTTTTTGTCATATCACTGTGAGGTTGAATATGCACAGTTGTATTGATGATATATTTTTTAAAAGACTGTTTATTTATCATATGTGGCATATCTGTTTTTCACAAACGACTCTTACAATGTCCTAAATTCGAATTTCTACCGCCACTGTAGGTGGTATATCAACTAAATTCCTGTAATAGAACACGTGAAGCATTACCTTTTCAGAACTTACCATTTATTTCAATAAATTGGTAAATTATAAAGAGGAATCATAATTGTAAATTTGTAATTACGTACAATATGAGACTCAAAGATCTTGGAAATTGTATCTCATTTGAACAAAGTTGGTTAAATATCTAAACTTGGAAATCGAATATAATAAAGTCTTAGGACCATATTGGTATTGTTAAATTATTTTATAATTTTGACATAAAATAATTTTTGGTAATACTTTCAAAAGTAATTAATAGATAATCTGTCAAGTTTTAACCGTGATTTTAAGAAAATAGAGCAATTATGAAATATTCTATTTCAGCATTTAACGTATCTTTTAAAATACCTTTATTATCATTACGAAATCAAATTAAAATCATTTATACCTCATTTCATCTTAAAATTAAATATTCTATTTGAATATTGATTTGATTTTTTTTTCAAAATATTATTATTGTTTTTATGGAATTGTTTTTTCTAATTAAATTTTTTATTTAATTTATATAATTAAATAAAAAAAATGTGTTCTAAAATCATGTCTAATATAGTCGATGTAACTAATCTCATCACTTTTACGATAAAATTACTAAACATATGTAAAATGTTTTTAAACTATACAATAGTTTTAAAAACAATACAAGACTAGCTCTTATATGAAAAATATTAATCAAGAAAGCAATGGAATAATGAATTCAAAATTACTTGGTGTTTAAATAATATTCATTCACGCAATTTAAAGTAGACATCTGAATATATTATTAGGTAAATGAACTGTTTATTTCATATCGTTGATAGATAAAGAAGAATATATCTTAATCACCACCGGGTCCACCACAAATGCAAAGACATACATGATCTATACACTTGTTGCATGTAGGAAGTGGACATTTGCAGTCAAGTTCGCTATAACATTCTTCTAAGGCATCAATATCTAAGATGGTCTGAACGTTGCAGCTACACTGTCTCTCGATACAGTGAGGAGTACGGCCTTGCTTGCACTTATATTCTTTGCATCCTTCGTTGTTGTGGCATGACACAGAAACCTGTGCTTCAACAACTAACAGATCTGTCAAGTGCCAACATCAAACCAATTTGTTAGTAGTCGGTGTGTTTACTTTAATTAACAGTATAATATGAATAAGAGGAATTACTACTAACAACATTATATATATAAAAGAAGTACATAAGTATTATTAACAAGAAGAAGAGAGAGACTAACAAGATGCTGTGAACAAAAGAATAGCCAAGAGCACAATCTTAGAAGAGCGTTTATACATAGTTTATATTTGTGTGTTTCAATTCCTCTGTATAGTATCTTATATAACATATACACCAAGTTGGGATCCTTAAACATGATTCAGAATATGAGTATATATATATATATATATAAATGCTGATGAGAGACTCAATAAATATAGGTTATAATTATCATAATGATATTTATATATGGTATAAAATCAGATACAGAGGATCCTGAATATGAGTTGATAATCCTAAAAAGATAATATATATAAATACAGAAAGATGAGAGCCTTAATATATTTAGGTTATAATTATCATAATAATATATATATATATATATATATATATATATGGTATAAAATATAATTTTTATATATGGTATAAAATCTGGTACAATAATTTAGAATGATAATCCTAAGAATATATATATATATATATAATCAGTCTTTCTATTATCAGTTCGAACTGACAAAAGTTATATCAGTTCCTTGTATGTGGGCCACTGGATTTAAATATTTTGACTGACAAGTGCATACAGTCAAGTCAAAGTATTTAAATCCAGTGGCCCACATGCAAGGAACTGATATAACTTTATCAGTTCGAACTGATAATAGAATTTTTGTATATATAATATAGTATAAAATCTAGTATAATAAAAGATTTAAAATGGGGTGGCTCTATTATCAAGTATCAACCATAAATATCTCACATTTCTCACTACACCCATATTTTTTCCTACACCCATATTAAAATATTAAAATTGTTAATTTAACTTCATACACCCTTGAAAATACCAAACCTATCCTTTAGTACGTTTTATAAATTTAAACCTTTTTTTTTTCTTCTCATTGCTCCCTCATTGTTAAGAACAATTGTGTGTGAACAAAAAAAAAAAAAAAAAAAAAAAAAAAAAAAACCGAAGATGAAGCTCATTGGTACAATGCGTCAGAAAATTCATGGCATAACAACACTATCAAGTTTCCTAAGTCTATCTAATAACCTTCATCAATCGAAATATACAATCAATTTAGGAGAAAGAAATTGGACAGTCAATAATTTGAGAGCCAGAAGTAAATGTCAAATAATTTGAAATTAAAAAATAAATCAATTTAGAAATTAAAAAAAAAAAAAAAACTAAAGTATTAAATAGTCAATTAAGAACTAAAAATGGAGGAATCACCGTCAATTGTCTCATTTGTAGCCACAATAGGACCAATTATTATTATTATTATTATTAGGGTTTATCATATATTGGTTTTATATATATATATATATATATATATATATATATATATATATATATATTATTAAAAGCCCTCACTTAAGGCGGAGGAAAACCAAGGAGCCAACAAACGGACACAAAGGGGAGCCAGAGACAACCCAAGAAACAACACTAACCAAGAAAGAAAACAACCAAAACAAACCACAACCAACACAGGAAAGAAAAAAAAAAAAAAAAAAAAAAAAACATGCCCAACATAAGCCATACCCAATTTATCCAAATGAAGAAAACCTTTGATAACTCCAGGAAGCTGACTAGAACTAGAAAACACATTATTCCTACCACTGGCACCATAACGCGTCAAAGCATCAGCCACTTTATTACATTCTCTATAAAAATGATGAATAGAGAAATCAAATCCTTTCAATAAATCTATAAGTTGGTCCCAAAAATCCCATAAATACCAAAGATTACATATCCGGGACCGGATCCAAGAGACCACAATATCATAATCACACTCAATATCAATACCATCGTGGCCCAAATGCTTACAAATAAAAATTCCTTCCACCACTGCTCGCAGCTCAGCTTCATTATTAGAACACGAGCCAAAGAATTTTGAAAAACCAAAAATGAAATTACCTGAACTGTCACGAAGCACGCCACCTCCACCAGCGGGACCCGGATTTCCCAAACTGCTCCCATCCAAGTTGAGTTTTAATCTACCTGGAGCCGGCTTAAGCCATCTCAGAACTTGAATTTTCTTCTGTTTCCTTAATAAAATCTGCACCTCCATGTTTCTCATAACACAATCATCACTATAATTCCAATGACGCACCTCTGTCAAAGAATTACTTAAAATCTGAACCCAGTGCTTAATGGAAAGCCAGACATCCGAAATGCTCTCCAACTTGCCCTCCAGCCTAGTCGCACATCTTCTTCTCCACAACCTCCAAATAACTAAACAAGGGATTAACCCCATCAAATTTCCAAATTGGGAAGACCGGCTAGCTCTATTAAACCACTACTGGACTCTCTCCTTCCAACTTCGATGGGCGAGGAATGGCACTCCCAAAATTGAATTCAAAACATCATAAACTTCTTCCTCTGTCGGCTCCTCCTTCAACTGATTAACAATCACCTCCGAGATACTTGGATGAATAAAATTCTCTAAATTTGCCCCCTGCACCGCAACATTTGTGCCCAAAAATTGTTCAAAATAATTAACAGCACCATTATGAACCATCTCTATATTATCAAGCGAAGAGCCATCAGGTATATAACCATGGATTTGACATAAGAATTCCGTCTTCTTTGCGCAATAACCGCATGAAAAAACTTTGAGTTTTGGTCACCCTCAGATAACCATTTTATCTTTGCTTGTTAAGCCAATCTCATCTCTTCTCTTTTATACCACACATCTAACTCTGCCTTGGAAACCAGAAACTCTTCTTCAATAGTCTCTGAATACTCAGCCTGTAACATCTCCTCATGATTCTCCACCCTTTCTTCTAACTCACGGATAAAACTATCTACACGGCCAAAAGTCTCTTTATTCCACACTCTCAGCCTTTGTTTCATTCTTTCAATTTACCAACCAAACGATGAAGACATGATTCAGACACCATAGGCTCAGTCCAAGAGTGACTCACCACATCCAAGAACCCCACATGTGAGGTCCACATATTTTGAAAGTGAAACGGAGCCAGTCCATATCTCTCTATTTTCGCAACAACTTGCAATAATATAGGGGAATGATCTGAGGAAATCCTCTTTAGCAGCAAAGCCTTCGCATCACCATATTTTACTGCAAATTCAATATTAATAAACACTTTGTCAAGCTTTGCCCAACTTCTCGCCAAACCTTGATGGCCATTACACCAAGAGAGTTGTCTACCTTTGAATCTAAGATCCAACAACCCCCAACTACTAATGCACTCATTAAACTCAGCCATAGATGAACAATTTCGAGGTCTACCTCCCAACCTTTCCGTATCAGAACGAATTGTATTAAAGTCACCCAACACAACCCAAGGCATATTAAAAGTCGAACTACCATGCAGCTGTTCCCAAAGGACTCTTTGCTCAAGCTGCGAGCATTTGGCATAGACAAAAGTCGTAAGAAGAGAACCACCATCTGCAAACAACAAAACTGTCAAACATTGATTCGAAGACCCCACAACCTCAAGCTGAATATTATCATTCCAAAACACCCATATCTTTCCTCCTTCCTCAACATTAGAACTGAAATTTTAAAATTGTAAACAAGACGCCCACCTCCTAATCAGACCCACATCTTGGAAAGGTTTTGACACAGCCAAAACCGAAACATTATAATCCTTCATCAATTTTTTCAAACGTCTCTTTGAAGTGCCCATCCCTCTAACATTCAACACCATAATCTTGTCTATCATAAATTCAACTTTTGTGTTTGTATCTTAGCCCTCCTCGACTTTCTCACTTGTACTCCTTTTTTTTTTCCTCCTAAATTGCAAACTAATATAGCACCAGGATCCGAACTATAATATTTTTGGGAATCCAAACCCAAATCATTCTCACCATCGGATAATACTGCAAAGCTATTTCCGCATACCACCCCTTCCACTTCCTCATCAACATCTTTCACCTCCTCCACAATAACTACCTCCCCTCCTGAATTACCCTTTTCACTAATCTCATTAATATTTTTACAACCTGAACACCCACCAGATTCAACCTGCCCATTCACAATATCTTTACCAACATTAAGAACAATTTCACTCTCTTCTACAGTAACCGCCAACTGCAAATTCTCCCCACCCAAACTCTCAAACTCCTTCTCCTTGTTAAATTTGATATTCCCCTGATCCTAAGCCACTACTATTGTCAATTCTTCACCTTTTTCCAGACTATCTGAAAGTATACAAACGTAGTTAAATTGCTTAAGGCATACCTAGAGGGGGGTGAATAGGTTTTTACGCCTTTTTCAATCCCTTGAACAAACTTTCGTTTGTCCCTCAAGGTTGCCTTACATACAACAAATACACTAAGAAAAGACAACATACATAGACAATATGAATAGGTAATCATATAAGCATGGTCTACATACATCACCAAGTTGTATGAGGTAAACAAACAAATAAGTACAATAATAAAGAATACTTGTATTTCACTATATGTTCAATGAGTTACAAGAGTGATCAAATATAACTATACACAAATACAATATACAAAAGAATCATAGAAATAAAATTGATCAATAAAATGAGTTCACTAATCACACTATACAAAGTCTTGCTTCACAATACATCATAAGTGAATAATATGAAACAAGATAATAAAATGTACAAATAAAATATAAGAGATAGAGATAGGAAGAATTAACACAAGAGATTTTTTAACGTGGTAAAACCTCTAAGGAGGAAACATCCACGGGTTGAACTACAATCATTGGGTACTATATTATTGGAAAGTAAACATAGAACATTGAAGAGCGAATACCAACACGCCACATTGAGCTAGCCTCAATAAGCTCACGCCACCACATGAAACTTTTCCAAACAAACGATTCTGAACCATCTTAACCAGCCTGAAGAAAATCCGACGTAGGGAAATAACTACCCTTAAGCACTCTAGCAACCAAAGAGTTTGGCCATTTGATAATTCTCCAACATTGTTTAGGCAACATTGCCTGATTGAAAAGGGAAAGATCTTTAAATCTAAACCTTCTAACATTTTTGCCAGTACAAAGCTTCGCCAAGGATCCCCAATGGAGCTTTTTCTTAAAATCAGAACTACCCCACCAAAACTGAGAAAAGAGACGGTGAATATCCGAAATAAAGCTGTTAACCGGAAAAAGCGATAATTAAATCATGGAAGAACTTTTCCCCTAAAAGAGCCTCTCTAGCCATCTGAACCCGGTACCAGGAGGTACCTGATCCCGCCTAGATCACCCTGTACAATGTAAGACCCGGTCCAAAGAGAGGTGGTCCTCCCTAAAGCTCCTGACATAGGAGGGAGATCCGGTCCTCCCGGGACCCGGTATAGAGAAGGATCCAGTCTATCAAACACCTGGTCCACCCTAGAGCGCCTGGTATGGAAGAAAGGCCTGGTTCATAAAGGACCCGATCCGTCATGGGCCTGACCCGGTCTGCCGAGGACCCTGTCCCTAACCATGAAACACCTGACATGGAGAGGATCTGGTCCATCGGAGACCTGTCCTGCCCAAGACACACAATAGATAGGGAGAGCCCCGTCCAGTTGGAAAACCAAGTTCTCACCTAATAAGCATTACCATACGGAGATTGAGTGTAGAAGGTAACCCAGTCGCCCAGGCCAAGATCACCTGATCACAGCTGTCAGACCAGAGGTGGTCATCGTGCCAGCCTGGCCACATGGGAGAGGAGAAAAAGCTGGGGCAACCTGCAAAATCCTAGGGACAGACCATTAATAAGAGACAATAAGCATGGAAGAGGAAAGATGGGCCATCGACGGTTAGGTTCATCCAGTAGCAGCGCTTCATCAACGGCCCTATCCTATCCACCTAAGCTCTAATTGGAGTCAACTACACCATACATGAAAAGGGAAGCTATAGTTCCTCAACAAAATGCTCACAAAAGCCTAGCAAGCATGAAGAAGGAAATGGTGGAGAAGGGTGCCTGACAGTGTGCAGCTGGACAAGCGCTGACGCTGTCCCCTTCTAGGCCAAACCTTAACAGCAACGTGTAAAGGCAACAATGACCTTTTTCGACCAACACCTACACCCTAAAACGCCACACAAATGCCATATCAGCCCTACCAAAGCATCCATAAGGACCTAGGGCATAGGTGGAGCAATCGTGACCCTTGAAGGCACGTGCCGACCTCGACCCTGGCTCAAAGCAATGGTTAAGATCAGCTCCACCTATCTCAGCCTAGGGATTAGGCTCCTACCTACCCAAGCTAGGATCTCAACATGGGACGTACCTTGGTGGCGGGATCCTGACCGTCCAGCTCCAGCCACCTCGACACCTAACTAGAGGAACGGTAAGGATCAGACCAAGGTTTCCCGTCTAAACAATCATCCTCCACCTACCCATCTAACATGCACACTATAAATACCCCAACTCTCAAAGAGTAAGGGGTTGGCCTCTGAAACCTAAGACAAAAGCTACTACCTTGTTCAAGCTCCATTGAGTTCACCCTACTTGGCTACTACCTTGCCTAGTTCAAGTTCTATTGAGTTCATCCTACTTGGATACTACCCCGCCCAGTTCAAGCTCCATGGTGTCCATCCGACTTGGCCATTATCCCTCCTAGGTCAACCCTATCATGTCAACCTTGCCTAGCTATCATCCCTCTTTGATACCCCTCATCATGTACGTCGTTGTAATATTGGCTATAGAATGAGAGGCCACCCCCATTGTATGACTTGAGCAATTAATAAAGAACATTCTTACTACTGTTATAGTGACTCTCCGTCCTACATCTAAAGGACACATCTCGACCTCATACTGCATCAGGACCGGTTCAAAAGCCTTACACCGATCCCTAGTAACCGGACCAAGGGTTTCCCCGATACCTATCCTGGCGGGAAGGAAACCATAACCTACCCTATCCAGGCCAATTGCAGTGCACCAGTCCACTTTGGGCAACCGTTGTCCAGAAGACATCCAACCGATTTTTTAGGATAACAGTTTGGTGCCGTCTGTAGAAAGAATCGCACCATTGTGTTTCTCTCTCTCTCAAAGCATCTTAGCTACTCCAAAAAAAATGAGGTTGAGATTATTAACAAATCAAGCCGACCCATCTAGTCTTCGCTCCTATCTAGCCATTCATGGAGCTGAGTCCTTTAAAAGCACCCCTACCTAAGGTAACCCGCCATGGGTGGAAGAACTGGCTACAAATCACGCAAACCCAACCAGAGGCTTGCTTTTGCCTGGCCAAACCTGGTAGGGCTCATTCAACCAGCATGTCTCCAACTTCCTGGAAGGGTTACGGAAGGAACAACTAAGATCACGCCCCAACGAGGTAGGACCTAGCAACAGGGCGCCCGTCTTCAACAGGTTGGGTCCCGTTAGAGCCGTATTCAATAGGCTAGGTCTCACGGGAGTCTTACCAGGAACTATAGCACTGGAGCCCTAGAGAGCCTGATCAGAAGTGAGAGCACCAAGAGCTTCACTACCTCCAATGGTCCCCCAACGTCGTCCCGCTCCTACTGGAGCAAAGGAGAGATCCAGAATTGGAAGCCGCACGGAGGCTACCCAAAACCAGAGCAGGAATCGGTCATTTCCCAATCGCAACACGGAGGCCCGGCGTGAAGCATCAGCCGTCTCTGGAACCATAGCAAAAGAAGAAGGAGCTGAGGCTGAATCCCGCGAGAGGAGCCGCAGTCGCATGGAGGAGCAAATGAGGAAGATGGCAAAATGCCTAGCAGAGTTAGAGAAGAACAAGGCTAAGTAGCAAGGTTTGAGCAAGGACCTCCTAGGGGAGATAAAAGCCCCCCTTTCAAGAGAGGTCCGCCACGCTACCCTCCCACCTAAGTTTAAGATGCCTAAAAAAGTCTATTCCGATATGGAAAATCCCTTGAGCCACCTGGAATCCTTCGTGCAACAGATGGAAGTACAAAATGCTACCAAAAAGGCCATGTGCCAGATGTTCCCATGTACCCTCACCGACTTCGTAAAAACATGGTTCAGGAAGCTCCCCCCAGGAAGCGTCAATTCCTTCACCAGGCTGTCAAGGGACTTCTGCGCCCAATTTCAGGGAGTTAAGCCATCCCCTAAGGACCCGGTTCTGTTACAATACGTGGTCCAGGACCGCAAGGAAAAACTCAAGTCTTATGTGGAGCGCTTCCACAAGGAGGTAATCTAAATGAGGGTGTTCGTCGAAAATGAAACTCTCACTAACTTTCGAATGAATTTATGGGTGGGAAAACTATAGCGGCCCTTCAACAAAGACAAGCCGGAAACTTACCAGGAGGCATATAGCCAAGCTCTAGAGCAGATTCAGCTTGATGAGTAGTATTGCATCAAGATGGAGCATGACGAGTCGAGCACAAACAAGCGCCACAAGGGGGATAACTCCCAAAAGAAGCAAAGGGAGTCGTTCCCCAAGCGAAGAGACGACCCTCCAAACCGGTCAACGTACTGCCTGCCACCGCTCCCTCCTAGTCGAGTCCGTCCCTTGAGGAAGATATCCCCACCAAGAAAGATCCAGTGGACTCTCTCCCCAGTTAGAGAGGTCACCCGGATAACTCAATCAGAAGAAGAGGAGTACACCAACTATACCCCCCTCCCCTTCAACGCCCTTAGAGAGACAATCTACCTAGCGATCCGGGACAAGAGACTTTTGAAGAAGCCGGATCCCATGAAGCTCCCAGCGGACCGAAGGAACAAATACAAGTACTATGATTTCCATGAAGATGTGGGCCACAATACATTGGAGTGCTTCAATCTTAGAAACCAGATCAAGGGACTAGTAAGGGGTGGCCTGCTAATCGAATTTCTCCAGCAGGTGAGGGACAGGATCAAGATGGGAAAAAGGGTACAGAGAGAGCTCAAAGAACCAGAAGAGAGAAGGAAAGACTAGGGGAAAGACCTCATGGAACAAATACAGATCGTCAACTGACGCGCCCAAACCTGTTCTACAAATGCTACAGTAAATTACGCTATTCTACCACGGTTATTCTAAAGGGGCGCGTGGGTGGTTCACCCATTGCAAGTGTACGAGTAGTACGAGTAGTACAGGGACACGAGTAAGGGTGGTCATTCCCACAGGGAGGTGTCTTAGCTAACAAGTAAGTTCTAGGTTATCATTGAGTATTGAATTTCTAATTCCTAACAAGTTCACTAGTTAATGTTATCTAGATTGATTATACAAAGCTTGCAATTAACTAAGATTAAAGCTTGATTAAAAGATGTTAAGGGGATTGATTCATTCAAGTAACTACCAATTCATTAACCAATCATTCATTAAGCACATTCACAACATTCTAAGGCATGTATTTCATTATCAATAATGTTAAGCACCGAATCCATCATCTTACACCTAATCTAATATCATAGACAAGTGGTCAAGAGAGAATTTTAGAATAATGATGTAGAGATTCTCTAATTAACCAAAATTACTTAGAGACATCTCTATGAAATGGCTAGTTAAACATCCATACATATTGTGGGACACTTTATGCATGAAATCAACTACCAAGTGTGTACAAATATATGTTTATGCAAGACATATCATCAACATATCATTAAAGTTCATAATACACACATACAAAGCCTTAGAGAGTGAAATAACAAATGGATTGATTAAATCATTGGTTTAATTACAAGAGTTATATCAATCCCTTAACAAAAGGTTTAGTTACACATAGAAATACATGAACAAGAAAATACAAAGGAAGAGTAAAACAAACCCATTTGGATTGGTTTCTTGGCCAAGAAGACTCCTCTTTGCAATCCAAGAACAATATCCTTCTAGAGCAACTTGAAAAGAGCAAGTCTAAGTAACTAAACTTGGTGTTTGGCTACCTAGAAAATGATGAAGAACACTAACTAAAGTTGAGAGAGTTATTCTCTCTTTTAATTCTACACTAGAGATCAAAACTAAACTAAAATAAAGTGTGTAGTCTATTTTACTTGCTAACTAAGATATATCATAGATATTTTGTATATAATAAGTTAAATGGAAAATATCTAATAATATCTAAGGTGGTAATGTGTATTGGACAAGCTTAGGTGATAGGAAAAGCAAGTGGGACAAGTTTTCATCAAATGGAGAGGACCCGGCGACTTCATGCACTCTGGCTAGCGAGCTTGTCTCCGCCGTCGTGAAGTCGCCGTGAAAACGAAAGGTTTTCGGTGAGTTCTAACCTTCTGGACTGCGGAACATGTCCCGCTGCACGAATTCACCGAGTTTCCGCGGGTTTGGACGTGTTTGGAGTGGGAAAGAAGCCGCTGGAAAACCTTGGAGCTCAAGCTCGGCCATGGAGGTTTGAAGACTTTGGGAGAATTGGTGGAGAGAGAATCACGTGCATGGGAGGCTCGAACTGGTGGAAAATTGATTGGGGAAGCTCTGGCCGTCATTCTGGGTGGAGAGTCGTCGGAAAACACGTCGGAAATGGTCAAAAAACGTCCGGGTCATCGTCGGGTCTATACTGGGTTTTTGGGTCGACAGGTCGGGTCGTGGGTCACTGTCGCGGGTTGCTGAAGCTTGGGGATGACGTGACGTCATCATGTCGTCACGCTGATGCACGCAAAGGCCTAAACGACGTCGTCCCTCTTATGACGTGGCACGTGGCTGCATGCTTTGGTTGGCAAATAACAGAATGCACCCCTCAGCTCTTTGTTAATCACATAATCTGCAGTAATTTCTCCTTAATTGCACTTTGACCCCTAATTCTCCATAATTACATATTTGCCTTCTTTTGCCCCGATTTCACTACTTTTCTCCAGTTTGGTCCAAAATACCCCTGATGAGCTGAAATACCTGAAAAAACACTTATTTACAATATTAAATACCAAAAAGGGCTCGGAAAACGGTTACAAAAGCCAAGTAAGGGAGCGTTAAATGTGAACATTTGGAGCGCAATCATCAACACCATTAGCGGGGGCCCAACCCTTACTGGAACATCCAATAATTCAAGGAAAAACCATGCTAGGAAAGTACCACAGCAGGATGAAACAAATTATAGCACGGTGTGTAGAAAACTATCTAGAGGGGGGGTGAATAGATTTTAAACTTATTACCCAATTTTTCGTGTTGAGTCAAAATTACGAAATTACCCCTAAATAGATAAAGCAATAAATCAAGTATAAAATGCGGAAATTAAATAATACTTGATTTTTACATGGAAACCCTCACGGGAAAAACCACGGGCTAGTAAGTAAGCCACACTTGAACCTCGAATCCACTAAATGTGTAAAACGATTACAACCTAATCCCGGAAGTAATCACACACCTACCTAATCTCGGTATGAGTGAACCTAGTCCAATTTGCTTGCGATCTAAGCAACCTAATCCCGGAAGCTACACACAAGACTTACTTTCTTAATGAAGAGAATAACACCCTAAGTGAATATATGAATATCCAAATGCAACATAGAGCAAGGGAAACCCTATATGCTTATCTAAGATGATTAATATGCAATTAGAACAATCCTAGATATTAAAAACTAAATGACATGTCAAATAGTTTAGCTAATCAAGATTAAGCACAAAACCTAATTAGCTATCACAATACAACTTCTCAAACATACATCACACTAATCTCAATCTTGTATCAAAAGATATATGAAAATCATACAAGTAATAAAATGAGATTGCTTGTTAAGAAAAACACAAAATATGTAAGATATTAGTGAAAAGCTTACTAAGCAAAGTATGATGAAGAATCCATGCAAGATGACATCTAGATGATCAAAGATGATGCTAGATGATGATTGATGATCATGAAAAAGTGTTTGAGTAAATAAAAATGAGTTCTTGGAATTTTTCTTCTCTTTGAAAAATATCCTAAGTATGAAATCTGAATATGAACTCTCTTAATTAACCTAAAGTCAAAGTGGCATATATATAGGAGGCCAAATCAAAGTGTGGTCGTTTTGATAAGTTTGCCTCAAATTTGCCTTGGGCGCTGTACGTAGAGCGCTTATGTACAGCGCATGTACAGTGCCCATAAACTGACCTCTCGGGTCTGAGAGGGGCGTTGTATGAACAGCGCTTCTGTACATCGCTCGTACAGCGCCCAACCAAAAACCATCAGACCTGATGCATTTAATTATCCAATTTTGCATCAGGTATGGGGGGCGCTGTTCAGAACAGCGCTTTGTAGAGCGCTTTGAACAGCGCCCCTTTGCAAAGTAAGAATCCAAAAGATATGCATGACAAGGCAATGGGCAATGCAAGATGCAATCAACCTATTATGCAATAAGAGATGTTAATGAGCATTAAAACACATAAATAAGACACATAACATACAAGGATTAAACATATGCATGAGTTGTGAGTGTGTGCAACTATCTCTTCAAGACAAGTAAGCACATAGAAATTTACCTTCGGTGCTTATCAAGACGAGGTCTTCAAGGGGCTTTGAACAATACTAACACCACCTAGGCTACCCTTACAAAGAACCCCAACATGTGGTTTGTCCACGAAATGAGCCAATCAACAAATGGGAACCTTACACAGGACATATGGAGCCAGGTGCTCAAGGTCAGTAAAGGGACTGCGGATCATCCTAGCTCCACACAAATCATATTCACTGAGGACGACGCCTATAACACGATCCAGCCCCATGACGACCCCATGGTAGTCACAGTCCAAGTGGCCAACTGCCGGGTAGCCCAGGTTATGATCGACACTGGTAGCAGCGTGGACATAATCTTCAAGGACGCACTGGATTGTTTCCAGCTCAAGCAACCGTGTTACTACAGTTGCACTACCCCACTCTATGGATTCACTGGCGATTCTCTAATGCTGACGGGGTCCATCATACACCTAGTGACCATCAGGGAATCACCCAGACATGTAAATACCATGGTGGATATTCCAAGCACCTACAACATGATCCTAGGGAAGCCCTACCTCTCGAAGATCAGGGGAGTTCTCTCAATCTACCACACTGTCCTAAAGTTCCTAGTCGAGGAGGAAGTGGCCACCCTAAGGGGGGACCAGCAGATGGCGCGCAAGTGCTATGTCATCTTTTCAAACCCCGCAGCACTCGCCAAGCAATGCTCCCAGGTCACTACCGAGAAAGAATAGGGGGAGGCCGGGGCGATGGAAACTGAGCCTAGAGTGAGCCCACTAGAAGAAATGTGTTTGGATCATGCTGAGCCTAAGCACCTAAAGATCGAAGAAGAACAATGAGACGTTGAGGAGGTAACCCCAGAGGAAGAAGAACTAGAGGAAGATAGAGGAGGACTGGCTAAGGTGCTAGAAGAAGTTACCATTATGGAGGGAAACCCTCCAAAAACAGTAAAGATCAGGTCTACTTTAGCACTTGAGCACAAGGCTGCACTACAGAAGATCCTCCGGGACTATAACGACATGTTCGCCTGGTCCCATGAGGAAATGCTCGGGATCTCTGTCAACCTAGCATCACACCACCTTAACATGGACCCAACTTTCAAATCCATCAAGCAAAAGAGACGACATTTCAACCAATGCCGCAATGACACGGTATAAGGGAAGGTGGACAAGCTCCTTCGAGCGGGGTTCATCAGGGAAAAGCGATACCTAGAGTGGATTGCAAATGTGGTCATGGTCCCAAAATCCAATAGGAAATGGCAAATGTGTGTGGACTACACAGACCTCAACCGCGCTTTCCCAAAAGACAGCTTCCCGCTCCTCAAGATCGATCGGCTCATGGATTCAACTGCGGGGAACAAGACATTGAGTATCATGGATGCTTTCTCTGGATATAACCAGATCATGATGCATCCATCCGACCAAGAAAAGACCAGCTTCATTACAGACCAGGGTTTGTACTGCTACAAGGCGATGCCCTTTGGGTTGAAGAACGCCGAGGCAACCTACCAAAGGCTGGTCAACAAGCTATTCAAGGGACAGATTGGTCATACCATGGAGGTCTATATGGACGGCATGATAACCAAATCATAGTCGTAAGGTCTCATTTATTGATTGGCTTATTTCATAGACAAACCACATATTGGGGTTTGATGTAAGGGTAGTTTAGGCTTTCAAGACCTCAAGAGAAGAAGCACCAAAGGTAAAGGTTACCCAGAACACTCGTCGATGCGCCGATGGTGTCCTAGCCCCGAACTGGGAGGGTCTATATCTCATCAGAGCAAAGGTTAGCCATGGGGCATACAAGCTTGAACACCTAGATGGGGACCCCATCGAACACACATGGAACGTGGACAACCTAAAGAGGTTCTATCCTTAACAGCAGAAGCACGGCAAACCTCGAATGAAGTGTAGCAGCGCCACCTCTGTCACAGTCAGTCGTAGTTTATTTTGTTGCTTTCTCATGTAAGCATGACATGTACTTAAGGTATCTTATTTTGTCTGTCTTCTCTTTTGAATGATTGAGAAAAAAAAAATGATTCCATAAACCCTTGTGAAACAAATACTCAGTGTGTCTAATATTAATCTAGAGGGGGGGTGAATAGATTTTAATCGTTATTACCCAATTTTCGCGTGCATGTCAATTTTACGAAAATACCCCTAGCAAGTCAAAAATACATACAAGTGTAATAAGATGCGGAAATAATAAATGACACTTGATGTTTACGTGGAAACCCTCAACAGGGAAAAACCACGGGCTGGTAAGTGCGCCACACTCGAATCTCGAATCCACTAATTGTGATAGCGTATACAACCTAATCTAGGTTTGACGGCCTAATCCCGGCCAATATCCCGCTACCACTACCCGCAGGCCTGTAAAAGTGGACCTAGTCCAATTTGCTCATGTGACTACTTAATCCCGGTGTACGACCTAATCCCGGTCTATCACACAAGACTTACTTCTCCGAAGAGATCAACACCCTAAGTGAATATGCAATGATATCCAAAAATGCAATATAGAGCTAGGGTACTCTAGATGCTTACCTAGGATTATATGATGACAATAAAATCAATCCTAGATATGAAAATAGCTATATGTCATGGCATACAACTTTAGCTAAGTAAAGGATAACCAATCCTAGATACAAAGCTATCACAAAAAACCCACAAACATTCAAAAGATTAACTAGTTGATTAAAAAACAATCTATCAACCTAGTTATAAATAAATCACACAAGAATGTTTATGGCATAGCTTTTAGGCAATAATGACCTAATCAATTAAGCTATCAAAAATAATCTCAATCATATAATGAGATTAATTAGCTAGATATAAAATAGGCATGAAAACCTAGCTAACATAAATAACCCAATCAACACATAATCTCAATCATGTATGTAGAAATTAATCTAAACACATACAAGTAATAAATGAGATAAAATTGATAAGTAGAAACACTAATTATGTAAGATAAAAGTGTTCAACAAATCATACCATGTGTGTTGAAGAAGACCCATGCATTAGCACATGCTAGATGAACCTAGATGATGCCTAGATGATGATTTGTGCATGTGGGAATGGGTTTAGAGAGATAAAGATGTAATCTTTAAGTTTTTTCTCTCAAGTCTCTCTTTCTCTCTCAAGAATATGGAGCCTCTCTCTCTAGGGTTTGATTTTGTGGCTCTTCTCTCAAAATGATGAGAAAGATATGTATTTATAATGCCCAAATGAAACTATGTCGTTTTGGAAGAAATGGAAAAAGTATGGGCATTTTCACGGTACTCCGCGTCAGTGCAGCGACTCAAGATTCAAGCGCTTCGAAACATGACTAAACGACATCAAAACCTTTCATATAATACATCATTAGAAAGGTATAGATGTCTACTTTCTACTTGTTTTTACAGAATGAACTTTTGATGTCTGTAGAAAAAGTTATGGTCAATTGAGTGACCAAAGGTCAGAAACGGACAACAACAGAGTTGCCCTGTTTTGGTTGTAACTTTTGAGATTTTAAAACCAATCCAAACGGTCATGAAATATTACGAATAATATACCGTTGGAAAGGTATGGGTGTCTAGTTTGTACAGAAATTTTCAAAACTCATTTTGAAGCTTTGTGTAAAAAGTTATGGCCATAAGACCATACATAGGTCAGTTTTGAAAATCATTTAAACATTGAAAACCAATCTTTTGAAACTAGACATTTTACTCCAAACAATCCAACCAAATCTAACACTTATCCAAGAGAAGAATAAGACCTTCTCAAGTGGTCAATCATCGCGCTAAGACATGCACACCATCGTGCAACCGCGGACATTTCCGATCACATAAACGGAAATGAATTACACCACACTTAAGACTAATCATGAAGTGCAAGTGTGGGAAGTGAATGCATCCTAATGCCTAAACATGTCATGGCATTTCAATGAACAAGATGCAATCACTTAAACATGCATGAATAGAATTCATGGCTTTGCATCCTAATGCCTAAACATGTCATGGCATTTCAATGAACAAGATGCAATCAAATAAAACATGCAAGAAGAGATGTTCAAGAGCATGCATGCACACATATAAAACACACAACATACAAGAATAAGATTTATGCATGAGTTGCTCATGTGTGTGTGTGCAACTAGATCTCTTCAAAGTAAGTAAGCACTAGAATTTACCTTTGGTGCTTCTTCTCTTGAAGTCTTGAGAGGGCCTTGGTTGTGTAAAACACCAACCATCAAATACCTAAGCTACCCTTACATCAAGCCCCAATATATGGTTTGTCCACGAAATAAGCCAATCAAAAGATGGGAATCCTTACACCTTGTTCAATAGCGCACGCCTTGTAACTGGGTACCTCAGATGAACTACCACGATACCTTAGACTGTGTACGAGACCCCCAAGAAGGGACTTGGGATTAAGTGGCCCTAGCTGCCTGCCAAGTCCAAAAGATGTTGGCGCCTCAGATGAGATATCTCGATACCTTGAGCACGGGTATTGTCCCCTTAAGAAGTACCTTCAGCATGGGTTTGGTTCAAGCAAAATCTAGCTATTAGTCAAATCCAGTTTGCACAAGGTACCATAAAGGGTTAACCGTGGCACCACAGTTCCCAGATGTTGACAAATGTGCCAGGTGTACAAGCTAGAGCTAGATTCAGATTTAGAAGCATGATATGCAAAGATCGATATCAAGTCAAAATGAGAACAAAGCTTGAGTTTTACTTCATCAAAAGGGACTGTAAAAGGTCAAAAGTTTGGCTGCTTAACAGAGCATAACAAATGGGACTGATAGAGCTACTTAAAGCAGGGAAAATAAGGGGATGCACAAGCATCAGTTCAGCATTACATGCCCAGGGATGACTACAGCTCAACTGGTCCAACCTCCCTACAAATATAAGTACTTAAGTAGGGAAAATAAGGGGATGCACAAGCAACAGTTCAACATTACATGTCCAAGGAGGACTGGAACTTAGCTGGTCCAACCTCCCTACAAATATAAATACTTAAGCAGAGAAAAATAAAAGGATGCAAAAGCATCAGTTCATAATTACATGCCCAAGGAAGATCGAGGCACAGTTGACCTTATCCCCCACAAATCGTCAAAAAAGGGAAGGGGGGGGGAAGCAAGTTGCAGGAGTATGTGTTAGCAAAGCAGTGAAATATGTTGTTGTCTACTGGTCTTGAATGCGACTGATAGGGTCGGTGATTGGAAGGATTGAATCGGGCTGCTGTTGGTTGAGTAGGGTGATGGCTGGCTAGTTCGTCAAGATATCCCGGGTTTCGACTTTTTTGTGGGACTCCTCATCTTGGGCATCCATTTCAATCCGCCCTAACTCCACTGGTGGCAGCTCCAGCATTCCTCCATGGGCATTAAGCTCCTTCTTGTCACTCTCAGCCGGATCACTGCTACTCGCTGTGTCCCCCATGCCAGGTGGCACTATCTGTCTAGGAAAAGGGTCTACTACCCCACCGGCACCTACTAGGATCTAGGCCCCGTCCCAGCCACGAATCAGACAAAGGTCAAAATCTGGAGGAGCATGTTGGGCAACGTACAGTTGAGCGAGGTAATAGCCCTCCTCGAAGGACTTGTCGGCCCCCGCTTCCTAATCGGTTCATTTTTATACATGTTTTAGGCCCCGAATTCCTATTATTTATGCTTTGTTCTTGAGTAAATTAGGTTGTTTAATGTGTTTGTTGAGCATGTGTAGGTCCATTCCATTCTAGTGGTGTTAAATCTTATTTTGGAAGAAAAGGAATCAAAAGATGGAGAAAAGGAGCAAATTGGAAGAAACAATGAAAGATGATTTTCGGCCAGTGCAGAACCTCTATGTTGCGGGGCCCATATCTCTCAGCTCCGATTGAATTGTGTGTCCTACCACCTATTGATTGAAAGCCCCAGAAGTCTAGTTTCCGACACACTTTTTGGATTGCAATTCCGATATTCCTAGAAGAAGTTATGACGATTTAGTAACCGAAGGTCAGGGCTGAAATGTTTACCGCGGCCCAGACCGCCCCCCGTGCAACTTGCCTAGGGAGCGGCCTAGGCAGCGACCCAAAGCTGAAGAATTTCCGCTTGACGTACAGCTGCCGAGGCAACATGCCTCCGGAGCGACCCAAGGAGCGGAATTATGTATTTTTGGTGGATTTCAACTCCGAATTGGTCCAGAACTGTTCCAAAACTTCCCAAATCAAATCCTAATAATTTTAGAAGATCAAGACATGTTTGGGAAACTTCCTAAACTCAAATTAGGAGTCAATCATCAAGATAGGAAATCCAAGTTACGAAAGGATTCTCATTCCTTGTTTCATTCTACTTTCCCACTTGGTGTATTTTCTAAACCTAAGAAGAATTGGGGGTTCACAAGGAAAAGTCACCTATAAATACTTCATATTCTTTTCAATTCAAGGAGATAGCCAAGGGAGGTTCCAAGCCACAGAAGGGGGCCATCCCCCATCACTCCGACCACCATACATTGGGTTTTCTCTACATCTCATCTATATTTTTGTTCTCTCCATTGATGTGTAACTAAACCTCTAACTAGGGGATTGATGTAACCGATTTTGGACAACTCTATGTAATCAATTAGTCTATCTTTTGTTAATCAATTGGGTTTTAGTCTTGTCTATTGAATTAATTGCTCTACATTACTTATTCATATTATTTTGTGGCCTCAATTGATATGGGTTTGTGATTTAGTTTATCTATGAGATTAAGGTTTAGATGTGAATGGTCTTTTCCATTTAAACCATGATCATAAGCTTAATAGATTTTGAAAGTTAATGTTTGCATGGCCTTGTTGCATTGATTTGGCTTAGAGTTTTGTTCTAAAGGATTTCGTTACTATCACTTGATACATGGCCTTTGTGCGAGTGGTAGGAAAGAGATTCGTTCTTAATTGTTTATCAAAACAAGCCCTAAACTTTATTGAAGTGTTTATTGAGACTGATTGAGAGCATTGAGTGTCTAAGAAAGGTGCATCGATTCCCTAGTATTTCTCTCCATATATTCATCCCTTGTGTGTGATCTTTGATTTGATTTGATTCGATTTTAGTCTTTAGTTCAAGTAGTCATAATTAGGTTAATTTTAGAATTAAACAATTTCCAAAGCAAAGCATTATGCAATTTAGTTTTTCGCACTTAGAGTAATCCTTGCTAGATTAATTGGCTTTGACCGATAGAATCGCTGATTCCAGTGAACGAACTTTCTTAGTAAATTGAACACAGATTTTACTGCATCAATTTTAGCGCCGCTGCCGGGGATTTGTATAGAATCTATTAGTTGAATCTAGTTAATTTAGTTAGGTAGTGTGTGTCATTAGATTTTTTTTTTAGTTTTAGTTATTTTTGTTTCATCTTACTTCGTGGTAGTTGTGTTTTTGGTGTTTCAGGTTTCACAGTTACATGAACGGACGTCGTTATCTTGGAGGTAATCTAATCCTTGCTAACGACAAGATTGACCGAGTAGGCTGGGTTGCTAGACAGCTCGAAGAAATAGATCTTTCTGTTGAGGAAATGGATACACTGCAGCCAGAAAACTACCCAAGGAATGCAAGCGAATTCTTTTTGTCACTTTTTGAAGACAAAGGTGAGAAAGATGTTCTTATAGGGGAGACTTGTGAAACAAAAACATCATCAGAAATCAGTAAGCTGAAGAGTGAAAATGCTAACTTGATGATGGAATTGGAGGCCTTGAGGAAGGAAAAAGATGAGGCAATTAAGAGGGCAGAAGAGCTTACAAGGTTGGTTGAAGAACAAGAGGAAGATTTTGCCCACAAGACAAGGAAAATCCAAAGGCAAGCAGAACTGAAAGACCAGACAATAGATGCCATGAAGGAGGAATTGTGCAAAAACGAGAATGCTTTGAGAATAGCAATGGTGAAGGAAATCGATTATTTAGTGGAGCTTGAAAAGGCCGAAAGCACTATCACGATCTTGACCAAGGAACAAGGCGTTAAGGGAGAGACTTTCGGGCATAACATCATCAAAGGAGATTCAAGCCATCCCAATGCAAAGGTTAGTACTGTCACATGTGGTCCTCCATTTTTTCCTTACAATTGTTACTTTTGCCATACTAGGGGTCATAAAAGGGCCCAATGTGCGGAGTTTATTGAAAGATGCAAAAAGAAACAAAGAAAGCCTAGAGGGAAACCAAGGAGATTTCGACAAGTTTGGGTCCGCAAGGACAGATTGGACCAAGTAAGAGAAACTATCATTGATGGAAAGAAAGCCCTTGATATGAAAGAGTGTCCTAAACTCCTTGGCTCAAATGGTGGTAATACAAGCGGAGAAGTCGTTCAAATGAAAGTCATCACGCCTACAGAGCCGTAGTGCTCTCACACGTCTTGCCTAGACGTTAAATAAAGCGCTTGGTGGGAGGCAACCCACCTAGGTAATTTCTTTTTAGTTTTTAGTTTTCTAGTTTTTTGTTTTGTGTGTTGAGTTCATACATGCCATGCTTTTTCTTTATTCGTTGTCCATGCTTTTAATGTCATACAAACATTGAGGACAATGTTTAGATTAGGTTTGGGGGTGTGAATTCGTGTTTGTTTGATTTTTTTCAATTCATTGATAAATCTACGAAAAAGTGTCCTGTTTTGAAAATTTTGAGGCAAACGTTTTGTTAAAACTGTATTGATTGGTGAGGAAATAAATTTTTCTGTCCATGATGGGTTCTTCGTTTTTTCGATACGAATCCAACGGTATAAAGAATGAAAAATTCTGGACAGTGGTTAAAAAGTTATGAATGTTTCTTCGACCAAAGGTCATGGGCAATGCCCTGTTGTTGCGAAACAGTGGGTGCACTGTCTTCGTCGTCTGTTCTCTCACTTTTTTAATGCGAATTTTGAAATATGTTCTACATGAAAAGTGTGTGTTTGCATGTCTATTATCTTGTGCTAAAATTTGGTTAACTTTTGTTGAGTCATGTGAGAGATATACGTTAAAGAACAGACGTAGGTCGATTTCGAAAGTCATCAGTTTTTGAATTTTTGTCCTCCATGTTGAGATGCTTATTTTGTGTGCTTTAAGAGCCGTAATATATGCTTTATTCACTGAGTTTAAACTAACTTCTTGCCACTTAGAGTATTGCATTGCATTTTTCAAAACTTATGACATGCTCTTGATGTGATAGTGGATATGATGCTTAGTTGGATTACCATGATTAATAGAGGAGACTACTCTTGTGAGTTCACTAAGCCAAAAAGCATACATAAATGACATGATATGAGGGATATTTTGTTTCTACTCTTTAAACACTCAGTAGGTTCTTAGCAGTAGATTCGATCTCTATAGGTTGTACATTGAGCATTAAAGAACAATTCTCATAAAAAGATATCACACGTGGACTTTGCTCTTGATTTGGTTGAACCATTAGAAGTGATATAGGCATTGTGTGCTTGAACTCACTTAAAAGGCCTTAAATATTTCCTACCTTATGTGTGTGCTCCATAGCCCTGTTTGAAGCCAAACACAATAAGCCTTTTTCTTTCATCACCCACATTAACTTAACCCCAATAAGCCGTAATTTAGCCATACCATATAGCTTGGGATCATATAGAGGAAGTGATGAAGATGATTGAAGGGAGTTCTAAATGTGCGACTCGTGATGTACATGTACCAAAGAAAAAGCAAGAGAACAAACACCAAAGTGGTGTCAAGAAGAAATAGATGGAAAAGTTGTTATATTGAAAAGGAAAAAGAAAAAGAAAAAGAAAAAAAAAAGAAAGAGATAAATGAATGAGATGATGAATCAAATAAAAGAGAAAAGGAATAGAGCTTTACAATGAAGTGATGAGGAATCAAAGTCAACTCAAGAAGGAGAATGAACGAAAATTGTTCAAGAAGCCTAGATGCAAGTGGAATGAAGAATTCGAAGAAATTCGGCCGAGTATGAAGATTGCCGAAGAATTTCTCGATATGATCCTAGGTTTGTTTGCTATCCTTTTCCCGTTCTTTCTTAGCCTTCACCCAATGGCCCCGTTACAACCAAAGAAAAGCCCTAATTGATCTTTTGGGGATGCCAGCTCGAGAGTAAGGTAAACATGTGCTCTATCTTGTTCTTAATGTTTGATTCTTTTCATGAGATCTTTTGCATACAAATCAAGCGTTCATTCAATAACATATTCATATGCGATTATAATTTGAAATTTCTTGTGCATAACTTCTTTCGCATATGCTTGATGAGTGTATTTGCCTAGGTTCTGTGTGAAATATGAGCGATATCTTGTGAGAATTAGAGTTGAGACGAATTATATCTATGGCATTTGGCGAATGTGTTTTTGAAGCTAGAATGTCTTGAGCTTGGGCTTTTCATTAAAATTGAGCAATGCTTTCAAATTTGTGACTTAACTTTAGTCTTTACCTATTGGCTCTAGCATGCATTGGCTTGAAAGGTACATGTGAGTTTGCATCTTGATTATTTAGCTTTTCGTAGAAATATGTTTGTGGGTAGCATAGCTGTAAACCCTCAGGAGACAAAATTCCTCCTACTAGGGACACCTAGAGGTTTAAAGGCTTGTAGCATACGCTCAATGCTATCGTGTTCCCTACGAAAGTGGCCTAGCTTAGATTTAATTTTGTTTTTAGATTTTTAGTTCTTGTTTTTAGTTTTGTTTTGCTCGAGGACTAGCAAAAGATAGGTTTGGGGGTATTTGATCGGTTCATTTCTATACATGTTTTAGGCCCCGAATTCCTATTATTTATGCTTTGTTCTTGAGTAAATTAGGTTGTTTAATGTGTTTGTTGAGCATGTGTAGGTCCATTCCATTCTAGTGGTGTTAAATCTTATTTTGGAAGAAAAGGAATCAAAAGATGGAGAAAAGGAGCAAATTGGAAGAAACAATGAAAAGATGATTTTCGGCCAGTGCAGAACCTCTATGTTACGGGGCCCATATCTCTCAGCTCCGATTGAATTGTGTGTCCTACCACCTATTGATTGAAAGCCCCGGAAGTCTAGTTTCCGACACACTTTTCGGATCGCAATTCCGATATTCCTAGAAGAAGTTATGACGATTTAGTAACCGAAGGTCAGGACTGAAATGTTTACCGCGGCCCAGACCGCCCCCCGTGCAACTTGCCTAGGGAGCGGCCTAGGCAGCGACCCAAAGCAGAAGAATTTCCGCTTGACGTGCAGCAGCCGAGGCAACATGCCTCCGGAACAACCCAAGGAGCGAAATTACGTATTTTTGGCGGATTTCAACTCCGAATTGGTCCAGAACTGTTCCAAAACTTCCCAAATCAAATCCTAATAATTTTAGAAGATCAAGACATGTTTGGGAAACTTCCTAAACTCAAATTAGGAGTCAATCATCAAGATAGGAAATCCAAGTTACGAAAGGATTCTCATTCCTTGTTTAATTCTACTTTCCCACTTGGTGTATTTTCTAAACCTAAGAAGAATTGGGGGTTCACAAGGAAAAGTCACCTATAAATACTTCATATTCTTTTCAATTCAAGGAGATAGCCAAGGGAGGGGGCCGTCCCCCATCACTCCGACCACCATACATCGGGTTTTCTCTACATCTCTTCTGTGTTTTTGTTCTCTCCATTGATGTGTAACTAAACCTCTAACTAGGGGATTGATGTAACCGATTTTGGACAACTCTATGTAATCAATTAGTCTATCTTTTATTAATCAATTGGGTTTTAGTCTTGTCTATTGAATTAATTGCTCTACATTACTTATTCATATTATTTTGTGGCCTCAATTGATATGGGTTTGTGATTTAGTTTATCTGTGAGATTAAGGTTTAGATGTGAATGGCCTTTTCCATTTAAACCATGATCATAAGCTCAATAGATTTTGAAAGTTAATGTTTGCATGGCCTTGTTGCATTGATTTGGCTTAGAGTTTTGTTCTAAAGGATTTCGTTACTATCACTTGATACATGGCCTTTGTGCGAGTGGTAGGAAAGAGATTCGTTCTTAATTGTTTATCAAAACAAGCCCTAAACTTTATTGAAGTGTTTATTGAGACTGATTGAGAGCATTGAGTGTCTAAGAAAGGTGCATCGATTCCCTAGTATTTCTCTCCATATATTCATCCCTTGTGTGTGATCTTTGATTTGATTTGATTCGATTTTAGTCTTTAGTTCAAGTAGTCATAATTTAGGTTAATTTTAGAATTAAACAATTTCCAAAACAAAGCATTATGCAATTTAGTTTTTCGCACTTAGAGTAATCCTTGCTAGATTAATTGGCTTTGACTGATAGAATCGCTGATTCCAGTGAACGAACTTTCTTAATAAATTGAACACAGATTTTACTGCATCACTTCCACTTCAGCTGCTTTGGCTATCGTCGCCACGGTGCAATACTCAGTAGACGCCAGCTCAAGCCTCAGCTCATTTTGCTCGAAAGCACAGCGAGTTGAGCGCGACCTCTCCGCTTCTATCTCCTTTTGGACTCGATCCCGGTCTTTCTTTGCCTTGGATGCCCCAACTTCGAGCTCTTTCTTCTCCTTCGGCGAACCAGCGCCTTCTCCACCTCAACCTGTCCTTCTCAGCCTTAGCCCGCTTGTCATCGGCAAGTTGATGTTCCTTCTGAAGAGAAGTCGCTTGTTGCTCCAAAGCTTGGAAATGCCAGAATACCTGCATTATCGAAAGAAAAAAAAAACACGGTGTATTAGGCGATCCAACCCCGATTGCAAGGGCTAAGCAAAGGCTAAAAAGAATAATACATTGGCTACAATCACGGAACCCCTCACGAACACCTCTCCGTGCGACAACACGGTAAGCTGGATAAGGCTGGCATCAGAGCAAGCCTCCCTGAAAGCATCAAACACGTCGTTCGAGCCGGGGGCAGGATCTCTTATATTTCGAGGAGGGGCAGAAGGTGCCTTCTCCGCTGTTAACACGCATTTGCCCTTATCGAATGAAGGTTTGGGAGAAGGAACTGAAGACCGCAATGGAGTAAAGGAAGCTAAGCCAGAAGGTGGAATAGGCACTGGTAATTGAGACCCTGAAGAGATTGGCAGGTCACGGCTCCGGCCCAAGCGTGCCTCCAGCTCCGTTACCCTAGAAAGACGTGGAGACATCTTCAATATTGGGGAGAGGGGAACGGACCCGAAAGCGGCATTTTTCTCCTTCTTGATGTTTTTAAGAAAATCCATAACCTCGTCATCATCTCCTCCTTCACCCAGTCTAGCTACGGCCCAAAACCGATAAGGACTGGCTGCTCCCTACCATCGATACGGGCGGTGGCCCCCCAATTCCCTTTCACCACAATCCACTATTTTTTCCAGCCGGGGTCCTTCTTCCTGGTGCCCGAAACGACGAAGTCAATAGTGTTAACACAGTGAAGATAATATTGGCCACAAGGCTGCTGCGCCATGGGCGAGAGTTGGAAGACAAATCGAAGCTCTCTATAGCCCGACTCCCCCAGATCAGGCCAAGACCCAACGACCTCCTGCCACATTACCAAAAACCCCACTAGGTTCCTCCAGAACCCCGGCACCAATTGCATTGAGGCCAACTCAAAGGCACAGAGGGCTTGCCTGAGGGTGGGATGAAGCGGAAGGCGGACCCCACTCTCAAACACCGCAACATGGATAAAAAGATGGCCAGGAGGAGGAACATAGGCATCATAATCTTCCGTGGGGAGGAAGAGCTCGATATCATTTGGGATATTGAAATCCCTCCTCAATCAGGACAGCACACACACGGTGCACTCAGAAGGAGGGACACATTCAAATGGCTCATGCGGATCCTTATCCTCTCCGGCCGCGACCACGCGAGAGACTCCCCCCTGGTCCACATACTCCACACCCTGATCTCCATCACTAG
This sequence comes from Acer saccharum, assembly GCA_030490815.1. Classification (NCBI taxonomy): domain Eukaryota; kingdom Viridiplantae; phylum Streptophyta; class Magnoliopsida; order Sapindales; family Sapindaceae; genus Acer; species Acer saccharum. Next base: position 16,763,606 of record CM059874.1, read on the forward strand.
ATAATGCCTCTTGGCTAGCCCCCTTTCCCTAATACAAGACATGCACTATGGAAGAATGTGAGTTTACGAACCCAATCCCAATGGAGGTATGGCGCCCTATACCCCGAGGGCAAGGCAAAACCCTGCTCGCCACCCACCCCCCCCCCCCCCCCCCCCCCCCCCCCCCGAAACTGAGTAACCACCACGTCTCCGCCTTTTGAAAGAAAGCCCATACTTCTCAGAAGAACTGTCCTCCCCTCCGTAGTCATAGTCCTTTTCCGCTTTAGAATCATCAGATGCCATTGTCAAAAGGAAACAAAAGAAAAAAAAAAAAAAAAAAAGGAAAGGTTGATGGAATAAGTTTTGTTGAGATCAGAATAAGAGAATGAAGAAGTACAAGTGGGGAGGAAGAAGAAGAGAAACTAAAATGATAAAGGAAAGTGGGAAGACTCCGGTCAAACCCCCTTAAATAGAGGAAAAAGGGAGTTTGAAATTCAAACGAGAAGATCACAGCCCTCCAAGCGATCGGACAGTAGGGAAGCAGCAGATAGAAAAGAAGATGGGACTGCTCGACTTTCCCCTGCGTGCCATGTGGCAACTCGCGCCGCAATGCCCCATAACTGACGCCACGCGCCCTAAGAAACGTGTCTATTTCTGAAACGCCATCATTACTGCATTTATCGCATGAAAAGACACAACTCGAACTACGAATACCAAGAAAATCAAGGGTAGCAATAGAGAAAGAACAAGCGGAAAAAGTCCTTCATGCAACCTGGTGGCCTACCTCCAACGTCCAATAAGACAACCAACGTACAAAGCAGGAGGGACTTCTGTTAACCAGAAAAAGCGGTAATTAAACCAAGGAAGAACTTTTCCCCTAAAAGAGCCTATCTAGCCAACTGAACCCGGTACCAGAAGGTACCTAATCCCGCCTAGATCACCCAGTACAATGTAGGACCCGGTCCAAAGAGAGGTGGTCCTCCCTAAAGCGCCTGACATAGGAAGGAGATTCGATCCTCCTAGGACCTAATACAGAGAAAGACCCAGTCTATCAAGCACCCCGGTCTACCTAGAGCTCCTAGTATGGAAAAAGGGCCTAGTTCATAAAGGACCCGGTCCGTCTGGGACCTTGTCTGCCGAGGATCCAGTAACTAACCATGAAGAACTTGACATGAAAGGGATCTGGTCCATCGGAGACTCATCCTGCCCAAGACACACAATAGATGGGGAGAGCCCCGCCCAGTTGGGAAACCCGGTTCTTACCTAATGAGCATTACCAGAAGGAGACTCAGTGTAGAAGGTAACCTAGTCGCCGAGGCCAAGATCACCCGATCATAGCTGTCAGACTAGAGGTGGTCATCGTGCCAACCAGGCCATATAGGAAAGGAGAAAGAGCCGGGGCATCCTACAAAACCCCAGGGACAGACCATTAATGAGAGACAGTAAGCGTGGAAGAGGAAGGATAGGCCATCGAACGGTCAGGATCACCCAGTAGCAGCACTTCATCAACGGCCCTCTCCCCTCCACCTGAGCGCTAATTGGAGTCAACTACACCATACAAGAAGAGGGAAGCTGTAGTTCCTCAACAAAATGCTCACAGAAGCCCAGCAAGCACGAAGAAGGAAATGGTGAAGAAGGAAATGGTGGAGAAGGGTGCCTGATAGTGTACAGTGGGACAGGTGTTGACGTTGTCCCTTGCCAGGCCAAACCTTGATAGAGACGTGCCAAGGCAACAAGGACCTTCTCCGACCAATCCAAACGCCCCAAAACGCCACAAGAGCCATATCAGCCCTACCAAAGCACCCATAAGGACCTAGGGCACATGTGGAGCAATCGAGACCCTTGAGGGCGCGTGCTGACCTCGACCCTGGCTTAAAGCAACGACTAAGATCAGCTCCGCCTATCTCGGCCTAAGGACTAGGGCTCCCACCTACCCAGGCCAGGATCTCAGCATGGGACACACCTTGGTGGCGGGATCCTGACCTTCCAGCTCCAGCCACCTCGACACTTGACTAGGGGAACGGTGAGGATCAGACCAAGGTTTCCTACCTAAACAATCATACTCCACATGCTCCTACAACATGCACACTATAAATACCCCAACTCTTAAAGAGTAAGGGGTTGGCCTTTGAAACCTAAAACAAAAGCTACTACCTCGTTCAAGCTCCATTGAGTTCACCTTACTTGGCTACTACCTCGCCTAGTTCAAGGTCCTTGGTGTCCATCCTACTTGGCCATTATCCCTCCTAGGTCAACCCCGTCATGTCAACCTTGCCTAGTTATCATCCCTCTTCGATACCCCTCATCATGTACGTCGCTGTAATATTGGCTATAGATTGAGAGGCCACCCCCATTGTATGACTTGAGCAATTAATAAAGAACATTCTTGCTACTGTTATATTGACTTTCCGTCCTACCTCTAAAGGACACATCTCGACCTCATACTACATCAGGACCAGTCCAAGAGCCTTGCACCGGTCCCTAGTAACCGAACCAAGGGTTTCCCCGGTACCTATCCCGACGGGAAGGAAACCACACCCTACCCGATCTGAGCCAACTACGGTGCACCAGTACACTATGGGCAACCATTGTCCCAAAGACATCCGACTAATTTTTCAGGATAACAAAAGCCCTTGGGAAGCCAAAATAAATTCATTGTATAAGAGGGAATAGACTGAATAACAGCCTTAATTAAAACTTATCTTCCTCTAGCCGAAAACAATCTATGATTCCATCCACTAACCTTGCTCCAAATCCTATTTTTTAGACCATCAAATAATTGCTTCTTATTTCTACCAGCAAAGCTAGAAAGGCTAAGATATCTTTCATGGCAATTCACTAGCTTAACCCCCACAATTTGGGCCAAAATAAGGTAAGTATTTTAATGAAATCTTTTCATTCTTTTTTTACATTGGAAATTAAAATTAAGAAAGGAAAATAGATTGATTTTATCTCCTAATTTCATGGACAATAAAATATAGAAGATATTTATTAATCAATTTATATTAACAATATCATAATGAATTACCTACATATTATAATATCATAATTTATGTGTAATAAACACATGTAGGAATTTCATTGGTTGGGGAGGCCATGGCCCCCTATAGGCCCACCCCCACACCCTTCCTGCCCCCCCCCCCCCCCCCCCCCCCCCCCTAATTACGCCCCTACCCTTTGATCGTGGTATAAAAGTACATATTTTATACCCCTATTTCCTATTACTTTGTGCTCATTCCCTGGTAAAACTGGGTATTTATTGGTTTAAATAAGTGTTTCAGGTAAATAGAGGAATTTAGGGGTATTGTTGTCATTTTGGACATTTCAGGGGCTAAAGTGCAATATTCGGAGAAGTATTGAGCATTCTGTGATTTATGGAAAGTTCAGGGGAGCTATATGTAATTTTCCAACCAAGCACAGCGCAGCCTGCCACGACATCAATTGAAACGGCAGCGTTTTGGTGCTTCACGAGTCAACCTGACGTCAGGTCGTCTTCTCCATGCAACCAGGTCGACCCGACCCTACCCGACCCGACCCGACCCGACCCGACCCTACCCTACCCTCAACAGACCAGTTTGACCCGGCGACTGACTCGATCGATTCCGACCATTTTTTGATGGTTTTTTTAGCCATTTTCTGCCCAGATCGATAGCCCACACTCCTCCGGTCATGATGGATCTATTTCTAGATCTTCATGCACACGTTTTTCCTCTAGTCCAAATCCTCCAAGTTGCCATGGCCATTCAAGCTTCAAGATCATCCCAGCAGCCATTGTCACGCGAACCAGACGTCCAAACTCGTGAATACTCCACGGTTTCATGCCACTAGAACATTCCTGTAGACTAGGGAGGCCGAACTCTCGGCCAACTTCCAGAATTACACCGCGAGTTTCGCTGGAGAGAAAGAACCCACGAGGATAGGGTTCTGAACCCGCGAAGACCACCGACTTGGAGGTTATTAACATCAAAACCATGCCCAAATCATTTCCTCTATAAATATACCTCTTTTGTCATCTTAAACACGATCCCTAATATCCAAAATAGCTTAGAATTACACCCACTAACTTAGAATAGCTTAGCATAACTTAGATTCTCACCAAGAACTTTGATCGGACCAAAATTGGTACGATTTTGGCCCTCACTTCCTTCTCTTTATACTTGATTCTCGGACATTATCTCGTGATTTAATGGTGTAAATTAAGTGTTTCAGGTTTAATTGTGCCTCAAGGGCATTTGTGAATAAGAAGAGAAGTTTGGTACAAATGGTGCACAAGTTGGCAAAACAAGGCATTATCGCCACAAGTGTCACCATGGCGACAGAGAGTTTTATAAATTCAATCAAGTGTCGTCACCACTTCAAATGGCGACACAAAGTGGCGACATAGAAGAATTAATGACGTGGCCACCAGACATGACCACTTCAAATGGCGACACAAAGTGGCGACATAGAAGAATTAGTGGCGTGGCCACCTGACGTAGCCACTTTAAATGGCGACATAGAAGAGCAGTGACCTAATTTAAAAACCCTATAAATTCATCACTATTTTCCTCTTTTAAAGGACTCTTGGAAACTCTTGACAACCAATAAACCTTCTTTCTTTTACCATTTCTAATCCTACCATTTCTTCTCCTTCCTAAACTCAACACTTATTCTAGATTACTTTCCCCCAATCATTCCTTTCTTCCCATCTTCTCCACATATCTCCTTAGTCACTTCCATTTGACTCCACCTATCTAGACATATCCTTATCATCCACTCTTTGCACAAGGAGCATCAAAGGCAAGGAAAGGATCAAGCTTACAAAAGGAGACCCAATGGTGATTTCCTAATCTTTTACTTGCCTTCCCTTTGATTGTTATATGTGTAACTAAATCCCCTTTCTAGGGTTTTGATGTGAGAACATTTGGATTGGGTTTTTGCTAAGCTTTAATATATTTTAATCTTTATTTGTGTTCTATTCATTTTATAATTAGATTATATTCTTTATATAATTGTCATGTATACGAACATTTGGATTGACACCCTTGATGGATTGAGAACATAGTGACTAGGATATATGGTCGGAGGGTATATCAACTGCGATTATCTAAACCATTAATTGTAACAAACCGATTCCGCCGTGACCCCCTCTCCTTAATTGGTTAGGCATTGCGGTGGAAAGTTGTTTAGGGTTCATAGTAATGGTCTAAACATAATTAAGGAAACAATTGATTAACATTTGTGAGATTAGCTCACTAAGGTAGCTTGAGAAGCATAACCCGTAATCCATTTGCTATCCCTTTAATTCCCTAGCAATTCTATTAATTGTTTATTCCATTTATCTTATCTAGATCTATTGAGTATTCTATCTCTATTTTATTAGTTTTATTAGCTTTATTTTTACATGTATGTTTGATGGCTTGACAAACCATACAACCATCCATATTTTATGATTTACTTTATCGCATTTAGGAATTGTTAATTTATTCAACTCTTACTCTAATTTCCTCTGGAACGAATCCTAACTTACCACTTTACTAATTTTCTATCTAAGTGGATTTTCTAGTGGTTTTCAAAACGAACACATTTTAAAACAATCATTTTGTTAAGTACACAACGATGGCTCATCAAACATCCACTTCACCTTAGCTAGGTTGAGTAGCTAAATATTGATGTTGGGATTTGGTGTACTTGTAATATTATCTATTATATTTGATGATTATCTATGTTGAGCTTCAATTCATGTATGTGTTGATTGAATTAACCAATTGATTAACATGTAATACAATTTAGATCATACATGAATGACTATTGATGTATAGGTCTTTATTCAAGGTTTAGACCATCCTATGTGCTTAATTGAAATCAACTAATTAATTGGGTGATTGCACTTGTATGCCAATATCCTAACATGTCATCTCTCATTACCACTCTTGCATGCCCATTGCATTAGTTGGTAATTAGTTTAGTTAGTTAGTGTAATTTAGATAAAAGCCATCTTAGTGTAATCTTAGTTGTAATTATTGCTTGTGATCATCCTCCATTTACTTTCTTGCTTGTAATTAGTGTATATATTGTATATATTATGTAAGACTAGAACCGATAAAAGGTACCATACCTCCTTGTGGAAACGAACCGTACTTGCTACTACGCAATCGTAACGATCTGTGCACTTACGGATAAACTTGCTCATCCTATTATTTATCGTAGTTTATAGAACTACAGCGTTCAAGGGGGCGCATCCAGTTTTTGGCGCCGCTGCCGGGGAGGCATAGCGTTACCTTTTGTTAGTTTTAGTCTTATTTTTACTTTCGTATTTTTAGTGTTATTTCTATGTTTAGAGTCTTGAATCTCTTATTTATCCACTTATCATGATAAGATGCATGGAAATAGATAGGTTTGGGGGTTTAGACTCCCTACTTGCATAGCATGTGCTTGTGGTTTTTGGTGTGATTTTTTTGTGTGCAGGGGCTGGAATCAAGAAGAAATGCCTACCGCGGGATTAGTCCACGGGAATGAGCCCGCACAACAACGTCACGGGGTTCTCTTGAACCTTGGGCAAGATACAATCGTGAAACAGAACCCGCCAGCCAGACGGAATGAACCCGCGAAATTCTCAATAGGAGACTGCGACTTCATATTCACAGGAATAAGCCCCGCTGGCCAGAAGACACAAAGCCACGACATTCTCAGGAGGAATTTTCGTGACTTCACATCCGCCGGAAGAAGGCCGCCAGACAGAACGTGTGAACCTGCGGGGATTCCTGAGAATTGCCCGCAAGAAGAGCCCGCGGGAATGAACCCGCTCCATAAAGCTGCGAGCCACACCATGCACCATACACCATTCTCAGGAGGAGTTTTCACGACTTCACATCCGCGGGAAGAAGGCCGCCAGACAGAACGTGTGAACCTGCGAGGATTCCTGAGAATTGCCCGCAAGAAGAGCCCATAGGAATGAACCCGCTCCACAAAGCCGCGAGCCACACCATGCACCATACACCATACACCATACTAGGAAGCCACAGCAACCTAGGAATGCTAAATCTCAAGTCCAATCCTCTACTTTTGAGCTTTTACTTCAAGTTATCTCTTGTTTAGCTTAAGAGTGTGAATTGATTGTGTTGCCTAGTGACTAGGATTGGTTGTGTGATGTGATTAGTGGTGGATATCTAGGATTGTAAATATGTGTTTACATGTTAGTTGTAGATATTAGGATTGTATATATGATTTTGTTGTATTTTTGTTTTTATTTTTGTTGTTGTTTTTCAAACTTTGTGAAAATGCCCTGTTTTGAATTTTTTGAGGCAAAATGTTTCTTTACAACTATACTAATTGGTGAAGAAATAAATTTTTCTGTCCATGCTGCATTCATCTTTTTTTGATACGATTCCAGCGATATAAAGAACGTAAAGTTCTGGGCGGTGGTTTAAAAGTTATGAGTATTTCTTCGACCGAAGGTCATGAACGTGCCCTGTTTTCTAAATTCTACACGTGACCTATTTTCGACGTCTGTTTTCACACTTTTTGGATTTGAATTTTGAAATATTTTCTTCATAAAAAGTGTTCATTTGCATGTCTATATTCTTGTATCAAAATTTTAGCAAGTTTTATGGAGTATCTTTGAAAATATGCATTAAAGAGCAGACGTTGTTCGAGTTCAAAAGTTGACAGTTTTTCTTGAAATGTAGTCCTCTATGTTTAGAGGCTGCTTTCACATGGTATTTTTGTTATTTTGTTTTTAAAGTTTGTTTTGTTATAGATGTTGTATATAAGTGTTTTATGTTTGTGCCCGGATTTCCAAACCAATGAACTCTTTGTCCATGTGTTTCAATTTTTCAACATTGAAGACAATGTCGAGTTTAGGTTTGGGAGTGTGGATACCTTAGTGTCGTTTTTGTGTTTATGTGTTGTGAATATTGTTTTTTCATGTTTGTATCAAAAATTTTGAAATTTTTGCGAATTGAGCCATCTTTGAACAAATTGTTTGAATGAGATGTTTTGAATTGTGCCATTAAGGAGTCTTTTGCATGTGTTAGTAGCTGAGTCCTGGCTAACTTCTTGTTAGTTTAGGAATTTTTTACGCATAATGTGAATTTAGTCCCTTTCTCTTAGTGTCTAAACAGACGAGACTCCATACTCGATTGTTAGGATTAATAGTGGAGACTACCCGTGAATTTTGTGCCGTAGCGTTCATTTTGAGGGTAAATTCTATTTCTATTCTTAAACACTCTTCGAACATGTTTTTCATTATGATCTCATTATTTCATTTGCATTGATTGCCATAGAACATTCATAAATGTGGATAACATGTTGAATTTGTATTCCCATGGTAGACGGACTTCAAAAAATGATATTAGGACTTTGTTAGTACCCACGATCATATTGTTTAAACAAGTCTGTTTCCCTTTATGCATGATTCAATATAAATACGGCCAAACACATAAACCTATCACACAACACCCTAATCCATAAACCTATACACTTAATCTTACATAGCTACTAATCTTGTCAAGTTCTACTAAAGTAGAGAATTCAATCGTTAAGCTCAAAATTGCAATAGCGTGTACTAAGGCATATTTTGTAACTTGTGCTAAGAAAGGGCTTTCAAAAATTAAGTGTTGAAAATTAAGCACTTAAAGCCCTTAATCTTCAAAGCAATGACTACTCCAATGAGAGTAACCAATTAGCACAAATCAAAGTTCAAAATTATAGCCTAGACGCTTGTGTAAATGAGTAATCTAAAATGAGCTTCGAGTTGAAAATTGTAATGTGAAACATCTTGGCATGATTAGTATCTTCCATATACCTTCCATATACCATTCACCATAAATCACCTTGCCCAACACAAGTGGGGAAGAACTTAATTGATCTTTTAGGAAGTCTATGTCGGGAATACGAGTTTTTAATATGCTCTGCCACGTTCATGGCAATTCAATTCCTTCATGAGATCAATTCAATTAAAATGTGCTTTATTTCGAATACTCACATGCGTTACATATTTGATTGCCATTTACATAACTTTCAAGTCGCATGTGTTTGATAAAGAGTGTGCCTAGGACTTTGAGAGAAAAATCGAGTGAAATCCAGTAAGGATTAAAGTCAAGGAGAATTACATCCGAAGCATTTGGGTGTGTTGTATTTGATGCTATGCCATTAAGAGTGTGGGTAGGGATAGCCAATGGGGGAATAAGGGCGGATGTAGGTTCCCCCAACCCCACCCCCATTTTTCAAACCCTCCCCATCAATGGGGAAATAGGGATGGGGTAGTTTTGGGGGAGGTCCCCCCATCCCCATCCCTATTTCCCTATTTCCCCATTTCCCCATTTCCCCCATTTTAATTTCCCCGTTTCCCCCGTTTCCCCATTTCCCCTTGTCCCCCGTTTCCCCATTCCCCCATTTTCTTGTATCGGTCAAAATTATCTATTAAAACAAACACACAAATGCACAATCCATTAAATTCAAATACAAAATAACATCTCATACATAAATAATAAAAATATTATTATAAAGATGTATATATAGTTAGTAAAATATAAATAATAAAAATATTGAAAATATAAAAAATATATATATATATTAATATATTAGAATATTATAATATTTGGAGGAAATGGGGATGGGAGCACCTATTCCATCCCCATCCCCATTTCTAGAAATTTGTGGGGGAAATGGGGAAATGGGGATGGGGTCGGGTCCTACCCCCCACCCCCCCATCCCTAATCCCATTTGAATTTAGAGTTAAAAAGCTCCCCCCTCCCTCCCCTCCATTACCCCATTCCCCACCCCCCCCCCCCCCCCCCCCCCCCCCCTAATCCCATTTGAATTTAGAGTTAAAAAGCTCCCCCCTCCCTCCCCTCCATTACCCCATTTCCCCCCAAAAATTTCCCCCTAAATGGGGATGGATGAGCGAGGTTTTAGGGACCTGGGGGAAAATGGCCATCCCTAAGTGTGGGATTTTCATTGTGTGTTTTCATTCAATTTGAATGACTTCAGGTTGCCCTTTGCTCAGCGGATTTCACATGTGTTGCTCCTCATAAGCACAACTCTTTTGATATCTTATTTTATATGGCTTTCGCAAATTGTTTTTAATTTTAGTTTTTAATTTTTAGCTTTACGTTTGTGGGTATCGTAGCGGTAAACCCTTAAGAGACTACACTCCTCCTACTAGGGACACATAAAGGTTTAAAAGGCTTGTGGCAAGTGCTAAGTGTCATCGTTTCTCCCACAATAGTGGACTAGCTTAGTTTATATTTGTTTATACTTAGTACATTTTGTTTTGTTTATATAATTTCTGTTTTGTTTTGATCGAGGACTAGCAAAAGTTAGGTTTGGGGGTTTGATCGTGGTATAAAAGTACCTATTTTATACCCTATTTCCTATTACTTTGTGCTCGTTTCCCGGGTAAAACTGGGTATTTAATGGTTTAAATTAGTGTTTCAGGTAAATAGAGGAATTCAGGGGCATTGTTGTCATTTTGAACATTTTAGGGGCTAAAGTGCAATATTCGAAGAAGTATTGAGCATTCTATGATTTATGGAGAGTTTAGGGGAGCTATATGTAATTTTTCAGCCAAGCACAGCGCAGCCTGCCATGTCATCAATTGAAACGACAGCATTTTGGTGCTTCACGCGTCAGCATGACGTCACGATGACGTCAGGTCGTCTTCTCCATGCAACCGAGTCGACCTAACCCTAGAGATGCACATTTTTCCCCGGGGCCCCAATTCCCCGCGTCCCCATCCCCATCCCCATCTGGGGATTTTTTTTTGGGAGGGAAAAATGGGGAAATGGGGGGAGAGGGGGAGGGATTGGGATGAAAATCATCCCCAAATTGAAATGGGGATGGGGATGGGGAGGGGTCCCCCCATCCCCATTTCCCCATTTCCCCCACAATTATGTTGAAATGGGGATGGGGGGGAGGTCCCCATCCCCATTTCCCCCTTTCCCCCAAACATATATAAATATAATTATAATATATATTTTTAATTTTTTTTGTTTATTCTTTGAAAACCCTAACTCCCTAAGTATATATACACATTTTATATAAAATGCACTAATAAATTTTATTTTGTATTTGTAATAGAATGTTTATTTTTTTAGTTTAATTTGTAATTTTTAGTCAAATGGAAAAACGGGGAAAAACGGGGAAAAACGGGGAATTGGGGATGGGGATGGATATAGGTCCCCCCAAAATTCCCCATCGCGGGGGGGGGATGGGGGAAGGGTATGGGAAGTGGGGATGGGGATGGGGGGACCTATATCCATCCCCATTCTCCAAACGTGCATCTCTACCTAACCCGCAACAGACCCATTTGACCCGGCGACTGACTCGATCGATTCTGGCCATTTTTCGATGGTTTTTTTGGACGTTTTCTACCCAGATCGGTAGCCCATACTCCTCCGGTCACAATGGACCTATTTCCAGACCTCTATGCACACATTTTTCCCCTGGTCCAAATCTTCCAAGTTGCCATGGCCATTCAAGCTTCAAGATCATCCTAGCGGCCATTGTCACGTGAACCAGACGTCCAAACTCGCAAATACTCCGTGGTTTCATGCCGCTAGAACATTCCCATAGACCAGGGAGGTTGAACTCGCGGCCAACTTCCAGAATTATACCGCAAGTTCCGCCGGAGAGAAAGAACCCATGAGGATAGGGTTCTGAACCCGCGAAGACCACCGACTAGGAGATTATTAACGACCAAACCTTGCCTATATCATTTCCTCTATAAATATACCTTTTTGTCATCTTAAACATGATCCGTAATATCCAAAATAGTTTAGAATTACACCCAATAACTTAGTATAGCTTAGCATAACTTAGACTCTCACCAAGAACACCCACTTCACCTTAGCTAGTTTGAGTAGCTAAATATTGATGTTGGGATTTGGTGTACTTGTAATATTATCTATTATATTTGTTGATTATCTATCTTGAGCTTCAATTCATGTATGTGTTGATTGAATTAACCAATTGATTAAAATGTAATACAATTTAGATCATACATGAATGACTATTGATGTATAGGTCTTTATTCAAGGTTTTAGACCATCCTATATGCTTAATTGAAATCAACTAATTAATTGGGTGATTGCACTTGTATGCCAATATCCTAACATGTCATCTCTCATTACCACTCTTGCATGCCCATTGCATTAGTTGGTAATTAGTTTAGTTAGTTAGTGTAATTTAGATAATCCATCTTAGTGTAATCTTAGTTGTAGTTATTGCTTGTGATCATCCTCCATTTACTTTCTTGCTTGTAATTAGTGTATATATTGTATATATTATGTAAGACTAGAACCAATAAAAGGTACCATACCTCCTTGTGGAAACGAACCGTACTTGCTGCTACGCGATCGTAACGATCCATGCACTTGCGGATAAACTTGCAGGTCCTATCATTTATCGTAGTTTATAGAACTACCACGTTCGCAGGGGCGCATCACCCTCAAGGAGCCATGTATCGGCATGAGAAGGTTTGGCAATTAATTAATTGATTTGATTTTTATTTTGTTGCTGCTTTCTTTTTATAAAAAAAAAAAATTTATTAATAATTGTATCATTTAATTCACCTATATTGGACCTGTCAAAAAAATAATTCACTCTTATTTGTGTCCATTAATTCTTCTTGATTTCTTATCTCTAATTTCTCTGTCTATAGTCTATAGACTCTTCTCTTCCCTATAATGATAACATAAAATTTATATTAATTCATTCTGAAACTAAATATACCACGGTGTGTATAAAGCTATCTAGAGGGGGGGTGAATAGATTTTACGCTTTTTACCCAATTTTTCGTGTTAGTCAAAATTACGAAATTACCCTCAAGATAATATAAACAAGCAAGTGTAATATGGTGCGGAAATTAAATTAACACTTGAATTTTTACGTGGAAACCCTCACGGGAAAAACCACGGGCTATGTAAGTAAGCCACACTCGAACCTCGAATCCACTAAATGTGCAAACGATTACAACCTAATCCCGGAAGTAATCACACACCTACCTAATCCCGGTATGAGTGAACCTAGTCCAATTTGCTTGCGATCTAAGCAACCTAATCCCGATTGCTACACACAAGACTTAGCTTCTCTTGAAGAGAATACAACCCTAAGTGAATATATGAAAATATCCAAAATGCAACATAGAGCAAGGGAAACCCTATATGCTTATCTAAGATGATTAATATGCAATTAAGAACAATCCTAGATATCAAAACTAAATGACATGTCAAATAGTTAAGCTAATCAATATCAAGTATAAAACCTAATATGCTAGCACAATACAACTTCTCAAACATACATCATACTAATCTCAATTTTGTATCTAAAGCATACAAAATAACAATCAAGTAATTAATTGAGATTGCTAGATAAAATAAACACAAAATATGTAAGATATTAGTGAAAAGCTTACCAAGCAAAGTATGATGAAGATTCCATGCTAGATGACATCTAGATGATCTAAGATGATGCTAGATGATGATTGATGATCATGAAATTGTGTTTGAGTAATTAAAAATGAGTTCTTTGTGTATTTTTCTTCTCTTGAAAAATATCCTAAGTATGAAGCATGAATAAGAACTCTTGTAAATGACCTAAAATCAAGTTAGCATATATATAGAGGCCATAAGTGAAGTGAGGTCGTTTTGAAAACTCGCCAGAAAAATACTCTGTGCGCTGGTGGACCTGCGCTGGTGGACCAGCGCAGGACCAGCGCACAAGCCAATTTTGGCTTGAGCGCTGGACGTCAGGCGCTGCCACCAGCGCCAGTCCAGCGGCGCCATACTGGGCGATCGGCGCTGGTGGCCGGCGCTGGTCCACACCAGCGCACGACCAGCGGCGCGCCACTGGGCGATTTGCGCCGGTGAGCGGCGCTGGTCGACCGGCGCTGGTGGACCAGCGCACAGTCCCAAAATTGTATCCCTCAAGCAATTTTGCAAGGGGTACAAAGTCAAACAAGATGCATCCTAAAAGCCTAAATGCTATGATGTTTTCAACATAAGATGCACTCATAAAATCAAGCAAGAAGAGATGTAAATAATCATTTATGCACAACAAAAAGAAACACAACATACAAAGATTAAACATATGCATGAGTTGTGAGTGTGTGCAACTATCTCTTCAAGACAAGAAAGCACTTAGAATATTACCTTTGGTGCTTGTCAATAATGAGGTCTTCAAAGGGCCTAATGCACTAACAACAACATTTAAACTACCCTTACAAAATATCCCCATTTATGATTTGATCACGAAATAAGCCAATTAAAAACAACGGGAATCCTTACACATTCATTTACAAGGATGCACACATGACTCTTGAGATGTAAAATTTTGGTTGTTTCATGCCATATTTAATTTAAATATATATTAATTCATTCAATGTACAATGATGAATGCATGACTCTTGGCTATTGGGATGTAAAACGTTGTTGTTTCATACTATATTTAAATGTAAACTTTGTGAACATCTATACTATACTAATGCTCACAACAATCATTGTTATTTTTAAGCTAGTCACGTTTGCTATTATGGCCCTTTCTACAATTTTTTTTTTTTTTTTTTAATTTCACTATTTTTCTCTCAATTTCTTTGTGTTCTTTTTGTTGTAGAGGATTTGAATCCAAGAGCTTCAACAAAATCTCTGCTTCCTTCAAGGTACTACTCTTCTTTTTCCCTGTTTTTGTTTCCAAGTGTTTTTCTAATTGTTGTTTTCGTTTTTTTATTATTATTATTAATTTTTATCATAAAATGTTCTTTCATAATCATTTACAAAAACATTTCATGAAAAAAAATAAACTCTAAGATGATTTTAGTGTTTTCCACTTTCATGTATTTATTTAAGCCCAAAACTAAATAAATCAAGCTCTCATATGTTCATCATCAACATAGTCTCAATAAGCATCTCTACTTCAAGATTGTGTCACTAACAACCACAACTTCAATATAATCAAATCCATATTAGTATCTAATTACATGTTAAAGAAAACTATAACCGTAAGAAAAAAAATCATAGAATGCGGAAAGTGAAGAGTAAAGGTTAAAACAAGATGAAGAGACATGAAGAGTGCGGGTAGATGACGATGAGAGCAAGTTGTGGTAGACATTAAAGCAAACAGCTGACTAGCCGGGAGAAGATAGAGGGAGACGGTATAAAGGGAGAAAAATAATGAGATAAATTTAAGGTTTTAAACATTGTGTATGGCAAGTTGGCAACTGGCAAGTCTATTTTTTTTTTTTTTTTTCTTTTTAACAGCAGGGCAAGTCTATTGTAACACTATAGAATACACGGGGTGTGAGTAAAAATATAGTTTTAAATGTTTTTTTTTTTTTTCAGCAGAAACTTTTTTTATAATTTTTATTTAATTTTAAAGGTTGATTATAGACTGTTTGGGCCGATCATGATTTAAGTAAAATGTCATAATTTTGTACCAAATTGGTGGAAAATATATATAAGGAAGTTGAGATTGATTAAAATTTTCCAATATTTGTGACAATTAGAGGGCTGATTTCTTAAAGATTATTTATTTATTATTATTATTCGCTTTTGACAGGAATTCTTTGATATTTGAGTAGAAGAACTACAAAGAGGACTTCGGGACATCCTATTTAAGCTGTCATCTCCTTAGCATCCATATCATCTATCTCATCCCAACATACATAATATTAAAAAATAAATTCATATTAATTAGTTTTTTTTTTTTTAAGTATTGTTAATTAGTTAACTATATTATATATATACAGTGGTTCTCTCATAAGGGATCCCTTATTTTAATTTCAGTAAGGACCACCATGAAATCATATCGATTTGAATGAATTTTAATCTGAATTTTTTTGTGGATGATAAGTTCGTTAAAATCTACCTATGAATAAAATTTGAGAATTTTTCAAGCACAAAAACTATTTTTACCGATTTTTTTTAAATATGAAGGCATTAGAAAAATAGGCGAAATTTAGGAAATTCAAGAAAAATAGTTTTCGTGCTTGAAAAATTCTCAAATTTTATTCATAGGTAGATTTTAACGAACTTATCATCTACAAAAAAATTCAGATTAAAATTCATTCAAATCGATATAATTTCATGGTGGTCCTTATCGAAATTAAAATAAGGGATCCCTTATGAGAGAACCACTGTATATATATATATATATATATATATATATATATATATGTAATATTTGGTAAGTTATTTTATTTTATTTTTGGTTCATTAAGAAAATTTATTAATTATCTCATTAGTTATGGAATTGACTCTTCATTCTATTCATATCCCATTAATTATGGGATTGGCTCTTGATTTTTTTATACTATTAATTATTTTATCTTATTTTGGAGCCTTAACATGCCACATGTTAGCATAAGAAGGCTTGACCATTAATTAGTTTTTAAAAAAATATTATATTCAACCATTTTATATTCTTCAACTCTTCATTTTTTTTCAATTAACGGTTGATTTTCTAGATTTAATGAGAAAAAAAAATTGACAATATCTAATTTAATGAGAATTATTACTATTATTAGAGTCTCAACATACCACATGAGAAGGCTTGACCTGACCATTAATTAATTTTAGAGTAATTGGCACAAATCCCCCCTCGAGTGTATGTGAATTTGCATGTTGCCCCCTAAACTTTTTTTTTAGGCATTAAACCCTATGAACTATCGTTTATTGGCAGAACAAGAGTAAAAATGCCCCCTCAGGGGGGAAAAACCCAAAGGATTGCCAATAAGCGATAGTTCAAGGGGTTTAATGCCTAAAAAAAAAGTTTAGGGGGCAACATGCAAATTCACATACACTCGAGGGGGGATTTGTGCCAATTACTCTTAATTTTATGTTGGAGATGTTAAAGAAATAAATCTAGAGAAATGTCTCATGATTGTTTTCCATCACCAATGCATCCAATATCTTAGACCAATAATTTAAATCATGACTATTTAAATTATTGTTGCGTTACATTTTATAATTCACACACATCGTGTGGGATGCAATCTAGTAATCTCCTATAATGGAGCCTCTCCATTGACACGTGATGTTGTGAGAAACATTGTCATTAAATTTTTATCTATACAGTATCAAGAGGCAAGCAATCAAGAGATTCTTTCAACAAAAAACAAAAAACAAAAAACAAAAAAAAAAAACAAAAAAAAAGCAATCAATGGACAATCCCATAATTAATGGGATAATGAATAAATTATCAAGTTAATTAAAATAATAATTAATTATGGTAATAATCCCCTAACATTTCATAACTCATAAACTCTTCAATTTTCAGCCAATTAATTGCTTTTGTTTCTCTATAAATTCAATTCACATAGACTTTTCATTTTTCGTAGATAATGGCATAATTAATGGGATAATAAATAAATTATCAAATTAATTAAAAATAATAATTAATTCTAATAATAATCCCCTAACATTTCATATCCCATAAACTCTTCATTTTTCAGTTAATTAATTGCTTTTGTTTGTCTGTAAATTCAATTTACATAAACTCTTCATTTTTCAGTCAATTAATTGCTTTTGTTTGTCTTTAAATTATTTTTATGTTATTTTCAGGCAATTATTCACAAGTATATTTCGGGTGCTGCCAAAACCGGGTCTGGGAAAACATTTGTTTTTGCCATCACAGTAAGTGGATTTTATTTTTGGTTGTTTTTTTTTTTTAATTATTTATTTTTTTTATTTTGTGATTCTGTGTTCAATCCCTTTTTGTTTAGTTTTTTTTGTTGTTGTTTTGATACGTAGAGTTCATTTTTCAATCGATTTTTTTAAGGGTATTTTTGTTTCATTCAATTATCTGTTGTTGTTTTTTTTTTTCCAGTGGCATTATGCTATGTCTATGGCCTTCAATTAAGGTGATCGAATTAGATTGCTTAGAAAAAAAAAAATCTAACTTTATCAATTTTAAAATTTTATATTATTGAGAATAGACTAACAAAACTTTTGGTGAATTGAAAGCATCTTTTTAGAAAGACATATGAATCAACTTTTTTGGTGTTCAATTGTATTATATTCTTTATTTCAAGTTTTTCACCCCAAGTTGAAACTTTGACTATTCACAGTTTGAAGCCACCATTATCTTCTTCCTTAACTCTTTTGCTTTTGACATATTATGGTTTGCTATTGGTGGTTTGGATCAAAGTAGGTATGAAATATTCGTGTAGATCCACATCTCCACCATTTTTGTTTTTATTTTCATTTTCACTTTTTTTGTAACTTTTTTATTTATTTATAAAAAATGGAAGCATAATATATTACGGATTAAACACAAGTAAGTTTAATGGTTCTTATTTAAAAAAGAACGAATCATGAGGTTTCATATTTGTCTTTTTAACAATCTTTTAAATCATACTATTCATTAATTTTTTGAAGAACTTTTTTTTATATAGAAAAAACCCTAAAATCTGATCTTATTTTAAAAAAAAAAAAAAAATCATTTAATTTCGAATTTAGATTATAAAAAAAATCTCCCTAGATATTGTGTACTAAAAATACCTTATAATATCAAAATTTAGTTATAAAAAATCATCGAATTGTGTACCAAAACCAGGTTTTATCTAAATTTGAAATTGATACGTTTGTCTTTTGAAAAACGTGTGGGTTTTCATAATTAATCTTCTATAATTTTATTAAAGGTTATATTTGTTAGGTTTTGACTTGTATTCCTAAGCGAACCAAATGTGAACCAAACAAGACTCAATTAATGTGAAGCTTCCTAGAGACATGGGTTACGTTTGGAAGTTGGAATGGTGTTGTTAGAGGGAGGTTTGAAGACCAAAAAAACGGAAGAATGAAGATTGTTTCAACTTATTGATTGCGGTTTTCTGAGCGATGTAATTTAAGGTGACTTGTAACGGTTTAGGAAGCGGGTGTGCAACCGTGACCCAAATCGTAGTCAATCATAAGCATGCGTGGAACGAGAAATCTTCAATGGAAAAGGAAAGTGTTCTTTTGGGAAGATCTTGTGCTTGAAGAAAAAGGAATATTCTTTACAAGAAGACTTGTCATAAAAGGAAATAGTATTTATGTAAAACAAGTAAATCTTGTACGTCTAGGAGTATGATTTCCTTTTATCTTAAACTCTCTGTAACTAGTATAAATAGTCCTGCTATTTATGTTATTAGATTTAAGGTTGTGGAGCAAAAGGAACACCATGTAACATCAGAGAAAGTGTGGTGAGATTCGGGGGAGACCCAAGGGAATATCCGGGGAGAGATCCAAGGGAATATCAGTGGATCAAGTTAGAGATCCGTGGGTGATATTCAGGGGAGACCTAGGGGATATTGTGGGGGTACTCGATGAGGATCTTGTGAGTGGGGTTTGGGGTTGAGGTGAGAGAGTTAATCCTAGAGTATATGGTTGTAACAGTTTATCATATAGTGGAACTTTCTCTGTCGTCCTGACGGCCCATGGTTTTTTACCTGATTTGGGTTTTCCACGTATATCTTGTGTTGTGATTGATTATTCTCTCTCATCTATTTTCTGCTTATTGACGTTATTAATTGCTATGAGTTATGGGCGTATATTAGGCACGGCGTTTCCGCGTTCATTGGTTCATAATTATCCCCAACAATTGGTATCAGAGCCTTATGGTTTGGCGATGGCAGTGACAAGTCTTTACGAAAGATCGTATGAAGGACTTGGTGACATTGAGATAATGATGATTATGCTTGCCTAATATGGTTTAGCAAAGGAGATATGTCTTGAAGGCGGTTTCGAACTCGATAGAGTTTGATGAAAAGAAGAATATTGATGGAGGAGAAGTTTGGCTTGTGATGGCAGGTACGAGATCCAATCTGGGTTACACAAGGCACTGATTGTATATCAAAAAAAAAAAAAACTCCTGAATGCATAAAAAAAAAAAAAAAAATCTCTGTGGTATGGTGTAGGGCTTATCCGGCAAAGCACTCCCAGTTTCTAGTAGCAAGTCTTTCACTAGGAATGTGATACAAGGACGGAAGGTCTTTCACAAGGTTGGGTGATGTAAGGACGTGTTTATCCTTTTGGCAATTTTCCCCACTAGCCATGGAAGAGGATATGTTGCTGCTAGTGGTCAATAATTGTACATAAGGCATTGGTCAAAAAGTAATGCAAGATGTATGGTAGACAAAGATGTTGATGGTTGATGAACTCCTTGGAAATCTGACTTGAGGAGTTACACCATAATTTCAGCAGGTTATTTCGACATAGTGCCGGAACAACAAACACAAAAAAAAAAAAAAAAATGTGTGAAGAAAAATCTAAGGATGGTTCGTTCCTAAGTGATTATACCTTGTGGTGGGGTATGGTGATTCTTGTGATTATACCTTGTGGCGGGGTATGGTGATTCTTGGTGATGAGAATTGTGGCTATGGACAAAGGTCTTGAGAATTCAAGTCAAAGGAGAGAATTGTTAGGTTTTGACCTATATTCCTAAGTGTAAGGTTCCCACTTGTTGATTGGCTCATTTCGTGGACAAACCACATGTTGGGGTTCTTTGTAAGGGTAGCCTAGGTGTTGGTAGGTTTGTTCGAAGCCCTTTGAAGATCTCGTATTGATAAGCACCGAAGGTAAATTTCTATGTGCTTACTTGTCTTGAAGAGATAGTTGCACACACTCACAACTCATGCATATGTTTAATCCTTGTATGTTGTGTGTCTTATTTGTGTGCTTTAATGTTCATTAACATCTCTTCTTGCATGTTAGTTTGATTGCATCGTGCATATCCAATTGCCTTGTCATGCTTAGACTTAGGATTGCATTTTTGCATTGGGCGCTCCCAAAAGCGCTCTACAGAAGCGCTGTACGAACAGCCCCCGTTGAGCGTTGTACATACCTGATCGATTTAATTCGGTCGCTGTACGAGCGCTGTACAGGTGCTGTACAAAGCGCTGTACAGGGCGCTCTACGTAAAGCGCCCCTCTGTTTTCTCGTGAGAACAGAGCAAGGGCGCTGTACAGGCGCTGTACAGAAGCGCCCTACGTACAGCGCCCAAGGCAAATATGAGGCCAACTTATCAAAACGACCACACTTTGTTTTGGCCCCCTATATATATGTCACTTTGACTTTAGGTCAATTACAAGAGTTCATATTCAGATTTCATACTTAGGATATTTTTCAAAGAGAAGAAAAATTCCAAGAACTCATTTTTATTAACTCAAACACTTTTTCATGATCATCAATCATCATCTAGCATCATCTTAGATCATCTAGATGTCATCTTGCATGGATTCTTCATCATACTTTGCTTGGTAAGCTTTTCACTAATATCTTACATATTTTGTGTTTCTCTTAACAAGCAATCTCAATTAATTACTTGTATGTTATTTTGTATGCTTTGGATACAAGATTGAGATTAGTGTGATGTATGTTTGAGAAGTTGTATTGTGATAGCTAATTAGGTTTTGTGCTTAATCTTGATTAGCTAAACTATTTGACATGTCATTTAGTTTGTGATATCTAGGATTGTTCTAATTGCATATTAATCATCTTAGATAAGCATATAGGGTTTCCCTTGCTCTATGTTGCATTTGGATATTCATATATTCACTTAGGGTGTTATTCTCTTCATAGAGAAAGTAAGTCTTGTGTGTAGCATCCGGGATTAGGTTGCTTAGATCGCAAGCAAATTGGACTAGGTTCACTCATACCGGGATTAGGTAGGTGTGTGATTACTTCCGGGATTAGGTTGTAATCGTTTTACACATTTAGTGGATTCGAGGTTCAAGTGTGGCTTACTTACTAGCCCGTGGTTTTTCCCGTGAGGGTTTCCACGTAAAAATCAAGTCTTGTTTAATTTCCGTATTTTATACTTGATTTATTGCTTTATCTATTTAGGGGTAATTTCATAATTTTGACTTAATACGAAAAATTGGGTAATAAGCTTAAAATCTATTCACCCCCCCCCCCCCCCCCCCCCCCCCTCTAGATAGTTTTATACACACCGTGCTTTAATTAGTTTCACTAAGCAAACCAAATGTGAACCAAACAAGACTCAATTGATGTGGAGCTTCCTGGAGATGTGGGATACGTTTAGAAGTTGGAATGGTGTTGTTAGAAGGAGGTTTGAAGACCAAAAAAACGAAAGAATAAAGATTGTTTCAACATATTGATTGCGGTTTTCTGAGCAATGTAATTTAAAGTGACTTGTAACGGTTTAGGAAGCGGGTGCGCAACCGTGACCCGAATCGTAGTCAATCATAAGCATGCGTGGAACGGGAAATCTTCAATGGAAAAGGAAAGTGTTCTTTTGGGAAGATCTTGTGCTTGAAGAAAAAGGAATATTTTTTACAAGAAGACTTGTCATAAAAGGAAATAATATTTATGTAAAACAAGTAAATCTTGTACGTTTAGGAGTAGGATTTCCTTTTATCTTAAATTCCCTGTAACTAGTATAAATAGTCCTAATATTTATGTTATTAGATTTAAGGTTGTGGAGCAAAAGGAACACCATATAACATCAGAGAGAGTGTTGTGAGATCCGGGGAGGGATCCAAGGGAATATCCGGGGAGAGATCCAAAGGAATATAAGTTGATCAAGTTAGAGATCCATGGGTGATATTCAGGGGAGACCTAAGGGATATTGTAGGGGTACTCGGTGAGGATTTTGTGAGTGGGGTTTGGGGTTGAGTGAGAGAGTTAATCCTAGAGTATATGGTTGTAACAGTTTATCATATAGTGGAACTTTCTCTATCGTCCTAACGGCCTGTGGTTTTCTAACCGATTTGGGTTTTCCACGTATATCTTATGTTGTGATTGATTATTCTCTCTCATCTATTTTCTGTTTATTGATGTTATTAATTGTTATGAGTTATGGGCGTATATTAGGCACGGCATTTCCGCATTCATCGATTTGTAATTATCCCCAACAATGTTAAATATTAACAACTTGGAACTTAAATAAACAATTCATATTTAATATTTCAAGACATTAATGTATAGCTTCATGTGTCTTGAAAAAAAAAATGAATACATTACCATCGTTCAATGTGGTTTAGTGGTTGAGTCTAACAATGTCTTCAGTTCGAATCACCATAACTGTATGTGGTATATATAAAAAAAAATAAATAAATAAAAAATAAAAACAATACAAGTATAACTTTTTTTGGAGTACATTTTTAATATGTATCCACTCACCAAGTGACACCTCAGCTGCCACATGTGTCGGGATGAAAATATAGGATTGTAGGTGAGATGTCTAGCATTACTTTTTTTTTAAAATACATTTTTCTAAATCAAACATGTACTGCTCAATGGTAATCCTCTCATATCTATTGTAATAGGTTAAAAAAAATGTACTCTAAGAGCATAAATTAACACTTTCATTTTTATTAAAAGTTTTTTTTATACCTTTTGAAGTTTTTGGTAAATATAAATGTTATATTTCATTATACTCTTTCTTCAATTTAAATATATGTCAATGAACCAAAATCTATAACTAATTAATTTTTGTTCACATGACATGATTCATAAATTAATTATGCATACTTCAATTCTGTTAGATTATCGCAAGACTTTTAACTTATTATTAAATTTTATAACTATATATTGAAAGTTGTTAATTTTATCATGTCAAATGAAATTCAAATATTTAATCTAAATCTCATCCCTAAACAAAATTTAAGAGTTATTAAGTCAATAAAATTATATCTAATCGTTAAATTCACTTAGCTTTCCTAAAAAAAATTATTTGACTGCATTACCTCTAAAGTTTGTTAGTTGAGAATTTGTAGATTAATTCAATTGGGTGTTTGATATGAAACTTATTAGAGTTATTTATCTTTAAGAATAGGAGATGAATTTTTTTTATATAAAAAATATATGCTAAATTAATCAAGTCTTTGAATGGTTTTCAAGCTCAGTATTTTATAGAAATATGTTTATGGATATTAAAAATACCAAATATACAATTTTTGAAGTTTTTTTTTTAATATAAATATAAGTATTTAAATATATATTAATTATTGTGAATCTGTTTTCGGCTTATGAAAAACTAAAACTTTATTAAAATAATTTATCGTATATGTGGTTTGTTCTTCATGAGATGGATGATGATGTGAAGAAGGAATGTCATAAAGGCAACAGATGATGATAAGACAACATGAAATTTGCATATGAGAATTGTTGTTTTATATTAACCCAAATATTTTTATTCATGGTTTAAAGAAATATATTTTTCTTCATAAAAAAACTCCATGATTTTCAATTATATTTTACCGTGCCCGCACATCATGCGGGTTCCAAACTAATAATATAATAAAATGGAAACTCACAGCGTCACGTGGCGTCATAAAAGAGCTTTAGCAATAAATCACAATTCACCACCTATCTAATAAATGCATTAAATTCTATTATTATTAACAAAACCAAAATAATAGTTATATAGATTCAATATTCTTCCCACCTCCCACCCTTTCGTCTCCCAAACTTGCTCTACTCTTTTTTCATTTTTTTAGTGCTTTGTCATTAAATTCAAGATTTTTATTTCTTAATTATAATAATTAATTATAATAACTAATTGATATCTCTTCGTTTTTCTCTATTATTATTATTATTATTTTAACTTTAGATTTAAATGCATTAATGTATTTATTTGGAAGCATTGGCTTTAAATTATGAGTGGTGCTATTGGCACACCCCCTACTGGTCTATTTATACTCACTTTTTTAATTATTTAGTATTATTTTTTTTTCTTTATCAAAATTACTAAAAGAGATATACAATTTAAGAAAAAAAAAATTCTATAAAGTAAATCTAATAAAACCCCATATTCCTATACAATTGTATTGGATCCTATTTAAACAATAAATCAAACATTTTGGGTGCATTAGACAAATGAGATATTGATTATTATTTAATCTCTTTACTCTAATAGAATCTGAAAGTGAAAAGATGATAACCAAAACAAATATTATTATGTTTTTTGAAACTTCAAAATATATTTGAATTGAGTAGACAAGGAGGCATAGATTTGTTACAAAAATTCCTACAAGAAATATGATTCACTATAAGTTATGATCAAAAGTCCACTTATAAATAACCAGTTACAAACTAAGGATTTTATGAAGAAACTA
The DNA here is from genome assembly GCA_030490815.1 of Acer saccharum. Classification (NCBI taxonomy): domain Eukaryota; kingdom Viridiplantae; phylum Streptophyta; class Magnoliopsida; order Sapindales; family Sapindaceae; genus Acer; species Acer saccharum. The sequence goes on from CM059874.1 coordinate 16,788,618, forward strand.
ACTTGGAGTGATTTTGGTTAAGGTGTGGTTTAGGTTTTTGCTGGGGTTGGGGTCTAGTCCTGTTTTGTTTTTTATTGCCTCTGTTTCTCATCTTGCTCTGTTTGTTTCTGTTGTCGCTGCTTCTTTCTTGTTTGTGTCTTGCCCTGCTTCTTCCCGGGCTCTTCTATGAGCTTTATAATATTGGCTTTTCAAAAAAAAAAAAAAAAAAAAAGATAGATAGAGAGATTAGAGATGGGGTTTATTAAGTTTGAAAAATAAGTAAAAAGGGTAGTTTTGGAAATAAATAAAATAAACTAATAAAACCATTTAACTTTATTTAATTAAATCAAAATTTAAAAAAAATGAGGCATAAATAGATTAGTAGGGGGTGTGCCAATAGCACCACTCTAAATTATATATAGTTTTTATATATTCATTTTAATTCTCCACTAATTAAACAACCCTTCAATTTTTTTTGAACTAAAAAAACCTTTGGTTTTCGTATGTATTTCTCAACATAAACTCATAACATCTATCTAATAATGGAGTTTTGACATTAAATTCTCTGTTATTGATTCATCTCCCTTGCATAATATGAATTGTCCTATTTAATATATAATGTTAATTAGTTATATACTTATGTACGATAATATGAAGAGTTCTAAAAGAATTCATTACAATCTTTGGCTCCTTCATTCTATTATTTCTCTATATATAGGCCACCACCCCATATATCTGCCTTGAACTCTTAAGGTCCCTATTTCTCTTTCTCTCTCTAGCTATTCAAGGAATCGTTTTAATCCATGTTTTTCTTCTGTTTTCTTTTACTTTATCAGGTACCATTTTCTCCCTTTATGTTTTTTTTTTTTTTTTTCTCTACAAAATTTGCATTTATAATTTTGCTATATTATATTGTGCAAATTAACTTATGTCTTTGTAGGTTGATTTGCAGATTATGGTTTTTACAAGGAGTCAGCTCTTTGGGGATTAATTATGGTCAAGTTGACACAACCAAACAAGGTCCTCGATCTCTGAACGCACTTAGGTTTACAAAAGCAAGAATTCACAACATTTACCAATTCTAGTGTCCAGCTTATTGTAAATAAGGGCTTGGTTATGGGTGTTTTGTTCATTGGAGTTTGCTGTGAATGTGAAACGATAATGAGTCCATTTTATGTCCCAAAAAAAATTAGATCAATTTTTCTATCTTCCTTTTAATGCATTTTGATGCATCCTCCATTTTTATTTTATTTTTTGTGTTGTTATTTAACATAATGCAAAGGTGTTTTGGACTTCTTATAATCCAGACTTGGTAACTTGATGGTTTATTCCATAATGTCGAAAATCAACCCCAAAATTCTATCAAATATTTGGTATATTTATTTTATTATTATATTCATCAAACAATAGATATAGTGTATCATTTCCTAATTTAGGTTAACACTACTCATTATTATTTAACTAATTAATTAATAAGTTGATAAATTAAAAATCAAATTCTACATATATTAGGGTGCGAATATTGACACCCATAAATATGATAAGCACACTCATGTTTATAAGTACACTCATGTCTAAAATTTAAAATTTAAAATTTAAACATTACTATAAAGACCCATCTTAATGCCAATAGTACTCTTATTTAAATGAATGTTTTAATTTTAATACAATTTATTTTTAAACCCTCTTAAGTTATTAACACACCCAATTTCGCAAAAGATAAATTTTTAAGTTCTTCAGGCTCGAAAAAACGGTCTGTAGAATTCTTAAATTCTTAAATTCTTAAATTTTGAGAAGCTCTACTTTTAGGGAAATGAAAACAGAGAGAACTCAACTCTATCAAGTTGCTGATATCTATTACAACAGATTTCACATCCTCATACCACCGTTGATCTTCTGGATACACAACGATGCTTAAAGTTTTCGATGCCTGCAACCTTGATTAAATCCTTATATATATATATATATATATATATATATATATATATATATATTGAGAAAAACACATATAAAATAGACTTTATTCCGTCTTCGGAACAAACTAAACTGTTATGTTGATATTGCTTTCCTTTTATCAAACTTAACTATTGTAGCATCTTTTTATGTTGTTAGATTTTTAGTTGTACTGCAGTAGTTTCCCATTGCTTCTCCACTCTCTGGGAAATAAAATATGTATCATCTCTCCTCTCCAAACAGCCACGATCTAGCAATTTTCTAAGCCCAGGATTCTAATCATTTTCTTTTCTTTTCTTTAATTTTTTTGGTCCTAGGGTTTTTTTTTTTTCTCTTGTATCGGTCGTATTAAATATGAAAACTTTTTCTTAGAAGTTAGATTAATGATAATGAGAGATTTTGATACTTGAAATAGAATTAGAGTTTAATTAGGGTTTAGTTTTTTAAAAAATAAAAAATAAAGTGATATAGTTGAAGATATGGGTGTAATTAAGAGAGAAAACCAATAGTAACCAACCAAATTATCATACTTTTGTTTTTAACCACTTTTGAAATTATAATTGTTAATAACCACTTTTTTAAAAAAAATTCAGTTTAGTACCTTCAATTACCAGACTACCCCTTAAAATAGAGTTCTTTAAACCTCGAAACAAACTTGAAATCACGACTAAATTGAAATACACAAACTTGAAATCATGCCTAAATGGAAATATTCAAACTTGAAATCATGTCTAAAATAGAAATATTCAAACTTGAAATCTGGACTAAATCGAAATTAGGCTTAGGTTTTTTTTCCCCTTTTTCTTCTTCCTTTTCTTCTTCCTCAGATTCAAATTAGGTTTAGGTTTTTTTGATTTCTCCATTTTATTGCAGGTGCCGTCGCCGGAGAGCTATAGCCAGAGCAGCCGGACGTCGCCTGGACCAGCGGAGCCGCCGGCGTCACGAACCAGCGACTCACGAAGGCGTCGCCTGGTCGACGCACGAACTAGCACCGCTGGTTCGTGCGTCGACCAGGCGACGCCTTCGTGCGTCGCTGGTTCGTGACGCCAGCGGCTCCGCTGGTCCAGTCGACGTCCGGCAGCTCCGGCCATAGCTCTCCGGCGACGGCACCTAGAGAAGAATAGAGAGAGAGGATCGAGAGAGAGAGGATCGGGAGAGACAGAGAGCAGAGGAGAGAGAAGGAGAAAGAGAGAAAAAAAGAGGAGAGAGAGAGTTTTGGGGAAGTTTTTATACGAGGGTGTTTCAGTAATTTCTCAAAAAAGTGGTTAAAAACAATTAAAAGTATGCATGTGGTTAAAAAAGAAAATCCCATAATTAGATGGGTCAGTTTTGGCAATTTCCACGTGTAATTAATGGGCGTACATAGTATTTGTTTAATTAAATTAATTTGTCCTTATTGGTAAATTCTTATTGGTATATTTTTGTAATTAATTTTTTTTATTAAAATATGGGTGTGCTTATCATATTTGTGGGTGTCAATATCGGCACCCCATATATTAAGATAACTAATCGGATAGGTTTCACAATTAATTGAAAATTTGTATTAGGTGACAAAGATTTTGTCACAAATCACAAACCAAGAGGCAATCAAGGGTAATCTTCTAAATCACAAATCAAGAGGCAATCCCATATTTATTGGGATGATGATTAAATTCTCTTAACCAATCCCAATTCCAATGTTATCTCATTTTTATTTTCTTTTAGATGATTTTTTTTTTTTTTTTTTTTTTTTTTTTTTTTTATGAAGACGTTAAAAAAAGAATTTGCTCTCTTCCTTGCTCTCTATATAATATTTCTATAATGGAGGCACAAGTTTGAAAAGTCTTGGCCATTAATTAGTTTTAAAAAATAATATTGAATTAATTAATTAATAATTTGATAAATTCAAAAGACACTACATTAGTTTTTTTTTTTCAAAATGCAAAAGACACTCCATTAATAGTTAATAAAATGAGTAATACTACGTTGCCCAAATTTGGTACCCAAATAATGTGGCAACATTCTAATCCATTCATTTAAATTGTATTAAATTTGCATGATTTAAATGAATGGATTAGAGTGTTGCCACGTCATTTGGGCATCGGATTTGGGCACCAAATTTGGGCAATGTAGCATTACTCTAATAAAATACACTAATATATATATATACAGTGAGTCTCTCATGAGGGATCCCTTATTTTAATTTCGGTAAGGACCATGATGAAAACACATCGACTTTAATGAATTTTAATCTGAATTTTTTTGTGGATGATGAGATAAACAAAATTTGAAAATTTTCCGAGTACTAGAACTATTTTTCCAAATTTTGTTAAATATGAAGGCATCGAAAAATAGGCGAAATATAGAAAAATTCAAGAAAAATAGTTATAGTACTCGGAAAATTCTCAAATTTTGTTTATATGTAGATTTCATTGAAATCATTATCCACAAAAAAAATTCAGATTAAAATTCATTAAAGTCGATGTGTTTTCATCATGGTCCTTACCGAAATTAAAATAAGGGATCCCTCATGAGAGACTCACTGTATATATATATATATATATATAGGTACAGTCTTTCTATTATCAGTTCGAACTGACAAAAGTTATATCAGTTCCTTATATGTGGGCCACTAGATTTAAATACTTTGACTGACAAATGCATACAGCCAAGTCAAAGTATTTAAATCCAGTGGCCCACATACAAGGAACTGATATAACTTTTGTCAGTTCGAACTGATAATAGAATTTCTGTCTATAGGTAATCAAGAGGAGATATTGTAAATATATATATATATATATATATATATATAGGTACAGAAATTCTATTATCAGTTCGAACTGACAATAAATATATCAGGACGAAGAATGTGGACCACTAGATTTATATATTTTGACTCAAAGTGTATGCACTTGTCAAAACTTCTCCATAATCTGTGGTCCACATTCTTCGTCCTGATATATTTATTGTCAGTTCGAACTGATAATAGAAAGACTTTATATAGGTAATCAAGAGGTAATCTCGTAATTAATGGGTTGGTGAATAAATTCCATTAATCAATATCATAATTGAGCATTAATTATTAAGTTTTTTAAAAAAATATTACATTATTTGGTAATTTTAAAAGACAAAACATAATTTTATTTATTTTATTTTATTTTGTCAATTTTTGTTGTTGTTGCAAATAACAGATCAATAGGTAATCAAAAAGCAATCCCGTAATCAATTTTTTATTATTTTTTTTTTGAAGTATTACATTATTTGGGAAGTTTAAAAGACAAGCCATAATTTTTATTTTTATTTTATTTGCCAAAGCTATTAATTAGTTATTAATTGTAATAATTTTTAATAATTTAATATTTTTTTTCCTACATCAAAAATTTATAGATAATCAAGAGGCAATCACGTAATTATTGGGATAGTGAATAAATTATTTTAATCAATCTCATAATTGATTTTTTATTTTTATTTTTATTTTTTTGAAGTATTACATTATTTGCTAAGTTCAAAAGACAAGCCATATTTATTTTTCTTGCCAATTTTTTTCATAAATATCAGATCAATAGGTAATCAAAAGGCAATCCTATAATTAATGGGATAGTGAATTTTTTTTTTTTTTTTTTTTTTTTTTTTTTTGTTAAAGTATTACATTATTTGGGAAGTTTAAAAGACAAGAAATAAAATCTTTTTTTTTTTTTTTTTGGCCAAAGCTATTAAGTAGTTATTAATTGTAATAATTTTTAATAATTATAGATAATCAAGAGGCAATCACGTAATTGATGGGATAGTTAATAAATTATTTAATCCAATCTCATAATTGATTTTTAATTTTTAATTATTATTTTTTTTAAGTATTATATTATTTTTTTAAAATTTAAAAGACAAACCATAACTATTATTATTATTATTATTATTATTATTATTATTATTATTATTGCCAACAAGCTATAAATTCTTATTAATTATTTTTTAATTATTGTTAATTATTTATCTATATAATATATATTATAATGTTTGATAAGTTATTAATCGTAATAATCCGTATCATATTTTGATAATTATTGGACTATTATTTATTTTTATTTTTTTGCAATTTTCTGATTTGTTTTATATTAAATTATTTTAACCTATAAATTTGTTATACGAAGTGAAGCATTCTATATCTCTAAGATAGTAATAAATAAAAAATAAAAATAAAAATAAAAAAGATTTGGCATGATGCAGCATCTTTATATTTCAGTTATACTTTATCTAGAAGGGATGATTTGAACTGGAACAACCGTTAGCAAGTGTTTAGACTTCCTTTTGCCTCAAATCACAATCGTTGATAATCATCATAATAAATTCCTACAATAAATCTCCAAAATTTATGGAACTTATCAATGATTTCTTATAAATTTGTTAAAATTTGAGTGGTCAAATGGTAAAGAAGTAAATCTATATATAAATACCACAAGATTGTTCTTCATCTACGATGCATTCAATATATTGGACCTATAAATTAACTAATGATCATTTAAATTATTATTACGTTTTATTTTACGATACATGCACATTATGCAAGTTGCAAACTAGTTATTAGTAGCCTTACACCAAATATGTATACTTTAAAATGTATACATTATTATTTCAATTTTACCTTGTTAACTACTAGGTGCATCTTTATTTTTCAATTAAAAAAAAAAAAAAAAAATCATTCCACATAGGCTTATTAAGAAGATTTATTCTAGCCCCCCTAACGATGAATCTAGGTTACGTCCCTGCTTTTATAATATGGATACTGTCTATGGGTTTTTCAGCATATAATCGCTTGTGATGATTTTTCCCCTTAGGTCAGTCCAATTTTATCTTTAAAATGGTTATATAGACAAACAAATTTCTCATAATTCATAATCAAAATTCATCTAGTTTATTCTTACCAAAGTACCAAACAAATGTCGATCTGCTCCTCCATGTGGGAGCAGATCGGCTCCTCCGGCCTTGGAGGAGGTTCTCTGAGAATAAAAATTATTTTAATTTTTTAATATATATATTAACATTAATGACAAATTATTTAATGATTTACAAATTACAATAAAAAAAATTACACCGACCAAATTTTTCAATAATTTTATGTTAAAATATCATACAAAATGCAAACTTGATTTACATTTTATTTTTATTTTTTTGTTATTTTAAGTTAATCTATCAAACGTGTTTTTATTTTCATAATACAATTTTCAGATGATGGTATACTAGATGTGTTATCAGATTTCGAAATTGAAACTGAAAACACTATTTTTATTTATCAACTTATTTTTTGAAAAACCGCGAATTAAACACACCAATCGGACGAACTCTTTGTTTTCTTAAAACAACTTCATTGTTCTTTTATTTGCCTTGTCTTTTTTTTTTTTTTTTTTATAACAAATTTGCTTTGTCTTCCTATGCAATTGGAAAAAGGAATTGAAAAGATTATGGGCCACTTTCAGTTTCAAATTTAGGCCTTCAACTCTTGGACTTGGGTCTTCAAATTATGAACTTGGTCCATCTAAACTTGACTTTTAAGAAAATAACTCAATTAATTCTTATTCCAAAATCAAATGCTAAGTTTTGGTTGGGGAGTGAGGAGAACAAGCAAAAATTGCATTGGTTTTCATGGGACAAGCTTGTATTATGGTTTAAGAGTGATGGTGGTTTGGAGTTTCGAGAGCCTATCTTTCTCTAGCATCAAAGGTTCTCAAAATTATTTATTTTCCTAACATATCGTTTTTGCAAGTTTTGATTGTTTAAGTTTTTGACAACTAATTTTTAATACCATAAAGATAATTTGCATTTTAATTAAAAACATAGTTTTCATTTTTTGTTATAGTTTTCAAAACCATTTTAAAAGCTATACCAAATGCTATCTAAACTTTTTTATCTCAATGATTTTACATCAAATATCAAGGAATGTAAGTATAATACCCCCTCCATTTTATACGGTAACTTAAAGATTTTGACGTATAACAAAAGAGTGTTTTCATAACAAGAATCTATCTACCACCCATCACTCACTCGTGTGCATACAATATAGCATTAAAAAGAAGACACGAACACATAAATTGATGTAACAAAAGAATGTTTTCATAATAAGAATCTATCTACCACCCGAGCGTAAAGATCACAAGTTATTAAAAGGACATGCAAGTCATCGTCACTCACTCGTGTGCATATAATATAGCATTAAAAAGAAGACACGAACACATGAATTGATGTAACAAAAGAGAGTTTTCATAATAAGAATCTATCTAGCATCCGATCACAAAGACCACAAGTTATTTAAAGGACATGCAAGTCATCGTCACTCACTCGTGTGCATATAATATAGCATTAAAGAGAAGACACGAGCACATGAATTGATGTAACCTGCAATAAATTTTTCTTTTTCATATATTATAAAATTTAAGACTGGCAGATTTAATTAGACATCAAATTGAAACAGATATCTGTATACTATATCTATATATGTCTTTTTGGTAGTAAACTTAAACTGACATTATCAAATGGTGACGTATTGTCTAGTGATCCAACCAATATTATGTGAACTATTTTACAACAGAATGTTTACAACACTTTTTATATTCTTTTACAAAACTTATATTATTAAAAAAAAATAAAATTTAATATTGTATAAAAAAGATTTAAGAAACAAATGTAGTTTAATGATAGCACAATTAGTTAGATCTATAATCTATTGTGGTAAATCAAGTATTTGAGGAATTACCATCACCATTCATCCAATGTGTCTCAGTGGTAGAGGGTATTCATTCAACCTATCAATATTTTAAATTCAAGTTATCACACCGCAGGATGGTATATATACATTTTTTTTTTTTTTTTTGAAACAGCAAAATATATTTATTAAAACAGGGAGGTGGTATATATACATATAAAGAGTAGTTTAGGAATTAATTGCCTTGATTACAACCTTAAGACAACTTAGTTTAATTTGCACCTGTGACCTGTGTAAATGGCCATTTTGGTGGGTGGGCTGTGCACTAAAGTATTAAAATAGAGTGAACATTATATATTGATTGTTTTAATAGTTTCTTCTTATTGAGGGAGAAGAACAAGATTCGTACCTACAACTTTATTGATGTGAATGTGAGTTCATCAATTTTTATGAAATTATACATTCAGAGCTATTTTGGTAAGTTGTATTGTACTGTATTATAAGTTTCAAATGTATTAGAATAATAAAATATAACATTTGACTTGTATAAGTATAACACAGTCTCAAGTAGGGATGTCAATGGTACGGGTCGGAGACGGATTTTCTATTACCATCCCCAATCCCAATTTGTATGAGAAATACCATCCCTAATGAATACCCATCTTATAATAAACGGTACAGGTACGGAGATTTCCCATTAGGGGGTCAGTTCCTTGCCCCATACCAAACATATCACATTAATGTTTTTTTTTTTTTTAATGATTTTTTAATAGAGATCATATCAAAATTATGGAATAATGTAAAAATTATAATACAAAACCGGTAAAAATTAACAAACTCTAAATCAATTTTAGCATAACATAGCTCATTAACAAACTCCAAAAAGAGAGGGAAAATTACACTGAAAGTTGTCGTTTTATATATACCTTTTTAAATATTGGATGACGCTATTCAACATAAATATAAATATATATATAATTTTTCTATTGTCGGTTCGAACTGATAAAAAATATATCAGTTCTTTGTATCTGTGTCATTGGATTTAAATACTTTGACTTGGCTGCATACACTTATCTTTTTTTATTTATTTTTTTGAAACGGCAAGATTTATTAGAAGCCTCAAGTCCCCAGACTAATGGGTAATTTTAACATCCCTAGCCTCAAGTTTTTTAAAAAAAAAATTAAAAATTAAAAACTATACCAAATGCGTCCTAAACTTTCTCATCTCAATGTCATTACATCAAACCTTGAGAAATACAAGTATAAGAGCATCTTTAATGCAAGAGTGGCTTGTGAAAAAAAAGGATGCCACATAGGATAAATAGATAGTATATTAAAAAATGTATCTTCAATACAGCTGTACATATTCAACATTATGCTGATGTGACAACCAAATTATTAGACAATGTCAATATGATCGTTTACTTTCAAACGGCCTGTTGCACAGCTATTTTTTTCGGTTGACTCATTAAATATTTAAAATTGACATTAATTTTTCGTCTATTTTTGTAAGGAAATAAAATATTAAAAAAAAAAATTGTACACGTCATTAAAATTAAATGTGTTTTAAACAGAAGTATTGGAGATCAAATTTTTAGTTGATTGTCTATCAAGTATATATTTATGTCACATATAAAGCAATTCTCTAGACATTATTATCATGTCAACGATTTTTTATCGAAACCACTTTCGCATCAGAGATGCTTTAATTTACCTTTTATTTTATACATTTACTTGGCAATTTAGAAAATCTATAAGAGATGCGAGATCGTGACAAAATAGTGTTTTCATACCAAGAATCTATCACCCTATAATTGAGCTGCTATAAATTTTTTCAACCATCGCACAGACAAAATACCAGTCCTTAGAACGACAAGTCATTGTCACTCGTGTCGAATACAATATATCATTAAAAACTAGACATAAACACTTTTTTTTTTTTTTTTTTTTGAAAGAAACTAGACATGAACACTTGAATTGATGTAACCTGCAATAAATTTTTCCTTTTCAAATCTTATCAATTTTAATTGTGCAAGATTTAATTAGACATCAAATTAAAATTGATATTAATTGATATATATATAAATCTTTTTTTAAGTAATTTTAAATAGATCATATGGTATGTATGTATGTGTAACATATTTTTTATTCTTTTATACGATTTAGGTTGCGTTTGATTTTTCATTTGAAGACCAAATAGTGCTGAATTAGGCTGAAGACTGAATAATGATTAAAAACTGAAAACTTAATACAAGTGATAAGTTTATTGTTTTTTTTTTAATTACAAATATCTGAAAATAAATACTTTACATTGTACCATTTTGACTATTATTTGTTAAATATTTACATTTTAATATATTTTAGACAACTAAAAACAGTAATTTAATAATATAATAACAAATTTATAAATAACAAAATGCCCAATAAAATATAACCCTTTAAAGTATAAAAATTGAACAAGTTAATTGAAATTTAGTTTAAGAAATAACAACATATTATAATAAGCCACTAATAATGTATACAATGTTTATATGTGGAATTATAATAATATAATTATAATTTATAATGAAATCTATATGCTCTATCAATGTGGACATACTATATAAATATGCCACAAACAGACATAATTCAATTATATATATGTAAATTAACAAAATTAGTGTTGAATCCGAGAGTGTCTCATCTGGACATAAAGAGATGATATCGTGGTGCCTGCAACACATGAAAAGTGCATGTAGTTTATGGTTAAGTTGGTTTAAGTTTGTTTGCAAAACCAGTTAATTCTTTTTTTTTTTTTGTTCTTTTTTTTTTTTTTTTCCTTTTTGAGAGTGCTAATTTTCCTAAATCACATAATATAAAACTAATCAAATTATGAGAAAAAAAAAAAAAAAAAAAAAATCCTTGCCGGAATATGAATAGAAGTTGAAACAGGTTTGAATACAATTAAAAAATGTTGGACTCAAATGGAGATTTTGGAGTCTTGAAAAAACTAGGTTTTATGGCTGCTAAAATTATTTAAATCGTGAGAAGAAAACAAAATATTAAGATGGTTAAGGGTTGTGACTTGTGAGAGAAGAGAAAATTGAAAATTAGATAAGATATATGAGGATAAATTTGGAACTAATAAATTGATATATATTCATTTGATTTGTTGTTAAGTGAAAAATGAATAAAATTCACTTTTAATAATCAGTGGTTTTAGGATCTCATTCAGTGATTTTATCACTTAAAAAATCAAATGAAATAACTTAATGACACTTAATTGTTATTAAGTTTTCAATGGAAAAATCAAACAAGCCCTTATATTATTACAAAATTTAATTTTTTATATTATATAGAAAGATTTGATGTTCAAGCATCGGGGGGTCCTAGGAGTGTGGTGGGCAGAGATATGGAGATGATTGACTCTAAAAATATATGCTCTCATGCAAAAGGAACACAAGTTGATACCTTGGACCACGAGGGCACTTCAAGTAAGGCAAGCATCAGGAAGTGGAAACGAGTAGCAAGATCGAAACTTCATGTCTCTGATCAAGTTTCAAATCCTCCTCCTCAAATTGATGGGAAACCAGATGCGAGGGACTCCCCTGGGTCCGAGATTCCAAAGCCCCCCTACAAATGTGGGAATGATGGAGGTGGAAAAAGGAAAAGAGCTGTCTATTTCTCCTAAAGATTCTCCAGAAGTTAAGAAGAAAAAGGAAGTTGATCTAATGGGTCCTACCTTTCAAACGGTGGAGCCTAGGAGCCAGGCCCGCCGAGAGCAATAAGTGTCTTATGTTGGAATGTATGGGGGATGGGGAACCCTCGTATATTCACAGCCCTGAAAAGGGTAGTTCGTAAACATCTCCCCATTTGCTCTTTCTTTGCGAAACAAAGCTACACAATGGTGTTGATAAGATTAAGAACCAATTGGGTTTTTCTAGAGGAATTCAAGTTAGCAGTACAGGGAGAAGTGGGGGTCTCCTTTTACTTTGGCAGGGAGATTGGGATGTTACTATTCTCTCTATGTCTTCAGGCCATATTGATGCTCGTATTCGGATAGAGGATGGCTTTCTATGGCATTTTTTCGGCTTTTACGGTAACCCCAATGTAACACCCCAAATCCGAGACCCAACGAACTAGGATGTTACAGAGTTCATACCTTACAAAAACTTTAATTTACAATAGCCACAACTGATATCATCAATAATCTATCCACAACATACAACATTAAAGTTGATGCCATCAATTTCACTCAACTTCCAGATTCTGACCGTAATTACAACATTAAATAAATTGATTTCCTTACAACATGTACACGCATGAAATTAAATCCTCTGCCGTACATATTTTCTATATGCTAATGAAAACCTCATCCATTCTAAATCTAAGAACTTAATCTGCAAAAAAATGGTGACAAGGGGTGAGCCGTCAACTCGGTAAGTAAATTCATGCATAACATATAAAATAAAACAACATTTGTAAAACCTTTATGTTCAAAAACCTACCTTTATGTTCAAAAACCTTACTCATTAACTTATCAAAGAACTTCGAAACAATGTAATATTTAATAATACCTTAAATAACATTTAATACAATTTACATTTTTAATATAAATAAAACGGTTGAAGCAACACTTAAAATCATATTCGTTCATATTCTTAAATCATAAGACATTTCATAAAATGGTATAAACAATATGAAATCAAAAGATCATTTAATAATCATAATTTAAATCATTGTAATATTTATGGAAGTAAACAATAAGGACATATAGTTTTACAATATAAACGGTGTACATTAATCAATTTAAAAGGCATAAAATGTAAAGCACATGTTTCATAGTGTCACAAATTCTGAATAGTGTCACCTGTAGTCCAGTGACCCGGCCCAAATAAGTCCAATAGTGTCACCCGTAGCCCGGTGACCTGGCCCAAATAATTCTAATAATGTCACCTGAAGCCCGGTGACTCGGCCCAAATAATTCAGATACTACAGTCAATGAGCCAAAGTAGAAATCAACCATTCTCTTCGCATATTAGAAACATAAATTTCGATATCAGAATATCAACTAATAAACTTATCGTATCTTTTAAACATTTAGAAACAATATATCAAAAAACGTTTCAAATACTTTTATTACCACATGAAGTTTTAAATCAAATTTCTAATAAAATGAACACTTTGGGGAACTAATATTCAAAATATTTATATTTAAAGTTCAACCTCGCTAGTACTAGTGACTAGTATAGCAGCAAGCAAAGGTATCGTTCCGTAAGAAGGTGTTTTTCATTAACCGTTTCAAGTTTTAGTGTTTATTGTAAGCATGTAAATAGAATGCGGAAAGGTGATAATAGTGTGTGTGAAACGTATGTACAATGTGGTGTGTGTGTGTGTGTGTGTGTGTGTGTGTGTAGATAATGGAAATGAAAATAAATAAAAACAAAGAGAATATGGAAAGGTGAGAATGGTGTTTAAAGTGATAAATAAAATGGTGGATAGGAGAGATGCATGAAAATGGCCACACAAAGTTCTACAAGTTCACCATACATAAGTGCACAAACAGTTGGTTGTTAGGCATTAATTGAATCCAATTTTAGTAAAGGGTTCGTTCTTGCCTCAATCCGATTTATACCCATTCATAGAGCTAATGATTGAAGAGTGTGCCGAGAGCCCTTCATACACGAAACCACAACCAACATTTGTGAACACATTCTATAAACCGATGTTAAATTGAGTCTGAATATTAACACGGTAATGTAAAATGGCAACGTTAGGTACAATGAATGTGGAAAGAGTGATTGTATCTCCAACCATAACTCATCTAGAGCCCCTAACGTGAGAGATAGCCAAAGATTAATAATTGTAACTCTAACCATGACTCACCTAGAGCCCCTAGAGTGAGAAATAGCTAAAGTCCAATTGTTAATAAGAACAATGAACCAAACCCTTCTAATATGGCAATTTATAGGTTCACCCACTCTTACTATGTCCAGAGAGCCCCTCCAAAGGCACAATCCTAACTATAAGTCACTCAAACCCATTCACGACATGCAATTTTGACCTTCCAAAGACATACACACACAAATGGGATATTTGATTACAACTACTCCTATAATTAAGTTAATCTACTCATTATCTCATCCATGAACACATATCAATTTCCAATCATTCATAAACATGCATTTCAAGATAAGAGATATATCAATAAATAACAAGAGTGAATCAAAACACAAATTAGATATAAAAACAACCAACATATATATTAAACACAAATTAGGTTCACAAATATTCCCAAGTGGGGATTACATATTCAAGAAAACAAGAAATACATAGAGAGTGAGAAATAGACACAACCCTTGAAGAAAACCTCCTCCAAGAGCTCATTCCTTTGTCTAGCTCAAATTTGGTAAAAGCCCACTCCTATCTATATGCAATCTACTCCTAAATATGTGGATGATGGGTAGAAAATGAAATGAAAGGCATCCATGGAGGAAAAACCTCCATAGATGCCCTTGAAAGCTTCTCTCTCTCTCTCTCTCTATTTATATGGAAGAAAATGAAGAAGAAGAAGACGACGAAGTGTGTAGGGAGTGGATTCTATTGGGAGAGAAGAGAATAAGGTGTTTATATAGTGTGGGGAGGTTAGAGCTTAAAATCAGGGTGAAAGGATGAAACTGTCCTTGAAATTTGCCCAAAAAATGACTTTCTGGAGTTTATCGGTAGTTTGATTCAGTGGCCTGGCCGCCGTTTGAAAGTAGCCGTTTGGACATTTTAGCATTTCAGCATCGTGCACCATTAGGGATATGGGTATAACTTCCTACAGAAAACCTGGAATCACAATCCGTAAAATGTTCTAGAAACTAGACTTCTGAGGCTTTCCAAATATATAAGGTTATCAACATGGTTCAATCTGAGGAGGAAGATATGACCCCTGCAAGTTGTATGGTCTGCACGAGCATATACAATTTTAGCCCTTTTGCTGATTTTGGTCGAATTAGCGGTTGTGATCAGCGGCCTTGACTGCCAAATGCTTCTTAGACTTCTCTGATGTTGAACGACGGTTTGTAAATCGACGGTGGGGCTCGTTGAATGCCTGATTTTCTGCACTTCATCCATAAGCTGTTGGAATGCCGAGAGGGTTCTGTCGCGGTCTCAATGTCATGTTCTAGCTCGATGACGAATCAACCATGGACATGGTTGGGCTTAGATCACGCCGCAGTTTGTGTCGACGGTGAGGCGTAACACTCAACATACTTTCCAATTTTTTCGTTTTTGGCTCATTTAAGCCTCCCAATCTTTCATTTAAGCTCAAATACCATTGGTAGGGAATATGTACTTACACATGGCTCAAACAAAACATTATATACAAAAATATGCTCGAAAACAAGACAAACTATCAGAATTAGGGGACCTCAAATAGGTATAAAATAGTTTGATCAGACCCGGCCCAAATAATTCAGATACTACAATCAATGAGCCAAAGTAGAAAACAACCATTCTCTTCGCACATTAGAAACATAAATTTCAATATCAGAATATCAACTAATAAACTTATCATATCTTTTAAACATTTAGAAACAATATATCAAAAAAAAACGTTTCAAATACTTTTATTACCGCATGAAGTTTTAAATCAAATTTCTAACAAAATGAACACTTGGGGAACTATAACACTAATTAGTCAATTGAAAACATAAGTCAATATTTCGGAAAATCTTTAAATATGCAATTTATAAACGTTTGAAAAACATAACAAGTCATAGATGAGTTTACTTACCTTGAACCCTTACAAGTCCGCTCTATTTCTAGAAGCTCAAGAACCATGCAAACCTATTCAATTACAATTTGAATCATTGTCATAACATAATCACCATAAAAACCGAGGGTCTGAAACTCTTCAAGTAACCTCACTAAATTTACCTCCAAACGTATTTCAAAATTACAACAACATAAATTCAAAACCGAACAACCTTCACTCTCAGATTTTTAATAATTTAATCCCTACATATAAACATCAGTATGGTTGTAGACAAATACAAAAATCTACTGTAATTATTACAAATAAATTGAGTATCAAATACTAATTTAAAAATAATTTATTTTTGGGTCACATAAATCTATCAAAAACATTCCAGTCATGAACCTTTATAGTTCGAAAGTCTTTAACTAAATATATACAAATCTCAAAATCACGAAATTTAATATATACATACTAGACACATAAATTATTCAATGTAAAAAATTTCATAATTTTTGAAAAAGTCTAAGTATGCTAAATAATTTTCGAAATCAGTTTATATAATTAAAATACAGAAATTTCAGCACTGCAGACCTTATTTTGAAAATCTGCCAAAAATTATCCTTTTGACATTTTGGAGTGAAACAAATTTTGGAACACTTGGAAAGATATCTATTTTCATAATCAAAAGTTAAAACACGAAAATCATTGATGAACAATAATATCTTTGAATTGTTTCTACTGCCATACCAGAATTTTCATACAAATATATGACCTAATAGAATCCCTAATAACATTAAGAATAAAAACTAACATCATACAGGTAAATCATAATTCACTAACCTCATTATCAAAGCTTACAAATCGATCCTCCATTGTATCTAGGGCACACGGCCATCTCTCCTTTTACTCTTTGTTTTTTTTTTTTTTCTTTGTAAATATAACGTGTATATATATATATATGCCCTTGGGTGCAACGTTACATGATGCAACGAAAATTTTTGACTGTGATCATATCTTCTTTGGTACAACCACATCAACTAATATGTGATTGTATGTTCTAACATGCAATCACAATAATTTAATTGTGTGATCACGTGCAATTCATATGCAATAACATTATATATATTTATGATCACATGTAATCATATGTGATCACATACTATTTTTTAAAAGTGTATAGTGTCATGTTGCACTCAAGAATGAGCCTTATATATATATATGTATATATATAGTCCAATAAGTTTCTAACCCTAAAACCATTAAACAGGAAATATTTTTATTACAAGTCAACTCCTTATATTTATTTCTAATTGCCTTTAATATTTCCATAGCTTTTATTTCTATTTTTTTTTTCAAAGGCAATTTCGAGTATTACACCCTACCCTTCTCTTTGAAAGGCCTCTTAGGACCTTCTCTGTAGGATCAGGGATGTAGATAACTTGCCATGGGTTTGTGGAGGAGATTTTAATGAGATACTGTGTTTGAATGAAAAAACTAGGAGGCTCCAATAAGTCTGTAGCAAATACTTCCAACTTTTGATTAGCAGTCGACGATTGCGACCTCATTGATTTGGGATTTGCAGGCTCAAAATTCACTTGAAATAATAAGAGAGACAAAGATGATAATGTCCAAGAACGTACAGATAGATTTTTAGCTAATCATCAATGGTGTAATGCTTTTACAGCCTTTAAAGTTCAAAACCTAGGTTTTAATTTCTCAAATCATCGCCTTATTATCTTGTCTCTAGGAGGTAAGACGAAAATAGAAGTGAAAACTAAGAAGAGATTTAAAATTGAGTCTTTTTGGCTCAAAGATGAAGAATGTGCCAAGGTGGTGGAATCAGTATGGCAAGGGAGAGGTCAATCTCGACCCATTCGTGATCTACGAAACAAACTTAATAGGTGTACAATTGAATTAACCGATTGGAGTATGGGAAAATTCAAATCTCTTAGGAAGAAAATGGGTGAAAAAAAAAGAACTAGAAGACTTATATTGTAGAAGCAATGAGTGCGAGGTAATATCGAAGATTAAAATGGTGGAAAGGGACCTAGAGGGCCAGATGGCTAAGGACGAGATCTATTGGCGCAAACGAAGTCGTGCAGACTGGTTAGTTATGGGGGACCGCAACTCTAAATGCTTCCATGCTCAAGCTTCAGCCAAAAAGGCTAAAAATACTATATCTAGATTGTATAATGAGGAGGGACGTTGTTTTGAAGAAGAAAATGATATTGCTATAGCTATTTGTCAGTATTTCTCCACCATTTTCAAATCATCTAATCCTAGAACCGAATGTATTGGTATAATCCTAACTGAAGATATGCGGGAGAACTTGATGGACACATTTAGAGCTAAAGAAATCAAGATAGCAGTCTTTCAGATGGGCCCTACGAAAGCTCCAGATCTGGACAGCTTCCATGCCCTTTTTTTTCCAAAAATTTTGGAGATTGGTGGAAAAGGACATTGTGTTGATATGCCTCTAGGTTCTAAATAGGGAAGTCTTTATTAGGGATTTCAACAACACAAACATTGTTCTGATCCCCAAGAAGAAACATCCAGAATTTCTCAAAGACTTTCACTCGATAAGCCTTTGCAGCGTCGTTTACAAGATTATAACAAAAGTCCTTGCGAAGAGGCTGAAAAATATTCTTCTAGAGCTTATATCTTCTAACCAATCTGCTTTTGTTTTGGGTAGGCTCATATTTGATAACGTTATGGCCTCTTTTGAGATTCTTCATTCTGTCAACTGTAAGAAACTTGGTGGAAAGGGTTTGATGGCCTTGAAGCTCGATATGAGCAAGGCTTATAACCAATTGGAATGGGGATTCCTACGTGCAATCTTGGAAAGAATGAATTTCCCTCGGAATTGGGTGGAGCTCATGTTAGACTATATTTCCACATCGAAGTTTTCTTTTGTCCTAAATGGCAAGATTGTGGGTAATGTTGTTCCTTCTAGAGGTTTGCGTCAAGGCTGCTCCCTCTCACCATATTTATTTATTCTCTGTGCTGAATCTCTATCTAGCCTTATTTGGAAACATGAAAGGAACGGGAGAACTTTGCGTGTTAGATGTTGCAGGGTCAACCCCCTTATCAGTCATCTATTTTTTACAAATGATAGCATTCTTCTTAGCAAGGCTTCTATTGAGAGTGGCATATGTCTCAAAGACATCCTTAGTGTCTATGAAAAGGCTTCAGGCCAGCAAGTTAATCTACAAAGCAGGTATCACGTTTAGTCCCAATGTAACTAACAATCTCTGTAAGGCCATTCAAGATTTGTTCGGAATTCCAAACAGCAATACCCATGATTGTTTTCTTGGGCTTCCCTCTCTTGTGGGTAGAAACAAAAAGAAGACTTTTCATGAAATCAAGGGGAAAGTTTAGAAGAGATTGCGTAGCTCGAAAGGGAGTATATTCTCTTTAGGTGGGAAAGAAATCCTTATAAAAGTAATAGCACAAACTATTCCCACCTACACTATGAGTGTCTTCAAACTTCCAACCAACTTGTGTAAGGAATTAAATTCTATGACTTCCAAGTTTTGGTGGGGCTCTAAGGACAGTAAATGAAAAATCAGCTGGATCAAATGGGAAGCCCTATGCCTCCCAAAATCCCATGGAAATTTGGGCTTCAAAGATCTTTCGGCTTTTAACCAAGCCCTACTGGCCAAGCAAGCATGGCGTTTACTCTTAGCCCCTAACCCCCTTGCAACCCAGGTTCTGAAAGGCCAAATACTTTAAAAGGGACTGCTTCCTCTAAGCATCTCTTAAACCTGGTTGTTCTCATATCTAATGAAGTATCTTGTGGGGTAGAGAAATTTTTCTCAAAGGACTCCGCTGGTAGGTTGGAAATGGTGAATATATCAGGGTGTTTGAAGATCCCTGGCTTCCATGACCTCTATCTTTCAAGCTTGTCTCTTGCTGTACTAATAATAATCTCTGTGTGGCTGACTTGATTGACTCCGATAGGGGATGTTGGGACCATTTTATGCTCCAGTAGCACTTCCTGCCTTTAGACAAGGAAATCATTCGATCTATTCCTCTTAGTATGCGTGGAGGTTGGAACTGCTTAGTTTGGCATTATGATAAAAAAAAAAAAAAAAGGTCAATATTTAGTTAAAAGCGGTTACCAATTAGCTTTATTGAATAAAATCTCAACATCCTTTTCTAACTCTTCATTGAATCAAAAATGGTGGAAGACTCTTTGGTCTTTATGCATACCTCCGAAAATTAAAATTTTTGTTTGGAGAGCTTGCTTGAATGCTCTACCATCCTCAGTCAATCTCTACAAGCGCAATGTTATAAGGGAGACCAATTGTCTCCAGTGCGGTGCGTTTGCTAAAACCATCGAGCATGCCTTGTTTTGGTGCAAAGAGGTTAGACAGGTCTAGAACCAGACAGTGTTTGGTGAGCTGTTATCTCCGTTCAAGAGCCTACCTACATTGGATGTCTTAAGAGGGATTTTCCCTATTGTCAATCGTATTAATTTAGGCTGTGTTTGTGTGATTCTCTAGAGTATTTGGTGGAACCGCAATCTTGCAGTTCATAAGGGTAATCCTAAAAGTGCTGTAGATCTTGTGGCTTGGGCTTTAGAGTTCTTGAGTGAATTCCAAGGGACTCACCATGCCATGTCTTCAGCTGTCCTTCTTTTGGAAGCTCCTCCTAAAACAAGTTGGTGTCCCCCTCCTCCTGATACTCTTAAATTGAACTTTGATGTGGCTATTCGTGATGGCTTCCCCTTTATTGTGTTATGTGCTGTTATTCGAGACCATAAAGGGGAAATCGTTGGTGCTATTTCTAAACCTCTACAAGGATCCTTTAGTGCTAAAGTTAGGGAGTTTCTTGCCCTTCAGGAAGGTCTTCTCCTTGTTAAAAGGTTTAACCTAACTGTGAATTTTGCAGAAGTCGATGTTGTTAATGTTGCTAATGGTGTCAATGCGTTTGAGACCGTTAATCGTGTTGCTAACTTCATTGTGAATGATATTAAGGCTCGTTTAAAAGAGGTAGGTGGTTGTGTGTCATGCTATTTCCATAACTGGGAATACCTTGGCTCATAATCTTGCCTCTTTGGCCTTCTCCTCAATGAAGGAGCAATCTTTGCTCAATGCCAATCAGGTATGTATCTTTTCTTGCTGTTGAACATATCGTCTTTCTTCAATATATATATATATATATATATATATACAAACAAACAAATGTGGTTTAATTGTGTTAAATCAAGTGGTTAGAATTAATTGCCTCCATTCCAACTCACCTCCCACCCCCCCCCCCCCCCCCCCCCCCCCCCCCCCCCCCCTTTCTTTTATGTATAACATAAATTTGAGTGTTTTTTTTTTTTTTTTTTTTTTTTTTTTTGAAAGGGGACTCAAACCCACAACCTCGTGGTGTAGGTATGAGGGACCACCGGACCAACCTCATATCATCTCCATTCTAACCTTTAAGACAACTTAGTTTGCATATCACCTCTTAGTATAGATGGTTGTGCACTTCCCTTCCACTTTGGGAGTTAGGGGTTCGAATCCCACCAATAACGTCATGTGCATTTTAGAAGCATGTGTGGGGAGTTTTCTCCCGATTTTATGGTAATGGACCAGTGGTTATCCAGACCGCACATGTATTATCTGATCTTAACAGATCCCAGCAAACAAAAACAAAAACATCTTAGTTTAATTTGCACTCATGTAAAGGGCCACTTTGGTAGGTGGGGTTGTGCCCCACGGTATTTAAATAAAGTGAACATTAAAAAAATAAAGGTGAACATTAATATTTATTGATTATTTTAAGGGTGGCTCTATTATCACCCACAAAATATCTTCTTACACCTATTTTTCTTCCTACACCCATATTAAAAAATTAAAATTATTAACCTTACTTTCTACACCCTTTAAAATACCAAAACATTCCTTTAAGTATTTTTTTTAATTTTATTTTAAATATTTTTTTTTTCTCATTACACTCATTTCTCTTCATTTGCTTCCATCACCGCAAAATAATAACAATAATAACAATAACAATAACAATAATAATAATAATAATAATAATCTTGTAATACAGTTTCTTCTTTATAAAAAAAAACGTACATTTTCTTCGTTCCCATTAACAAATATTATAGATTTTAGTCATATAAAAAATATCTTATTCAAATAAAACTCTACAACTAAGATTGTACTTGAGTAAAAATAAAATATCAACTCTAAAACTATTTTTTTTTTTTTTTTTTTGTTACTTGCGGAATCAATGTATTGAATTATCTAAAAAACCATGAAATCATAATGGTTTACAGACTTGATCATTGTCATAGAAAACAACAACAGTAATAATAATTAAACAAAAATGAAAGTAAACATACCAGAATGCATTCAGAATCCATGAAATCAATTATTTGTTTATCCATTTCTTGACTATATGTGAAAAAAAAAAAATTATATTTCATGATTGATGTTGGGTTTGATTAAGTATATATTATTAGGGTTTATGATAGATTAGGTGCTCATATGGGTATAGGTAGTAAAATTAATTTCTAATTATAAAGTCATATATTTTAAGTAATTAAATATAAGGGTATTTTAGAAATAAAAAAGTTTCATTAAAACATGGGTGTAGGAAGATATTTTGTTTTTTTTAATGTATGATTGATAATTGTGATTAAACAATTTGTTTGATTCTTTAAAAAGTACGGGGCTCTTTTTTATATATATTTTAACAAGAATGTAGGGTTCTTTTAAGAAAGATTTGCAAAAACCCTCCCTGAAGTTTGGTTAGTTTTCAAAAACAATCTTCTAATTTTGAATTTAGGTAAGAACTCTCTTATTGTATAACAACTAGGTACTGGGGCACATGCCTTGCATGTGCTTAAATTAGTATTTGAGTTTTATATTTACAAATATACATATCCTTGAAAAGTGAGAGATGTTAATATAACACATTAACACAGTTTAGTTTTAATTCATGTAAATGTTATTACATTAATATAACACCCTAAGGAAATCTTAAATTCATGGATTTGACAAGAAGCTCCTCTACACTTGTCTCGAAAGAGATTCTTCTCACAATAATTTAACAATGGTAATCCATATACAATTGTTTGCAACTTTTATTGAATATCTCAACAATTTAAATTCAACAACTAAATTATATTTTTTTACATCCAAAAATACTTTTCGACTAAATTACACTTGCAGTCAAATCCCTTATATATATATATATATATACACAAACTTCCCCTGTATATATATTTATATTTAAGTCATCAAGTTGCATGACAAATAAAATTTATACACCTATAATATTTCTTATTCCTTTTCAAGTCATTAAATGCATAGAAAATTATATTTTCATCCCCTATCTCATTTTACAATATAAAATAATCATCAATCCAAATACCTATTAATTTGGGTCCAGTCCATATCATTATGTGTCACTATTATTAAGACATTTCTATTAAGTAATTCTACAAACTCAAATAAATTCCATCTAAATTCATAATAATTTGGGTAAACTATTTAACAATGATTTAACATATTTAAAATTTTAAATTAAGATAAATCTTGGAAATTACTATATGATCCTTGTTGTGTTATTATTACTAAGACATGTCTATTAAGTAATTCTACAAACTCGAAGGCTTGTATTTGTCATTTAACGTTCAAAGAAAATCTAAGGGATGCTATAATCAAAATCTTACTAAAACCTATCTATTAAGTAATTATATAAACGTTAAGGGTAGAATTTGTAAATTTACTTTCAAAGAAATTTAAATAATAATAATAATAAATAAATAAATAAATAAAAAGAGTCAAAGAAATTAAAAGAAAAAAAAAATGGGGGGCTATAATTCCAGCCGACAACTGCCTCTTTTTATATAGTTAATAGATAATAGATATCACTTTGCAAATCTCATTTAACTACACATCTTATAAATTCGAAAGTATTTATTTATTTAAAGTTTACAATAAATATCCTAAAAATGTATGTAAAAGTTTTTTATTTTTTGAACTATTACAATATATATATCAAATACCTCAAATTCGTAACTCATGGATACATGTGTGAGAGACTTACCACTAAGTCAATATTATCTTATCAAAATATATTAGGGGTGTATTGGATTGGGATTTCAATAGACAATTTTAGGATGCAAGGATTTTATGGATTTGCAAGACTATTAGGATTGTTAAGATTATACTTTTAGGATTATTATGATTATATAGACTAGACTTTTAGGATTCTGAAAGAGTCTTAGGACTTTATTTATAGACTATTAAGATTATCTAAACTTTATTTCAAGACTTTTTGGACTTTTAAAAATATGGATTTTCAAGAGTCTATTGTAGTATTCAATTTACTCCCCAAATTCTAGTGCTTTATAATCTTCTTAAGGGCAGTCACTGAACAACAAAAATTAAATGAGAAACATGTATAAGCTATGATGAGAAGTAATAAAATTTTAAAATGTCACCAACCAACACATAACCTTCAACTGGTTCGGTGACCATTTGTGCAGAAACAAGTTGAAGCAGCCATAGAAGAAGCAATGAGATGCTTAAGAATTCCATTACTATGAAGTAGCAAAACACAAATTTAAACAAGACAAACTCAAAGACCTAGAAAGAGTCTCTTCTTAACGGATTAACAATGTAACAGCTTAAGAATGACCAAAAAATGAAAAGTTATTTCTTTTTTCCAATCTCACCACACCAAACAAGATATATGACTATTTTAATCAAATTAAATCTCATACAGCACCAAACATCACATCACTAATTTTAGTCCAATATTATCTCATTCAATCCAATCCAATGAAAATAATTCTATCATATCCCGCACACCAAACGAGCCTTCTAATCTTTTGCTTTTAGAGTGGCTCTATCGCCACCCATAAAAAAAGTTCTCACTACACCCGTCAGCTTCCTACACCCATTATTAAAAGAGAGAAAACCAAAACTAGCCATCCAAAACATTAAACTTTTGTTTATAACCACTTTTGAAATTTTAATTGTTAATAACCACTTTTTTAAGAAATTACCTCAATACCCATATATAAAAGCCCTAAAAACCTAAAAACCAAAAACAACAGCAGTGGAGATTACAAATTAGAATGAGAAATAGAGAAGAGAGAGGAAGAGTCCTTGTCGCCGAGAGAGAAGAGAGAAAAGAAGCGGTGTCACTGGCAGAGAAGACGGCGTCGTCGTCGTCGCCGAAGCAACCGGAAGAGAAAAGGTTGCCGTCACAACCTGGAGACAAGCCCACCATTCATTGAAGACAAACCCACCATTCTCTTATCACTTAACATTTTATTGCAATTTCATGTTAAAAACATGTTTAGGGAATAATAAATGTTGAAATGTATCAATTTTGGGGGTTGATTGGGTTGAGGTCTGGTATTTTGGATGATTTGGGACTGGATGTTGGAGTTCGGTTTGAAAAAAAAAGCTTGAAATCGTGAAATCTTCGACAAACTTGAAATGTTTTGCGAAAACTTGAAATCATGCTTTAAATCTCTGTCAACATTTCAAGTTTTCAAACCAGTGAAACTTGAAATCTTCTTGAAAAAAAACTTGATTGAAAGCTTACCTAGAAACTTGAAATCTTACTCGGAAACTAGTCAACATTTCAAGGTTTTTTTCAAGTTTTCGAATCAGTGAACTTGAAATCTTCTGGAAAAAACTTGAAACTTTATTTAATTCGATTCTTCACAAAAACACACAAAAGTGATGCAATAACGCTAAACTCATGTTAAAGTCATTGTTTTCAACTCAATTAATGAACAAATGAAAGATATTTACACACCAAATACTGATTTAGAGCAAATTGTTTTTTTTTTTTCTTCAAGTTTTCACTTCTTTAAATCTTCAATGCGGTTCCAAAATCAAACCATCCTCTAGTTAGTTGATTTGTAGAAATAATAATGGTTCGACCATTGGTGTTCGATTTGTAGGAAGAGGAACAACGATCGGAAACAAAAGTGAAGAAGAATGAACAAAGAAGAAGGACGAATATGGTCAAGAAAAGAGAAAAGAAAAGACAAGGTAAAAAAAAAAAAGAAAATTAAATAGAAATTTTAATTTGGGGGAATCTTGGTAATTTATGGACACCCACTGAATTTTTTTTCAAAACATGGTTATTAACAATTAAAGTTTCATATGTGGTTAAAAACGAATTTCCCATATTTAGATTGGTTATTTTTGGCAATTTCCACTTATTAAAAAATAAAAATTATTAGTTTACTCTACATTCCATGTAACACTGAAATTAACCTTAAAATTGATACTCATTTTAACTAAGGGGGGTGTATTCAATTAGGATTAATTAGGATTCGTGAAGACATTTAAAGACATTTTTTAAGTGATAGATTTTCATGGATTTCTACAGATTTTTATAAATCCACATGGACTTTCATTGATTTGTTTAGACATCTATCTTAGACTTTTATGGATTTGTTTAGACATCCAAGGATTTTCATGGATTTGTTATCTCTGACTTATCAATAGTAAGCTAATTATAGCCAATTATCAAAAAAAACCTTTGAAGTTGGAATGAGAAAAATTCGATACACCAGTCAGTCTATATTTGCGTATATATATGGTCTGAGGTTGTTGCTGATGCAAACAAAGCGATTGAATTGAACCTAAAATTGGCTAAGGCTTATCTGTGTAAAGGCACTGCTTGCATGAAATGCAGATAAATTATTTTTTAAAAAAATAAAATGCGAATAAAGAGTGAGCATTTTGGTGTTTGATTGAAGGCTCTACAGATTATTTTGGTGTCATTTTGTGCAGTTTTGGCCACGTAGTAAGATTTGTACTCGTGCAATATAATTTATATTTTGTTCTTAGCAAATGTAGCGGCTCTATTTGGGAAAAATAAGTTGCAAGCGTTCGTTGTATTCACAACACTTTCTGGCGTTCGTTGTATTCACAACACTTTCTGGCTTTCGTTGGTCACAAATTGTCTTGCTTCATCATTTTTATGGTCATCAAAATAAATGCATATACTCTTTTGATAACAATGACGCTGGTGACCGGAGCTAAGGCTAAATTTTTTGAATCAGGTTGACATGGGATTGGTTTTTGCTTGATTTGGAAATGTACGATAGGAAGATTACTTACCATAGTTCCTAGATGTTTTTTAAGGTGGCAATTTTGGTGCATGATATTGTGTACGAAATTTTGATATCTTGGACTACAGCATTTAAAAACTTTTTTTTTTTTTTTTTTTTTTTGGTTATAGCAATGACTAGAGATAGTTAATTTGATTTTGTATACTACTCTGATTATATTTCTTAAATTGGGCAATAACAAACGTGTTTACACTTGCTTGTTCAAAAAAATATATATATAATTATGTGACTGCAACATATTCTATTATTGTATGTGGCTTGTTTTCTTTTTGAACTCGATTTTTTTTTTTCCTTTTTAATTCACAGAACATACTGGGGATGGAAAGCTTATTATTCTCACATGCATCGGTTCTTTTAATTTTTTACATATTAGTGCTTTTCGTTTCTGTTTTGAGAGAGAGAGGGAGAGCAAAATCCACTAAAATCTTTGGGGAGAAGGCCGAACATGTTATGACATTTGATATTTATATCTCTCACCATCAAGTCCACCAAAATCCATCAAAATCCATGACCTAAGAAAATCCTTTAAAATCTAGTCCTAATTGAATACACCTTGATTCTTGTAGACATTTTTAAAGTCTCAATTCAATACACCTGGATTTAGAAGGATTCTTTAAAAGTCCATAGAAATCCTAATTGAATACCACTAGATTCATATGGACTCTTTTAAAGTCTTTAAATGTCCAAATTGAATACACCAGGATTTATAATGTCTTTAAATGTCCTCAAGAATCCTAATTGAATACACCCCCCCTAATTTGTTTGTCCTCTAAACCGTATTTACTGTTTTATTACTCAATCTCACCAAGACAACAACCCTTAAGTCAAATCATGTGACAAACCCTAAAAATTTAGAAAAGAAAATTAGTTTTTTTTTAGTATTCACGTATGACATCACCACTGTTATTGCCATGTTCAACACTACGGACTTTCTTCAATGAAACTCAATTCTACAACAACAAAATCAAAACAAAGGGAGACAAACTTTGAACTTGAACTTTTGAACTAAAATTTCCCAACAAAAAAACAAAAAAACAAAAAAACAAAAAAAAACAGAGATTGAGAAATCTGAAACAATAAGGGCCCGTCCTGTAACGTTTTTCAAAGGGTGTTTTTGTTTTTGGATTACGAAATAAAAATGAGAATGAAAACAGTGTTTTTGGTTTCAGTTTCGAAATCCAAATACGCGTCTGGTAGCAAATCCTGGAAGTTGTATTCCGAATATGAAAACGTAAAAAACGCGTTCGGTAGGTTATCCAAAATATATCAAAAATTATAAAAAAATTGATTTTATTTAATTTTTTATTTTGGGTCAGTATTTGCAACTGACTAAACCAGGTCCACGCCACCACAACTCAGCCAAGTCGATGGTGCCGGTGAGGTCGCCGGGATGTGCGATGGCTTGGGCCGGTGGTGAAAAGGGCCGGTGGTGGGTGGATCGGTGGAAGGAAGAAGAAACAACCGTCGGGGAAGAAGAAGAAGATGGTGGATTGGTCGGCGCGTGTGGCGCGTGCGGCTGATTCCGGTGTCGTTCGGCGGCGACGCCACCTGGGTTTTGTAGATCGACCTCCTAGGATCCAATCTATGGTGGTTTCAGCCTCTGAACAATAAGAAGAAGAAGATTCCGGCCAGTAGAAGAAGATGAGGCTGTTGAGCAAGAAGAAGAAGAAGACGAGGCGTCGAGCAAGAAGAAGAAGAAGATTCCAGCGAGGAGCAGGAGGAGGAGGAGAAGAAGAAGAAGCTCTCTGTCGAGCAAGAAGGAAGAAGAAAAAAGAAAAGAAAAAAAATTAGTTTTTTATTTAGATTGAAAAACAAAACGAAAAACATCAAAAGGTTGTTTTGGAAATTTTTCACTTTTAACACTGATGTTGTTTTTGTTTTTGTTTTTTGTTTTGCAAATAAAATGGAAAACAAAATGGAAAACGATAACGAACGCGTATTCGAGATTGGATTTGGAAAACAAAAACAAAAACAAAAACACCCTTTGAAAAACAGTACCGGACAGGGCCTAACTCACCCATTAAAGGTGGTTTTATGAAGTAGAGTGAAGAAACAGAATGCTCTGTTTTTTGAAAGCTTGAAAATTGAAACACAAATAGGGAGAGGGAGAGAGAGAGAGAGAGAGAGAGAGAGAGAGAGAGAGAGAGAAGTCTGGAAAGTATTGAGGGAGAGGGCAAGACAATTTTGGGTTCAAGCTATTTATACATATCACTAAAAAGTCTGGAAAATCCATTTTGTCATGAAATCCTAAAAATCTTAATCTCAATCCAATACCACCAGACAATTTCCTGCCCCTTGAAAGTCTAGATCCAATACCACAAGACAATATGGACTTTTTTAAAAAGTCTTAAAAGTCTAGATCCAATATCATAAGACAGTATGAACTTTTTAAAAAAAATCTTAAAAGTCTTGATCGAATACTACCGGACTTATCTAACTTATTAAAAAGTCTCAATCCAATACTACCATGCTTTTACCTTTCCAAATTGTCTAATAAAATCTTGAACCAATACACCCCCTAAAATTGTTAGCTAAAAGAAGACATGAATTTAAAATTTTAAAACAAGTAAATGAAAAGTCAGAGGAGGAGGTTTTGGATTAGAGCTTGAAAGCAAAGTGTAAAGTTGAAAGGTAACTTTGGCAAAGTCCAAAACCCCAGCTCAGTTCACGAGAAGATGAGAACTAACTTTATAGAAATTAAGGGGTGATCGTGAAAAACTTGCACGAAACGGTATCACTATCTATTGAAATTGTGTCATTGACTTTGAGAATATGTAAATATATTTTAAAAATCTAATATGGTATATTTGATTGGACGGTCTAGATGAAACCAGGTATGGTATGAATAAGACCTTCCCATACAAGTTTTTACGATAACCGTGGGCATGGTTAGGTGAAGCTTGCTGGATTTTTGTGATGGTCCCCGGTCTCCCACTTTCAAATTTGCCGCTTCAGTCAAATTTGTATTTATTATCTCAAATTGAAATTTCTGAGAAGAAAAGGATAGGCTTCCCAACATCATAATCGACCTAATACGACAAATCAATTGTAGACTCTTCTTCTTCTCCTTGCATTATTTGCTCTCTCTTGTCCTTTTATTTTTGGATTATTGGATTATGCTAAACCCATCCGTGCTTTTTGGGACTGCACTCTTCTTTTTACTTCCTTTCTTCCATAAAAGAATGTGACAGAACTCGCTGTTTGGTATTGAGATTATTTTAATCCTAGTCACTTGGTTGTGGCCCAGCGGGATTAGAGCATCTAATCTTAGGTACAAACACAGTCTGAAATGTAATCTCTACGGTAAGGAAGAGGTCTCCACACTTTATGATTCAATAGATAAATATGAAAATCGAATCCCTATCACAGAAATAAAAGGAAAGTGTCGGCCATTGTTAAAAGAGTGGTTGTGCCAAAATTCAACGGACATCATATCATAATCAAATTATCAGTATGTACGTAAATATACGAGAGTATGAAGCAACTATAACGACATATATCCGTTGCTTTTATAAGACTTTCTTCATAATAATTATGATAATTGATAACGTACAATAGGGCCAGTTAAGTCATGCAAGGATTGATGGAACCCTCTATCAACCCATACACAAATCACTGGCATCTATACACTATACATTCATGCAAATTAATGTTGAGAGAAAGAATTAGATACCTCTTCATAATCTAGTGGTCCAAACTAGTTTCAGTAAAATGAAATAAACATGGATTCTTCTTCCTCTTCTTCCTCCAGCTCCACTCCACCACCCATAATAATTATTATCTAGAGTGACATCGTGAATAAGACCTAATCGATGATGTTTACATATTCTTCCTCATCTCATTATTCAAACTTTAATTAATCAAATCGTCCCTACTATTATATTCTTAGACAGCTAATTACACCTTTAATATTATTATTATTATCATTTGAGGCTTTTTTTTTTCTTTTATAAATTAAGTTTGAGGTTTAGAATTCAATAATATTTAATATATATATATGGTAAAACCATTGTCCAATGTGGTTTGATGGTAAATGACGCTCGTTCAGTTTAACAATATCTAAATGCAAATCGTTGCACCGTAGATGATATATCAAATAATAATAATAATTAAAAAACACGGTATAAGAGTAGCTTAATATAAATAAATCTTTTTCTGTATTTTCATTGTGTTAATTTTATGTACATAAGACAAGATCACCAGGTTGGTTTGGTGGTTTGTCTATCACAGCTACTTTATAAAATTATGGGTTTGAGTCTGTCCCTCCTCCCTAAAAACCCGAATTATTGTAATATATCAATAATTAAGGTCCAAAATGTCAAAGACTATTCCAACATCTATGCTATAATTTTCAAATTTATAAGCTAAAGTTTTACATTAATAGATATATTACATATAATTTAACTTATGACATTTTTTTATTGTAAATTATATGAAAAATAATTTATAATTATTTGGAGTGATTTACACTAGTGAACACTGTAATGCCACGGAATTGGGAAGATGCTATACATTTTGTTGACCGGGCCCACACGTCGGCTCTTCTGCCGACTCCGCAGCTGCTTTCACTTACACGTGAATCATCACTATCATCTCTATCACATTTTTTTTACCTTTTTTTTTTTTTTTTTTTTTTTTTTTTTTTTTTTTTTTTTTTTTGAAGATATTACTCGAGTCATGGTTCATGCACCTTTTTTACATGAATGATATCTCATTATTTATTCTGTCAAAAAAGAGAGAAAAAAAAAATGTCTCATTATATTGTATATCTTTTAAGACAATATACTTCACTTACAAAAACAGTTCATATTTATTCTTTTTTTTTTAAATCAATATATTATAATAATTTGAAACCATATATAGATCAGTTTGGCTATAATATTTCAACCCAAATCAAATCAATGTGATTTTTTAAACCGATTTAAACCAAACCAAAAAGGTCTAGTTGGTTTATATAGGTTTATCAGTTTAGATTTAAACAAAAAAAAAAAAAAAAATTAGTATTATATTATAACAAATATTTTTAAAAAATCATAATATAAAATATTAATTATATATATATATACACACATCTATATATACCCTGATTAAAGACATGTTTGACGGCATATATGCTTTTGAAACCCTAATACATCAATCAATCAAAAGAATTGTACCAAAACAAATAAATAAACTATAAAAACTTAAAGTAATCGGTAAAAGTTATAAAACCTAGACCGAATAGAAAATGTAGGTGAATTTTACATTTTAGTTTTAATTTCTAAAATATGTGGTTTAGTTTGGATTGATGAATTATTTCAATCAACCCCAAACAGAACCCCATTTAATCGGTTTGTCTAAAAACAAACCGAACCATCTATTTTTTATATTTGAAATTGAACCAACCCAAACTTTATGGGTTGGATTGGTCAGTTTGGTTCGATTTGACGGTTTTTTGCCCAACCCGAGTTCAAATAATATAATACCCGTAAGCCATATGATGGTTATCTTTCTTGAAAATTTAAAGAAGAAATGTCGAAGTACTCAATGAATAAATATAATTTTTTATAATTTACTTTTTGAATAGACACATCACACATGTTAATTTTTTTATTTATGAAAAATAATGTGGATTGACTCTCAACAATTGCGGCTGCTAAGAAAGTTGGCACCGGCCCTATTTGCTATTAGCTACAGCATTGTAATTGGGAATTGCTTTCTTTTCTGCAAAATGTGTTTGCTAATTGCATTATTGAAATGAAAAAGTGTTTATTGTTTTTTTTTTTTTTAAGAAAATAACAAATTATGTGGGTGTGTGTGTGGGACATTGGGAGATTTTTGTTTAAAACAAAAAAAAAATAAAAAATAAAAAAAAATTTGTAGTTGCTTGTTTCCGGACAGTGGATGAAGTAGTGGACCATCACGGCCCCCAAAAAGGCTCACCAACCTCGCTTCAGTGCTTCACTTGCTGCTTTTTTTTTTTGTTATTATTATTATATGAATCTTTTTCATCCCACTAATCTAATATTAATATCTTTGTTTATCAATATCGATCAGAATAGTTGGTAGGCAAATTCATAAAGAAATAGTTACCTTAACATGTTCCCATAGAAAGGGATCATGCTAATAATACAACTGTAATCCATATATGTTAGGTCAGTTTGCTCTTAAGAATATTCAAATTGTCAACAAATTCAAAATATACTATAAATTATTGAGTATCAATTTTGAGATTAATTGGGTTGGTTATATTTAATTTGAATACAATCCATTTATGATCAAGCATAAATAAGTTTATAAGAAAATGATTAAAATAGAAAAAAAAAATATGAACTCTTACAATCATGTGTTTGGTGATATTTTGTATTGTTCTATTTTAAGTTATATAATGCTAGGTTGTGATTTTTGTTCCTCGATACTTTATTAATTAATAAAATTGATATATTTTTAGAATAAAAATATATATTTATATTTTATTTTTAAAAATAATAATTAATATTTGTATTACATAAATTATAATTCATGTAACAAATATCAATAATATTTTACGGTTATTTTTATTATTTTATTTAACTTATATGATTTTTAGATATATAATATTAGAATAATATTTTATTTGTATTTTTATTTAAATTTGAATAAATTTAAATTTAATATATTATTATTGTATATTATTATTAGGCTTATTGGCAAAGATCCCCTGAATTGTTTGTGAATTTACACTTTGTGCCCGAACTTTCTTTTTCATCACTAAACCCCATGTGCTCTCCTTTTCTTTGCACTTAGGTCCAAATCCCCATGCCGTCCATTTTTCTGTCATGATAAATTGTACCAAGTTCCCCTGATTATATACATAATTGCATCAAGCCGAAAATAATATAATAATATAACTCAAATACCCCTCTGACCAAATGATAATTCCCCTTAAATAATTTAAATATTCATATGGGTTTTATATTTATGGATATTTTTTATTATTTAACCATTATTTCAATTTTAAATTTTAAAATTTTAACCATTATTATTTAACCATTACAATAATTGGGCATTTTGGGGAGGGGAACCTTGAATCCATAACCTTATGATGTATGTGTAAGAGGTAAACCACTAGACTAACATCATTTTGTCTTATCCTGAAAGCATAGCTCAGCTGTTAGATGGATGAGTTTATGACTTGAGTAAAAAATTCCAAAGTTATGGGCTAAAATTCTATCAATAGTAAAATCTTAAAAATAAAAAAAATAAAAAATACATGGTCTAGATATCTAGATAAATAAATATTTAAAATAAATAAATAAATAAACATCATTTTGTCTTGTGCATGAAGCTTGCGGTATTGATTTTAAGACAGGTCAATTTTAAAATTGAAATAAATGATTCTAAAATCTTAAAAATTGCGTTATCAACCTAAAGTATTTTGGTGGTGAAGGGTGTTAATTTAATCGGAACATATTTGAAGTAAAAAAAATTAAAAAAAAAAAAAAAAAAAAAAAATTGTGTTGTTGTAAATTGAATGTAGAAAAATAAATGCGGGAGTAGATCCAGAAATAGAAGTCTAGACTCTAGAATGAGCGTAAAAAAGACAAGATGTCTCGCCTCTTACAAAATGGTAAATGGAGGGCCCCGGTAGCTCGCAGGTCGAGGTCTCCTAGAAATGAGTAATTAAATCCATTGGATTGGAGTATTGGACAATATCACTTTTAATTATTAAAACCATAACATTTCCATTTCCATTTCCAAGTCTGCACTCTGTCTTTCTTTGCCAACCCTCCTACAGTCCTACTACCGTACATCATCACATCCCTAATCAATAATCATACAGTAACTACAATACTCCATGTCATACCTTAACCTACCCTCTCCTACAGTCCTACAGCTATTGCCTCATCAAGTGGATGAGTGGCTTGGTATGATCCACGAGAAAAACTTGAGTGCATCCGATGTACCCAACTGGAATTCAATAGTGGTGCATCGAATACTAAGTGACACGTGTTATTTCAATTTTTTTTCCGTACATATCATTTTTTCTCTCCAACTTTCTCTATCTATCAGACTCTCTCTCACATCTCGGTTTGGATTCATCATCAACGCCCCTTATATGACGGTGATTGACTTCGGCTATAGTCGGATCTGGAAGATGAGATGAAGTGATCGGTTTTGTCGGATTCACAACAAGTCGGCATAGAATTGGGTTCGACGACGGTTTGGGTTTGGCTTCGTTTTTCTCTCCACACAACCACACAACTTGAATCTGAAAAACGGATAAGGATGGCAATGGGTCAGGTTCAGGTGGATTATGAGAAATCCACCCCCGAAAATTTTTGAAACCCACGCCAGCCCGCAAATCGGTGAAAGTTAACGGGTTCGAGTTCAGGTGCAAACCCACGAGTTATAGCTGCACTCATACCCGTACCCAACCCACGAACTTTACCAATGTCAACACTACAAAAAATCTCACCGAGGTTTTTAAAAAAAAAAAAAAAAAAATCACGTCTAAACCAATTTCAACACCTTAAAAAATCAAACAAATCTCATAAAAAAAAAAAATAATAATTTAGAAAAAAAAAAAAAAACATATCAGAAAAATATATTTTCCATAAAAAATCAAACATGAATAAATGCAGATACATATATTTTCCGTAAAAAAAAAATATATAGAAAAAGAATAGATGAAAAAACATATCAGGAATCAAACCAATATTATATTAACTATATATAAAAGAGTAAAGTTGTTGTGAACAAAGATGACAACGACATCAGCTGGATGGTAGACGACTAGACGAGCGCAGTGCTGGCTGCCGTGAACGTAGGACATTAAAATGAAATCAGTATCGATGGGAAACTGACAAGAGAGTATAGAATTTGGGAGATTTTGATGAATATTTTCCACACTCTTTCATTGAATAATAACCAATATATAATACAGCTTGTAGAGACCTGATAAACTACACTACCTATAAAGATAAGAATACAATTTGAAATACAACATTCAAAAGATCATAATGATAATTATAGAATTTACAGAAGTTTAATACAACTAATATAACTAAAGATATTGACATCTAACATGCCCCCTCAAGATAGGCCACGGCAAGAGAGGCCAATCTTGTATTTGAGTGTCTGAAATGTAGAACGTGGTAGGGGCTTTGTTAAAGCATCTGCAAGCTGGTCTTTGGAGGAAACATGTGCCACTCGCAGAGAGCCAGAGTGAACTTGATCACGAATAAAATGGAAGTCTATAGCAACATGTTTCATCCGGGAGTGAAAAATCGGATTCGAACACAGTTGAGTAGCACCAACATTATCACAATAGATGACCGGGACTGTCGACAGAGTAAGACCAAGATCACTTAGGAGAAAACATACCCAATTAAGTTCAGCAGCCGTAGAAGCAACAGTGCGATATTCGGCCTTAGTAGACGACCGGGCAATGGTATTTTGTTTCTTCGAGCTCCATGAGATAGGATTGCGACCAAGGTAAACTACGTAGGCACTCGTTGACGAATAATCGTCTTTGTTTCCAGCCCAATTCGCGTCGGAGAAAGCATGAAGGGACACTGGAGAATCACGATAGAGTAGAATACCTTCGTCTAGAGAGCCACATAGGTAGCGTAGGACTCTTTTGGCCAGCTCCCAATGCTCTGTGGAAGGTTGATGCATAAATTGGGACAGCTTATTGACGGCATAGGAGACGTCAGGACGAGTGAGGGACAAGTATTGAAGGCTGCCAACCACAGTACGGTAAGGAGAGGGATCACTTAGAGGCGTGCCAGAGCGAAGACTGATTGGAGGGCTGGTCGGCAGAGGAGTTTGGACCGGCTTGGCACCGGACATGTTGCGACGAGCGAGAATGTCCATGATATAACGTCGCTGGGACAGCAAAATTCCATGCTTGTGAGGAAGAACTTCAACGCCAAGGAAGTATGAGAGAGGGCCTAGGTCTTTCAAGGAGAACCGACTAGCAAGATTGTCAACAAATCGCTCGACTTGAGCTGCACAAGTACCTGTAAGAATAATATCGTCAACATAAATGAGTAGATACATGAGATTACCGCCAGTCTTGAGTACAAATAGGGAGGTATCGGCATAAGAATTCTTGAATCCAGAAGCAACTAGGAATTGGCGTAGCTCATGGTACCATGCACGGGGGGCTTGCTTAAGGCCATAGATAGCCTTACGCAGTTTACACACATGTGTCGGATGATCAGAATCAATGAAACCCGGAGGTTGAGCCATGTAGACAGTTTCAGTGAGATGACCCTGTAGAAAAGCGTTGTTGATGTCAAGTTGTCGCAAGGACCATCCATTACTGACGGCAATGCTGGGGACGAGTCTCACAGTAGTGGGTTTGATGATGGGACTGAAGGTTTCAAAGTAATCCACCCCAGGTCTTTGATTAAAGCCTTTGGCCACCAGGCGAGCCTTAAACCTGTCAACTGAACCATCAGATTTCCTCTTGATTCGAAAAATCCATTTACAGCCAACAATGTTTGTGGAAGAGTCCGGTTGGACCAGCTCCCAAGTACCATTTTTAACCAGCGAATTGCATTCGTCAGACATGGCTTTACGCCAATTAGGATCCTTCAAGGCTTGGGACACTGTAGTTGGTTCAAAATCAGCCGAGGATATGAGTTGTGTGTGTAGATTGAGCTTCTGGATAGGCTTGCGAATATTGTTCTTGGCCCTAGTAGTCATGGAGTGCTTATTGTGTGACACAAGTGGTGGAGTAGCAGGAGGTGGTTGCTGCGAGAAGGCCAAGAGAGGAGCAACAACAATATCAGTTAGTCCAGTAACAATGTCAGGAGAAGCAAGAATACCTGATAGGCGTGAAGTATCAGCTGTGGCAGCTGCAGAAGCTTCTGGACCAGGTGGAGGGAGCCCAACGGACAAAGGGGCTGGTGTAGTAGCAGGTGGTGGTGGTGGTGAGGGCTGATTCTGATCAGCTTGCGGAGACATGGAAGAGTCAGCGCATGGAGGCAGTTCTAGAGACGGCACAGTAGCAGAAGTAACCAGCTGACATGGACTAGGGACTGTGACCGGAAGGACAAACGGAAACCAAGAGGCTATGGTGGTGGTATTAGGTCTTGGAAGAGTGACGTTGAGGGATTTGTAGGGGAAGACAGACTCCACAAATTGCACATGACGCGAGACATATAACCTAGAAGTAGACGGATCAAAGCACAAGTAGGCACTTTGTGACAGAGAGTACCCAAGAAATACGCACGGACTAGAGCGGGGACTAAGTTTGTGGGATGAGTACGGGCGAAGCCAAGGATAACACAGACAACCGAAGATCTTGAGTTTAGAATAATTGGGAGAGTTCCTAAAAATCATCTCATAAGGCGAGGAATGAGCAAGAGTCGCAGTGGGCATTCGATTGATTAAATATACAGCAGTGGCAAAAGCATGTGTCCAAAACTGTAGGGGAAGATGGGCATGAGACAGTAAAGCAAGACCAGTTTTGACAATGTGTCGGTGACGACGCTCTAAGTACCCATTGTGCTCAGGCGTATGGGGTGGGGTGGGGTGGTGAGGTGAGAGATACCATTTGTCGCAAGATAATCTTTTAGTGACAAGTATTCCCCACCGTTATCTGAGTAAAGTGCGATGATTTTATGGTTGAAAAATTTTTCTACTAAGGCTCTAAACCGTATGAAAGTGTCTTTGACCTCAGATTTTCTTTTTAATGGATAAAACCATATGTATTTAGTAAGGTGATCAACGAAGATAACATAGTACCTAAAACCATCATGCGAAATAACAGGAGATGTCCAAACATCAGAGAAAATAATCTCAAGAGGATGCGATGAAATAAGAGATGAGGTGGAAAAAGATTGCTTATGACTTTTATTGCAATGACAGGCATGACATACTGACTCTCTTGACAGAGACGACGACAAATTTAAATTAAACTTTGAAACAATTAATTGTAAAATCGGATAAGCCGGATGACCTAATCTATGATGCCAATTTGAAGAAGAGGTTCTGGTGCTGGAGAAGGCTAGAACCGGGGAAGACACGGACTTGTCAGTTGGCCACTCATATACTCCATCCTTGGTTGTGCCTTTCAGAAGAATTGCCCCCGTGCAAAGATCCTTCACATGAAAACAAGAAGATAAGAACTCGACAGATACATTGTTAGTGTTGCAAAATTGTGAAATTGATACCAAATTCTTTTTCATGTCAGGAACACATAGAACATTATTTAAAGTAAAAGAATTATTGGGAGTGTGAAGTGATGCGGAACCAGTGTGTGTGATGGAAAGTCCTGTACCATCACCGATCATGACATCGTCGGAACCGCTGTATGGTGCATGCAAAGAAAGGTTCCCCAAATCTGCTGTGACATGATGAGAGGCACCACTATTTAGTAACCAGGCCGGATTGGAGGAGTGAACATTGGCTGCGAAGTGAGCACGAGGCTGCCAAGGTGGAGGTGAGTGTGCGGAAGGCTGTGATGAACTTGTACCGGTTGGCTGAATCGGTACCATCTGATAGGAAGAGCACCTCTTGGCCGAGTGGCCCTGGATGCCACACATCTGGCATTTACCAAGATATGGACGTGGAGT
The DNA here is from genome assembly GCA_030490815.1 of Acer saccharum. Classification (NCBI taxonomy): domain Eukaryota; kingdom Viridiplantae; phylum Streptophyta; class Magnoliopsida; order Sapindales; family Sapindaceae; genus Acer; species Acer saccharum. The sequence continues at coordinate 16,828,604 of CM059874.1, forward strand.
ATATTGATTTCCATGGTTTGCATGATTGTGACCATGAGCAGCAGGCGGACGGTGGACAGAATTGGGCGACGGGCGCCAGCCCGTGTTGGGGGATGATGGTGGATGCCATGTGTTGTTGACAGCATGCTGTGGGCGCCAAGAATTGTAAGACTTAGTGGTTGGATTGGCAGTGGCTGGGAGAGGTGGTGAATTAGGCTTGGCGTTAAGAGCAGAGGCTTCAAAGGTCAGAAGCTTTTCATGAAGCTCATCAAACGAGATGGGGGTGTCTCAGGCTTGAACCGCACGAACAAGTTCTTTGTAATCATCATCAAGTTCATCCAGAATTCGTTCCGTGAGGTCTTCATCATCTATCGGAGCTCCAAGCAAGGCAAGTTCATCTGCACGAGCCTTTACAGAATGTAGAAAATCAGTAATGTTTTGTGTACCTTTGGTGGAATTTTTGAGAAGAGATTTGATTTGTTTGATGCGTCCACATGAAGGCTTGGCATACGTGTTGGCAAGTATGTTCCAGGCTTCCATAGATGTCTTGGCTCTAGCAACAAAGGAAATAATCGTGGGAGAGAGAGAACCAATCAAGGCATTGAGTATGAGTTGATCTTGACGGAACCAGATGTTGTAAGCAGGATTCGGAGAGGTCACTCCATTCACGGTGAGTGTGGCTGGCAGAGAGGGTTTTGCGCCGTCGATGTAACCGACAAGGTCGTATCCATAAAAAAGGGTTTGAAACTGCAGTTTCCAGGACATGTAATTGGTGGAGGTAAGTTTGAGTGGAGCTTGAGCAGAAATATTGATGGTGATTAGGTGAAATTCATTGGAGCGGAGTGCTGTAGAGCTGACAGGCGTGACGTTGATAATATCTGGAATAGGCAAGGGAGAGGGGATGTGTGGGTTTGTTTCGGAAGACATGGCTGTGAGTGGATCGACTTGTGAGTCTGTTGTGGCCATTGTAATCGTGTTTCAGATGTGAGAAAGATAGGAGAAAAAAAAAATTTAGAGAGAATCGTAATGCTCTGATACCATATAGAATTTGGGAGATTTTGATGAATATTTTCCACACTCTTTCATTGAATAATAACCAATATATAATACAGCTTGTAGAGACCTGATAAACTACACTACCTATAGAGATAAGAATACAATTTGAAATACAACATTCAAAAGATCATAATGATAATTATAGAATTTACAGAAGTTTAATACAACTAATATAACTAAAGATATTGACATCTAACATAGAGTAGGGATTAGAGATAGATATGAGAAATTGAGAACGACTGTGAAAAAAATGAAAAGTGAAGGAAGTGGAGATATGTTAGATTGTTAGGATTTTAGTGTTTTACTAAAAATTATGTCGTTTTAAGTAAAAAAAAAATTATTACTCAAAACAATGTAGTTTTGAATAATCGAATACCTGTTTTTTTTAAATCTCATGGGTTTGGGTGCGGTTTTTTTTTTTTTTTTTTTTATCAAACTCGCACCCAAATCCAAACCCGCTATAGGTTCAAAATTGTAACCTAAATCCGCCCACGGGTTGTAAAATCATCACCCAAACCCGACTCTCAAGGATTGGGTTTAGGCGAGTGCGGGTTAAATTGTCATCCCTAAAAATGGATACTTGGGTTATAACGGCTGGCACCCGACAAACTTTTCCTTGGTGGTTTTGTCGGTCAACTCATCGGTGATGATGTCAGTGGCGGTAGTTCGTCAAACTTCAAACAACGGTTTGACCACCAAGACGATTTCGTTTGGTAATGGCTCTTTTGTGAGATCGAAAGGTTGGTACTTCCACACCTTTTGGTGTGGGTGGTGTCGACTCACTTTTTCCAATGGTTGATGGTCCGCGACGAGTAACAACGATCTGAAATCGAGAGAGAGTGACATTTTGATAGATGGAAAAGATGAAGAGAGAAAAAAATGAGTTAGAGGGAGAAACAAAATTGAAGTGGCACGTGTCACTTAATGAGTGCATCTAATGCACCACCATCGTATTCCGGTGTGGTGTATCGGATGCACCCAAGTTTTTATTGTGGTCCACACTCTACACTCCAAACTCCACACTCCACTGTCCACTGTCCACTGATACAAAAGCTCAAGTTAAGCTTTCATCACACGGTATCAGTATCAGTTTCAGAATCATATTAACGTCTCGATCGCAAGCACCGTATCATTTTTAATGATTATGGGGCTCGCATGCAGTTTAAAATCAACCCCTATTTGCCTATACAGCTATACTTTTTTGTTTTTTACATTAAATTAAAATCATTAATTACTATCATATATACTAGACCACCTCTAGGCTCTAGGCTTTGAAAATATCTCGCTAACATTTCAACAGGATCTTATCATAAAAAAAGTCATCGAAAGTTTATAATCTATTATTCCTTGACGTTTTGTGAAAGCATTTTTTTGTTATTCAAAAACGAAAAATTAATAATAATATACTCGTCAATCATGTTTTTAAAAATATAAAAAGAGAGAAAATAGAAAAATAGAAAACATGTTTTTCATTTCATTGAAAAAAAATAGAAAGAGGATTTCCACATTTTCATTGTATTGCATTTTTGTTTTTATTTTTATTTTTACTAGTTAGGTAAGTGACATAAAAAATTTAGTAAATGGATTGCATTTTTTTAATTAATAATAAATATATTTTTCATAAGGTGAATAAAATATATTTTTATCATAATCTTTAGGGAAAAAAATGAAAAATATATAAATCAACATTAATTGATTGTATTAATTAAAATATATAACCTTTTACGTTTTTATTTAATAAAATTAATTTAATTATACACTCTACTTATATTTTCAAAACAATTCTATTAAATTTATATTGTAAAATTATTACTTAACATATATATATATATATATATATATATATTCATAATATTATTTCAATTAGTAATTTGTTACTGAACTTGTTTTCAGATTTTAAAAATATAAAAATCAACATCTTATTTTCAAATGAAAATTTATATTACATAAAACAAAATAGAAAATATTACCAAACATTCTCTTATTATTATTATTATTATTATTATTATTATTATTTATTTATTTATTTATTTATGTTTGAAATATACTACCGGTACATTTAATTTTTACGGCAATTCATTTTTAAAATACTTTAAATGAATTTAAATATGATTGTTAATTGTGTAATTCATTTTAAATATGATTCAAATAAATTTAAATTTGTATTTATAAAAAAAATTGGCCTCTTGCCTTGGTGGTTGGAGTCTCCCAAGGGAGGTTCCACCACCAAGGTTCAAGCCTTGGTATATACATATTTGTTCCACCTTTGGCCTTTAAATCTCTAAGTGTAGAGAGCTCTCTTCCAATTCAGTGGGAGCAGTGGAAAAATAATATAAGCCGTCAGTAAAAGCATTGCAGTTATAAAAATATGTGTAATTGTAAATTGTAAGACATAATAATGATGTGAGATTCGAGTATGTGACAAGATGAGATTGGTCAGTAGTATACTCATCATATCTATACCATAATATTGTTGGATCGAATTCATCTCATTCCAAAAGAATTTTGATCCTCTCCACACTTAATTTTATCCTCATCTAAGTCAATAGTATTGATAATTATATCATTTGGTTGAGTAAACACATAAAAAATAATATAAATAATTTGGAATATTAATTTGTTATATTAAACATATGATAATAGATTATAATGGTAAAAACACAGTGATGACAAATAAGGTGAGAAGAGGATTCGTGTTCTAAATAAAAACCTAATTTAGGTAATATATATATACAATTTTTCTATTATCAGTTCAAACTGATAAAAGATATATCAGTTCCTTACATGTGAACCATTGGATTTAAATACTTTGACTTGACTGCATGTACTTGTCAAAACATCTTTTAAATTTAATGGCCCACATACAAGGAACTGATATATGTTTCTTTAATTCGAACTGATATTAGTAAGACTATATATATATATATATATATATATATATATATATATATTAAAAGTATGTGAGATGTGATATTTTGTTTATTTTTGGGATCGTAACTAAATAAATAAATATTAATTGGGATTTGGGGTGTTCATGCATGAATCATCACATCACCATTAACCATCTCTCCATCTTTCCTCAACTCATACAGTCCACTAAACAGTAAACACCCGAGTCTCAATCAAATTTCAAATCCCATCCTCCACCACGTCATCCCCAAATAACCTTACAGCCTGGCAAACCATCCTCACATTTCCCAACCAATAAAATATTCCCACGTGGCAATTCTTTAACGTCGACACCATCCCTCTTCTACAGCTGTCTCCCTTTCAAATCCTCCCTATAAATATCCTCCCAACTCCATCTACACACTTCAGTCTCTCTCTCTCTACTTTTAAACTTATAACACATAACTTTGCCCTTCCTCATGGCACATATTTACCACTTTGCCATTCTCTTTCTCTTCTGTTTTATCTCTCCCTCGCTTTCCACTCCCAGAAAACTCACCGCTTTAGTTAAAGAACAACCCCTTGTCTTGAAATATCATAACGGTGTCCTTCTTAAAGGAAACGTCACCGTTAATCTTGTATGGTACGGCAAGTTCACTCCAATCCAGCGCTCCATAATCGTCGATTTCATCCATTCCTTGAACACCAACAGGGCTCCACAGCCCTCTGCTTCCTCATGGTGGAAAACCACCGAGAAATACCACGGTGGTTCTTCCAACCTCCTCGTACGGACCCAACTCATCCGTGAAAACTACCCTCTCGGCAAGTCTCTCAAGACCTCTCACTTGAAGGCTCTAGCTAAGAAGCTAACCGTTATCACTCCTGCGTCATCTATCACCGTCGTTTTAACGGCGAAAGACGTTGCTGTTGACGGATTCTGTATGAGTAGGTGTGGAACTCACGGGTCTACTTTACCCGGAAGCGGGTCAGCCCGTGGGACATATGTCTGGGTCGGAAACTCCGAGACTCAGTGTCCGGGTCAATGCGCTTGGCCTTTCCACCAACCCATTTACGGCCCACAAACACCGCCGTTAGTGGCGCCTAACGGAGACGTTGGAGTTGACGGGATGATTATAAACTTGGCGACTCTTTTGGCTAACACCGTTACTAACCCGTTTAATAACGGGTACTTCCAAGGCCCAGCTACCGCACCGCTTGAGGCGGTTTCAGCTTGTACGGGGATGTTCGGGTCGGGTTCTTACCCGGGATATCCGGGTTCGGTTCTGGTAGATAAGGTTAGTGGAGCAAGCTACAATGCACACGGGGCAAATGGGAGGAAGTATCTGTTGCCGGCAATGTGGGACCCGCAGACATCTACGTGTAAGACACTTGTGTGATGAGATGGAAATCGTGATACGTGGTAGAATCTGTGTGGAGATATGTAGAAACGGTGGCACAAATGTGTACGGTTGTAGATAGACATGGGAAAAAAGAGGTGTGGGATTTTCGTTTTGTCGTTATGCGTGACGTGTAAATTATTTTGGGGTAAAAAGAAAAATGTGAAATGGAAAAATAATAAATAAAAATGATATATAAAGTTGGATGAATCATGAATGGGTATCGGCAATGATGAGAATAAAGTGGGCCAGTGGCAGGGAGAGACCATAATGACTGGTTTAGAGTAATGATTACATAGATTCATGCATGTCCCTGTGTTTTGTTTGTTAGTACTCTCAGAGTGGAAGGAGTCATTACCCCAAAAAAGTTAATTAAGCTAATTCACTTAGAGTTTTAAACTAATTACAAATAAAATCAAATTTTGGATGAGGAGGGAGGTCAGTGGTAATCCTTGTATCTCGGTGGTAATCCTTGTATCTGCACCACGAGGTTATATGTTCAAGTCATTTCTCTTTTAAAAGACTTTGAATTTATATAATAATTTAATACTTAAAAATAATCATTCTAGTGTGTTTTAATTCCTTGAAAGTAGCATTATTATTAGGGATGGCAATGGATCGGATCGGGGATGGATACCCCATTATCCATCCCCGTATCCGTTTAAGATATGTATATCCATCCCCGTATCCATCCCCTTTTCGAAATGAGCGGGGCGGATTCGGATAATCCGCGAATTTAGATAATGATATCCATCCCCGTTCCGTCTATATCCATATCCAATGAAAATATATATAAATTGTTGTAGTTTATAAGAGAAAAATATAACTAACGTGTATAATGGTACCTTTTATCCTATTTAAAAAGGAGAAACAAATACATCCAATCCTCAAATAACATAAATTCAACAAACGAAAAAAAAAAAAACCAAAAACAAAAACCCCACAACTTCAAGATACAAACAAATTAAATAGAGAGTTTTAAATCAGTATTCACTTACAAAGAAACTCACCAGCAAGTCAACAACAACCAACAACCAACAAGCAAATGTAGTCACAACTCTCCAGTCTTTCGGTCGCTTACTTTAGAAAAATAGCTTTTAGGGTTTTGATGATAAAAAAATTAATAATAACTTATATAATTAAAATTAATAATTATATAATATTTTTTATATTTTTAAAATATTAAAATATTTAACGGATCCAGATGGGGATGGATATCCATAGACGATATCCATCCCCATATCCAAAAATTAAACGGATATTAGGATCATATCCATCCCCGCTCCATCTCCGAAATAATAGTATCCATCCCCATTATGAATGGAGCGGATTCTTATGGATATCCATGTCCATGGATAATTTTGCCATCCCTAATTATTATTTAATTATTCATCCTTGTTAGTTTACTAAAAATTGTAGAATAGAACTGTATGAATATCATATACAGAAGTTGCACTAACATTTCCGATTAAATGGTGAGATTGCACTAGAAGACCCAAAAGCGTTTACTACAATAAGGATATCTGAACCCTTGGCTAAGGGGTAAAACAGTCTTTTTCATCTTAAATAATAAATAAAAAAGTGGTGCTATTGGCACACTCCTACTGATCTATTTATATTCCACTTGTTTGAATTTTGATTTAATTAAATAAAATTAAATGTTTTTATTAATTTATTTTATTTATTTTCAAAACTACCCATTTATTTATTTTTCAAACTTAATAAACCTCATCTCTAATATCTCTATCTATTTCATATCTCTTTATCTCTGATAATTTTGATTCAAGTCAGTTTTTTTGAAGAAAAAAAAAGCTGATAATTTTACTTTGTTTTATATATTTGTGTTGACCTTGGATCTCAAAAGCTGTTTAAACCGGTTATTTTGTTCAAATGTTTCCCAGCTTTATTATCTTCTTCTACCTTTACATAAAAAGGTTGTGGGGGTTAAGAATCCATTGAATATATTTTCGTTAAAAAAAAAATCCATGGAATAGGTCTAAATATCTTAGAAGTATAACAAGATCGTGAACAATTTGCGCCACTGGGAATTTTTGACGACTTGTGTTGAATCTTCCAAGCTTGATTGTTCTTATTTTGTAGTCGTTTAATTCTTGATCATATATATAGGAGAAGGAGAAAGATTGGTGCTCATGTTAAACCTAATTTTTCTTATAGCTTCAATTCTTTTAGTTCTATCAAGCCATTGATGAATTTGATATGATGACTTCTAACTTAAATGGCCGGGTTTTCTTCCTAATAGCTAGATTTTCATTGTATTCCTTTTAAAAAAGGAAATATGGGGTTTTATTAGATTTACTTTATATAATATATTTTTTCTTAAATTGTATGTATCTTTTAGTAATTTTGATAAAGGAAAAAAAAAAATAATACTAAATAATTAAAAAAGTGAGGCATAAATAGATCAATAAAGGTGTGCCAATCTAAATAAAATTGGTTGTCCAGTCACACATAGGCACATCAATTTTAACCTTTTAAATTAATAAGGGTAAATTGCATAAACCTACCCTGAGGTATAACACAAAAGCCTAATATTCAACCTTTAGTGTTAATTACACAAACTTATCCTCATGTGTTAATCAACAACCCCTCACACTATTCAAGTGGTCGTGGGTTCATATCATATCTCCCCTCCTATCCCGAAATATTGTAATAGTTTAAAATAAAAATTTAGAACCCAAAAAATTTAGAAAAGAATTCGAACCAACCCAATGAAAACAGTAGCTAAGTGACACAAGCACGATTTGATAATAAAAAATAAAATGTTGGTTTACTTCGAAGGAAACTAGAACCTTCCAAAATGTTAGAAATACTAACACATATTTGACAGATTTTAACTCATACGTTAATTTATTGATAGCAAGTCCTATTTATAGGACAGATACATGAAATTCAAATAATAACTGTAGAGATTAAATAGGATAAGAATCCTATCCGCTAACAACTTATTCAAATTTAAACTAAAAACAAACTATTTGTATTTTCTATCGTAACACTAAGATGCACATAAACTTGCAAGAAGGTACTGAACTATTTACCAATTTAGTACCAACAAAAGCAAGAATTGCTACATGCTCTTTGTAACAAGAATAGACCGACTATTCAATTACGTAAAATTAACTTAAATAACTCATGAAGTACTTATATTTAACTTAAGTCAGTTTCATTTCCATACTTACATTTTGTATTAAACTCCTACTAACCCATCATTTTGTTATGGAACTCATAAAGATGCACTTAGTCACTTATTTGCATTATCTACAACACAACATCAAGTGGCACTAACTAATGTGTTTGTGTACACACATATATGGGTGCAAAATTGCCAAAGAGCCAAACATAAGATCAAAAGAAATTCATTTTTGATCTATGTTGAGTCCTAGACTAGAACATTAATGAAGAAAGATAAGTCAAATCTGGAGTACTCTCAAGACAATATTTTAGAACATTCCATGGACTAAGATAACTATCCACCTTCCATGACTCAACTTCACTAGCTACAGATGGTTTCACTCGGAGAAGAACATCTACAGTAAGCTTACGAATAATCATTCCTCTCATGCCACACGGCCACCTCATCAGAATACAAAAATTTCACTTCGAAGAATGTAAACCGCAGTTTCAAGGCCTTTTTGGCATATGAAAGAGCCTAAATATTATCAAAACATATTAATTACTTGAATGGTGATAAAAGAAAAATTCTTCAAGAAAAGTAGTCAAATAACCAGTAAAGCAGATTTAAAGAGTTTCTGATAATAGAGTAAAAAGAATTGAACTAAAAAAAGAAAAAATCAGTATAGTTATGCTAGTGGTGATCCCAAATTTAGCTTATAATTCCACTTCCTTTATTAAGGGAAAAGAAACTAAGGAAGAATGATACATTATCCTTCCATGTGTGTCCGTAAAGAAGAGAAAAGAGTACAGGCAATCATTTTGGGAAATAAGAAAATACAGATTAGTCATATTATGCTGAACACCATAAATCTTGGGCCAACAATGATAAATAAGAAATTATATGCCAAATATCTCTCTACAAACATTTTGTGCTTCTCTCTACAAAAGCTTATCCAATCATGTCAATCCCATTCACCAAACGGAAAATAAATTTGTCAGTCAACCTATATATATAAATTTCACCAACCAAAATTCACGTCTGATGAGTTAAAAAGGACTATGAATGAGATGTATTCTAATTGTACAAGCCCTCTGCATATTCTCTGTCGTTGTGGTTATCAAAATGTTCAAGATTGACTACAACTAGAAATTGTAAAGATTATTGAAATATGATCAAATGCAGGAATTCTATTCCCTATGTTGCCGGTTCCCAAAATGTTGGTCGAAAAGTGGGTTAAGGTAACACGTGAAAACCTCCAATTGTCTTCACTATATTTTATTTGTTTCTACCGCCTGATTTTCTATTGATTGTTAGATAACAATGAAACGTAATGCTGCAGGTGCCAAAGATAGTGATTAGACATTATCAAACTTGCTGATATCTTCTAAACAAGTGACGAAGCAAATGCGACTCTTTATGGACTGTTAATGTCTTTTTAACAAGTATTTCAGATTAATCATCACCCTAATACTAGAGAAGAAAGAGATTTGGGCACTACACAAAAGGGTTATTTTTTATTGATTGGAAACAAGAATACGCGAGGAATGTTTACAAAGATCAAGAATTTTACTCAAAAAAGGATGGGTATTTAAGGGCAATCAGTATTTTTCAGAAGCAATAACTATAATGGTGATTTATTTAGTTCATGTTTAATTTTTTATTCTTCTCATTCCTTTCCTATGATAAAACCTTTGGTTGTCAATTATCTTTCTTCTCTAGTATAAGGGTGATGATTAATTTGAAATACTTATTAAAAAAACATTAACACTCAATAAAGAGTCGCATCCGCTTTATCACTTGTTTAGAAGATACTAACAAGTTTGATAATGTCTTATTACTATCTTCGGCACTCGCAGCATTACGTTTCATTGTTATCTAACAATCAATAAAAAAATCAAGCGGCAGAAACAAATAAAATATAGTGAAGACAATTAGAGGCTTTCACATGTTACCTAAAACCACTCTTCAACCAACATCTTGGGAGCTGGCAACATAAGGAACAAACTTCCAGCATTTGACCATATTTCGATAATCTTTACAATTTCTAGTTGTAGTCAATCTTGAACATTTTGATAGCCACAGCGACAAAGAATACGCAAAAGGCTTGTACTATCATAACTCATTAATAGTCCTTTAACTTATCAGCATGGAAGTGGTACCCTCCTACTTTTTTTCCAAACAACTTGCAGAGAAGCAGCACATGTTCACATGAATACAAAAGCTGGCTTTGAAGAAAGAAGACAAAAGTTGCTGCTGGCGGCGTCGACAGCGAGTTCAAGCGACCTGCAAGGGTGGATCGACGAGGATGGATCTGTGGCTGGTGGGTGTGAGAGAGAGAGAGAGAGAGAGAGAGAGAGAGAGAGAGAGAGAGAGAGAGAGAGAGAGGAACGGCCGATGATGAAGAGTGAAGAAGAAACCTGATTTCAAGATTAGGTTTTTTATTTTATAGTTGATATTTTTGTGATATTTTGAAGTTTTGAGGGAAAAATTGTCTTTTCCAGACTTGTCCCATGCATGGGACAGGTCTAGCCGAGGGTTTGAAGTGGGACAATTTTTGGTGATTTTTGTCCCACCTTGTCTTGTCCCATCCCAAGCTAATGGCGTACCAAACGCGGGACAAGAGAAAGTTGTTCCGTCCTGTCCCGTCCCGTCCTGCGTACCAAACGCACCCTAATTGCCTAATTACAAAAAAGGTATTGACAATGTATTTTTAAAAACAGTAATGCTATGTATCACAACTCAAATCACAACAAAACATCACAACACACATGGAATCTGACGTGGTATCACCTACTCATTAGTCAACACACCATCCACTTAAGTTTGATAAATTAATTTTAAAGCCTTTCTATTCTTATAATTTCTTTTCACCCCAACACAAACATCAGTACAAGCATTTGTATTCTTGAAAGAACGATGATCGAATAACACTCCTCATCTTCCTCTCTCCACCATTGTTTCTAAAGAAGAATATACCATCTTCTTGTCTCCACCAATTTTGCTTCTGAAAAATTGGCATTTGAATGTCTATTCTCCACCATTTTTCTGAAAAATAGATCCAGACCAAGCCTTTGCAAAAATCACAACTTTTGTGTTGTAAAATAAATTTGGGTATGGACAAATGTTTGATTCCAGTATTTTCTACTATGAAATTTGCCATTTTTTTCAAACAAAACTAGTAGTTCTAATTATGCCTATAATGTGTTTGATGAATTGTTTGAAAGAACTATGCATTTCTTTTGGTGGAAAACTTGAAGAGCCCAGAAAAATCAGCAATGATGCCACCACAGTCAGAATCCCGATGGCTGCCCGTTCTGATCTAGTTCACAGTCACTATAGCTTCAGATTCGATAACAACCTGGACCAAGCCACAATCTCTACTAAAAAGGAGTCCTTTTAGGATAACCACTAAAGGTGTGAAGAGTGTTCTTGGTCTTACCTAGGAGCTGAAGAGTCTCCACCATTTTCTTTTGAAAATTATAGAAGTTCAAATAATGTCTATAATGTGTTTGATGAATTGTTTCAACGACCTTTTTTATATTTTGGTGGAAATTTTGAACCGAATGAGAAGGGCAATTAAATTTTAATAAATTTGTTATCATAATTTAGTTTATTTCATATATATATATGAGTTGGTTACTCTGAAATTATTTTTTGAACAAAAATGGTGACAGGGGAGATATTGGTTGGACCAACAAGAGAATTGTTCATGACGAGACGAGATGTTAATGGTTTGGACAGTTCAATAACATTTCAGATAGTGAACTCACTCAGTCAAATAATGAACTCACTCGTATAATCCATAAACAATGCTCAATTATGAAGACAAGTTGTCTTGATCATGTGCTGGTTTATATGTACATAATTTGTGGTAATAGGCTATGTTCAATTACGAAGAAAGATTCAGATTTGTTATAAATTTGTAATCTAATTTTCTGGTATCTAGTTCTATTTTGCATATATGTTTTCTTGTTGAATCATCTGAGCTTGATTTTTTTGATGGTATTGAAGCAGCATCACATAAAAATGCTTTACAGATGTTTCCATTCTTGTGCTTTTACACTTAAAATAATTTAGAAGACACATAAACCATAATTATTTGATCAAACAATCTTTCCAGATTTTCATCAATGCCTACTACTTGCAATCTATGAAAGGTAAAATAAGACCAATATGTTGAGAGTTGACAAACATCATTTTGAGGAAATGTCATGATACAGCATACATTCTCAATAAGTTGAAAAGAAAAAAAAAATGTTCTAGCAAAGAAATAAAATTGTTCCTCATTAAGATCATTCTCATATATTGTAATAGGCAAAATGCCACCCTTCTAGTTCATCTTCTTGCAGTCTCAGATATTAATTGTCCTGTACAAACTACAAAAACAAAATTGAAGAGTATAATTACGAATCTGTTGTAAAATATATATATATATATATATATATATATATATTAATTGATGAAGTTCAATGCTATTCAAAGTTGAAATACACACTCTTACACCTTTTTCTTTTTCGATACTAGTATTTCCGTCGATGGCTTGTAATCCTAAATATGCATTTTTAGATATAGTAGTTATATTATATGTATCCCTCAATAATATAAATTGATGATCCTGAAGTAAAAATAATAATAATAATAAATAAATAAATAAATAAATTATTATATATATATATATATATATATATATATAACATGTACAGTACAAATTCAAAAGAAATCACATAAAAATAAAAACATACCTCCAAATGGTTTTCAAATATAGACATAGAATCAGGCTCCCTATATTCTTGTCCACAAATCTGAAACAAATAGAAAATGATCAAATTAGAACCCACCTAGTCTTGGCAGCCTTCACAAAATTAGTCGATATATAGTAATAAAGTATTGAAAAAGCTTATTGAAGTTTAATATATACCTTTAAACAGTTATTGCCATTTGCTAATTTCTTCTCTCTTTGTTTGCCTTTCTTCCGAATAATTTGCTCAAATTTGGATTGTTTTCGCTTATAAGGAGGGCGACATTTACTTCTAATCAATCGTGGAGTAAGAATGTTACTTTTTTCATTTGAAGTATTGTTAAGTTCCTCATTTCCTATTGCATCTTCAATCAAATTGGCGCAACATTAACTACTTCCACCACCACTCCCATCAAGTGTTAATTTTGCTTTCAAACGGTCTATTGCTTCCATCACCATACAAAATGTTTCCTCATTATTTGTTGCCAAGTCTGCCATCTCATAGAACGAATTACACATCCTATCAAAGCGTTGTCCTTCAGGTTTGATATCCCAGTTGTCATAACTTATTTTCACCTTAGTATGACATCTTTTCACATCTTTTCTCCAACGCTTCAAGATATACTTGTCTGGGACACAAAAAATTCCATGACGAATAAGAACTGCAATTGCATGTCGGCATAATATACCTTTAGACTTAAACAACCGACAATTGCAATTAACTTCATAATTAACCTGATTTAAGTGCACTATAAAAGCAACAGACCGATGATTATCCTCTCCAACCTGCACATATTCCTTTACAATAAAATCTGCACTCAAAAGATTATTTGGAAATGGAGATACTTCACAATATAATTTACCTGTCACCTTTTGTTGAAATTCTCTAAATTTTGCATTTGTATAAACAGCCTAGAACTATTTCTCAATTGCATAATGAGTAATACATGGAATCTGTGTATTTAGAGAACTGAAATCTGCATGTTTTTCCTTTTCAACCTTATCACGCAATCCATTCTCATATTGCTCCACAAATTGTTTTAAGGTAGTTTTTGAATTAATATACCCACCAAAGAATGCATGCATACTCTCACTATGTTGTGTAGTTGACATTCCTACCCAAAACATATCTTTCACAAATGCTGGCACCCAACGTTGCCTTTCAACATACAATCCATTTAACCATTCATTGCTACTAACATGAAAATTCTCTAAGAACATACTTCAACGTTCTTCAAATTCAGCAGGTGTTATTGATTCATAAACAATATTTTTCAAAATAAACTTCATCTTTTCATATTCTTCATAACCTCTTAATTTTTCAGGTGATTTCTTCATTATATGCCATAAGCACCACCTATGTCTTGTAGTAGGAAATACAACCTCAATAGCATTTTTCATGGCTTTATCTTGATCAATAATTATGGATTTTGGAGCACAACCTAACATGCATGTAAGCCAAGATTCAAAAAGCCATATATATGTCTTGGTATCTTCATTTGAAACTAATCCACAAGCAAATAATATTGATTGACTGTGATGATTAACCCCAACAAATGTCGCAAATGGCATATCATATTTGTTTGTTAAGTATGTTGAGGCAAATGTTATAACATCTCCAAACTCCTTACATGCATTCCTACTCCTTGCATCTACCAATAATACATTTTTTAACCTACCGTCTTCATCTAAATCAATTGTGTAGAAAAAATTTGAATTTTCACCTTGCATTTTTAAGAAATAATTTTGGATTGCAGTAGCATCCCCCTCTCCAAGCCATAAACGTCTTATCTTATCAATGTAATTTCTACAATCTTTCTCTAAAAATGGTAAATTATCATGCCCTCCTGCTTTAACCACAAATGAATTAAATTTTTTATTCAATCTTATTCCAGCTCTATCGTTTAGTTATAGCTTTCTTTTTGTAAAAGACTTCATTACTCTATTACTCTTAAAATACCGAACTTTGCCTGGAGTATTGAGTTCATGATTTTGTTCAAAAGTAATTGAGGTAATTCTCCACTTCCTATTATGGCAAATCGATGCACCAAGTCTAGCCTTACAACCAATTTTTGTGGTTGGTTGTAATTTAAAAGCATTCACTGAGTTAGATTTTGGTATCCCATATCGAGCACACGAATATGAGACAAATTTCAACTCCCCATCATCATTCTTAGTTGAACTTCTTTTAATTATTTGAAACCCCATTTCATTTCCATACGTCTTATAATATTCGAATAACTCCTCTAGTGAATTAAAAACCATACCAACCTCAAGCTTAACTTTTTCTTCTCCATTGGACATGTTTCCTACTTCTTCCTCATTCAAAACCTATACCAAAATATTCAAATGAAAAATAAATAACAACTTAAAATAGTTATGAATAAGAGTAAAAGAATCCATTAAAAAAAAGTAAAAGTAATATTGAAAATGTTACCTCAACAACAAAGGAAGAGTCTTCTAAATCTTTTGCTTCAACCACTTTCATATCCATCTTAACATATTCAAATTAAAAATAAATACCAATCAATAAAAGTTTTTATTTTTCTTAGCAATAAATTAAAAAAATAACTTCAAAATAGTTTTGAATGAAACTAAAAATAATATGTAAAACATTACCTTAAAAATGGATACTATGCTGTGTGTTTGTTTATAGAATCTGAGCTAGTGCTGCCAACTTATATGAGTTTCAAGAAGATATGGATGTATGATAACTACCTGAAAAGCCAACCAAAATATTTAAAAGGTCTTTGAAACAATTCATTTTTTTTTTAAACAACCATTTATTAACAAAGGAGGAGGGAACAAAGGCCCCCCAAAGCAGACAACTAAAACACAAAAACACAGCAACACAAAGGAAAGCAACGCCAAACAACACAAAACAGAGAACAAACAGTGGAGACAGAAAGAAAAGGCACAACAAGACTACACAGAAAGAGCCCCAAGCCACCAGCCAAACCAAATGATAAAATCAAAAACTACTCCACTCCAATCTATCACCACACACACGAGAGCCAGATTTTGCCAAGCCATCGGCCCAGGAATTCAAATCCCTAGGAATGAACTTGATCTGAATGAGTCTTTGAAACAATTCATCACGCACTTTATATGCATTATTTGAACTTCTATAATTTTAAAAACAAAACGATGGAGACTCTTCACACATTTAGCTCCCAGTTAAGTACATGAACAAAAAGAAAAAAAAATTAAATCAAACACTCTTCAAACTCTTCAAGTTTTCCACCAAAAGAAATGCATAATTCTTTCAAACAATTCATCAAACACATTATAGGCATAATTATAACTACTAGTTTTGTTTGAAAAAAATGGCAAACTTCATAGTAGAAAATGTTGGAATCAAACATTTGTCCATACCCAAATTTATTCTACAACACTAAAGTTGTGATTTTTGCGAAGGCTTGGTCTGGATCTATGTTTCAGAAAAATGGAGGAGAGTAGACGTTCAAAGGCCAATTTTTCAGAAACAATATTGGTGGAGATAGGAAGATGGTATATTCTTCTTTAGAAACAATGGTGGAGAGAGGAAGATGAAGAGTGTTATTCGATCATCATTCTTTCAAGAATACAAATGTTTGTATTGGTGTTTGTGTTGGGGTAAAAGGAAATTATAAGAATAGAAAGGGTTTAAAATTAATTTATCAAACTTAAGTGAATGGTGTGTTGGCTGATGAGTAAGTGATGCCACGTCAGATTCCATGTGTGTTATGATGTTTTGTTGTGATTTGAGTTGTGATACATAGTACTACTACTATTTTAAAAATAGCTTTTGGTTGTATAAATTACAAAAAAAATGTTGACAATGTATTTAATGAAAGAGTTGTATAGTGGAATATCAAATTTATAAATAGTAGTTAAGACAATTTATATGTTTAAAAAAATAAAAAATAAATTATAAAAAAATGCTTTTTAGGAAAACCCAAATTTTGGGCTTCTCCTAGTAGATATAAAATAGCTTTTATAAAGGGTGGTTGAGACAATTCATATATTTAAAAAGCTATTTTGAGTTTTGCCAAACAACAAAAAAAAACTTCAAAACAGCTTCTAGCATTAAAAAAGTGCATTTGGCCCTTACAAAAGTCATACCAAACACACACTTAGAACCAAGTCTATATAATTGTGGTTCAGTTTTATACTCAGACCTTATTAGTGTGGGTAAGGGTCGAGTCCAAAGGACCCAGCCCATTTTGCCTTCCAGCTCTAATATTATATATATAGCCTTCCATAAAGAAAAAAAATCTCCTAAAGTTAAGAAAAAAATAATAAAAAAATAAAATCTAACTCGACATAAAATCGGGTTATATATTTCTAACCCGATTTACCTAATTTTTGGCAGCCAACCTGTTTCTACAATTGCCCACCCCCTATTTTTAATGTAAAACCTGTCTTCTTTAATTTTATTTTTAAAATTTTAAAAAAATGAAAAACTCATTCTATAAAGTATGGTATAAACAAATTAAAGTAAAAATAAAATAAAACTTCATAAACTTCAAAAATAAATTATTGAGTATCTTTCTTAAAAATAAAAAAATAAAAAAAAACTTTAAAAAATATCAATTCAACAGTAGTGTGGCTCAATTGGTTGACATGTCGTGATACAAGAGGACTTCCTTTCCTAAAAATTAACAAGGTTGGTTTGATTGGCAAATTATGGTGATAAACTATTTGGACAGCATAACACTATGCGATGTATTTTGTAGACAATGTGTGTACATTGAATTAATTTAGGGGTAATTACTCTAGTAGCCATCAACTCTTGCCACTACTATCAAAATAGCCACCAAATGGGAAAATGGATGGAAAATGGCCATTTTTGACAAACATTGTTACACTAATGGCCATTCCATCCAATTCCATCCATTTCCATCCAATTCCATCCAATAAGTGGCATTTTAGTAAATATGAGGATGACATTAATTTATTTTAGATATTTTTTTGGAAATCAATTTTTTCTTTTGTTTTTTGAAACAAATAATTATATTTAGTGTGTATATACGAATATCATATCTCAAACATATATATATATATATATATATATATATATATATATATTTTTCAACTTATCTCAAATATATTTTTTTAGAATTTTTAGATTTTGTAGCCTTAATCTTCTCAAAAAAGAAATACATATATATATTCTTTTTTTTTTTTAAAGATTAAGGTTACAAAATCTAAAAATTCTAAAAAATGTATTTGAGATAAGTTGAAAAGAAATATATATGTATATGTATATATATATATATATGTTTGAGATATGCTATATGTATATGTACACACTAAATATAATTATTTGTTTCAAAAACAAAAGAAAAAATTGATTTCCAAAAAATATCTAAAATAAATTAATGTCATACTCATATTTACCAAAATGCCACTTTTTGGATGGAATTTGATGGAAATGGATGGAATTGGATGGAATGGCCATTAGTGTAATAATATTTGCCAAAAATGGCCATTTTCCATCCATTTCCCCATTTGATGGCCATTTTGATAGTGCTGGCAAGAGTTGATGGCCATTAGGGTAATTACCCCATTA
This sequence comes from Acer saccharum, assembly GCA_030490815.1. Taxonomy (NCBI): domain Eukaryota; kingdom Viridiplantae; phylum Streptophyta; class Magnoliopsida; order Sapindales; family Sapindaceae; genus Acer; species Acer saccharum. Next base: position 16,847,350 of record CM059874.1, read on the forward strand.
ATTTATGCTCATTCTCATAGTATAAATATCCGTGCTTTGATTAGTTTTCTCAATTTCATAAATTATAATTAATTTTATTAACAAATAATAAAGAGTAATGCTACATTATTCTAATTCATAACAGAAATTATGCAACAAACTAATTTATATCAATCACATTGATGATAAGATCAATATGATTTAAGTATTGACACTGTGATTGATACACATTAGTTTACCACATTATTTGGATAATTTTCTAGATAGTGTAACATTAGTCCATAATAAATGGCATATGATCACGGAGTCAGGATTATGTTCTAGAGAGGGCGCCGTGAAAAAAAAATTAATTATTAAAAATGTTGTTTATATTTTAAAACATTATTATTTTTCATTAATTATTTAAAATGATATCTTAATTTGTGTATTTATGAAAAATATTTAAGATAATCCTTGAATAGTAATGAAAACATAATAAAAATAAAAACAATGCTAAATATTTCAACTCATATCTCAACTTGTAACTTAAACAATTTAATCTATATAAATGTAATGAGTGAAATAAATCGACATGGAACTAGTTGGAAATACAAGTTGAGATATAAAGTTGGTGATATGTCTACCATTACTATACAAATAATATAGAGTAAAATTTATAGCTACTAATTCAAGATTCAATAATAGTGTTTTCTAACTTGTAGCCATTAATTCAAGATTCAATAATAGTGTTTTCTAACTTGTAGCCATTAATTCAAGATTCAATAAACCGTACAAAAGAGAGATGAGATTTATTGAGAGAGAGAGAGAGAGAACATAGCTTTTGTATTCGATTTGGAGAGTGCTTCATCTAATTCATGATTTTACAATTGGATTCACACCCATATATATAGGCAATAAGTAAAGGGGGTATTTATGGTAATTCCCTCTCTAATATATGCCAATTGCAATTGTCACTTGCAATTCAATCGGTGATGACATGGAGAGATGACATCAAGTGGGGAGATATTTATCAGTGGAAGAGATGTTTAGGTGTGGTGGAATCACACTAGATTCCCAACAATTTGATAAAATTGCTTAATAACTAAATATGAACATATGACTATGTTTACTTGACATGTTTCAAATATATAACAACACATTTTTTTTAAATTACGAAAACTAAATAAATAAATAACCTATCAAAAATATAACATGGTATTACCATATTAGAGTGAGATAAGTAAGATTTGGAGAGGGAGAGAAAATATTTTAATAATATAATAAAATTAGTTAAGAAAGAATTGAGTAAGAGTGATTTTGATAAAAAAAAACTTACAACTGACATAACAAAACATATATGTTACGATTTGATTTATATTTGAGATATAAAGAAATATATATATATATATATATATATATATATATATATTTAGAATGAAATATATTATCTACGTGATTAAAATAAAATTATTAACAGTGTAATTTATAAAAGAATTAGAAAATCTAAATATGAAGTAAGGGCAAAAATATAAAACTATGAAAATTTAGGGGATAAATATAAAAAACTACAAAACTTGATATAATAAAATTAGTTAAGAAAGAATTGAGTAAGAGTAATTTTGATAAAAAAAAAACTTACAATTGACATAACAAAACATATATGTTACGATTTGATTTATATTTGAGATATAAAGAAATATATATATATATATATAGTTAGAATGAAATATATTATCTACGTGATTAAAATAAAATTATTAACAGTGTAATTTATAAAAGAATTAGAAAATCTAAATATGAAGTAAGGGCAAAAATATAAAACTATGAAAATTTAGGGGATAAATATAAAAAACTACAAAACTTGATATAATAAAATTAGTTAAGAAAGAATTGAGTAAGAGTAATTTTGATAAAAAAAAAACTTACAACTGACATAACAAAACATATATGTTACGATTTGATTTATATTTGAGATATAAAGAAATATATATATATATATATATATATATATATATATTAGAATGAAATATATTATCTACGTGATTAAAATAAAATTATTAACAGTGTAATTTATAAAAGAATTAGAAAATCTAAATATGAAGTAAGGGCAAAAATATAAAACTATGAAAGTTTAGGGGATAAATATAAAAAACTACAAAACTTGAGGGGTTATGAAATAAGGGTAAAAACATAAAACTCTAAAAGGTTAAGGAAAACTTTATAAAATTTTACAACTTCAAGGGGCAGTGGCTCCCTCTCGTGTCACACATGATTTTTCTGTCACACGTCTTAATTTCGGTTAATGTATATAATTAATTAATTGATAATTATAGTAAATGGTTCATGTAAACACGTATAGGGTCATTCCTTTTCAACAGCACGTGAGAGTGTGAGACCGGTTCACATTGCATTTCCACCCAGTCAGATATTTTATGTGTTTCAATTTGTACACACTCCCATTAGGCTTTCTCGATCGTCCACCATACACGTGGCACAGACAAAAATCTTGACTCCGCACATCAAACGGTTGGACATTAACCAAGTTTATGTACCAAGTAAGAGCATCTCCGATGCAAATATGTATTTTTAAGTTTCTAAATATCTATAAATCTTGCGGTAAGGCAGGAGTAATGCAGACAATCAGGAAGTTGGAAGCTGAAGTGGAAGGTTTGCTTGAGAGAGAGGAATTATACTGGAAATAGCGGTCTCGTGTAAACTGGTTGGAAGCGGGCGACCGTAATTCCAAGTATTTCCATGCAAAGGCCACCAACAGACGTAAGAAGAATTACATTGAGAAGTTATCAGATAGTAATCGTATAGCTCAATCAAGAGAGGTGAACCTGGCCCGTGTTATTCAAGATTACTTCTCCACCATCTTCAAATCTTTTGTCCCATCCTCCCAAGACATAAATCTGGCAACTTCTGATATAAGTGCCAGACTAAGTGAAGATCAGGGTACCAGATTGACAGCGGCTTATACCATTGAAGAGGTTAAAATTGCAGTCTTTGATATGAATCCAACCAAGGGCCCCGGTCCAGATGGGTTCCATGCGGCCTTCTTTCAAAAATTCTGGGGTATTTTAGGGGAGGATTTCTCAAAGGTGTGTCTTCAGGTGCTCAACGGATTTTCGTCCATAAGGGAGTTTAATTCTACCAATGTGGCCATGATACCGAAAGTCAAACACTCCACTTCCCCGAAGGATTTCCGTCCTATTTCACCCTGCAGTGTCATGTACAAGACAGTGACAAAGGTAATGGCCTCTAGACTCAAGTCCCTTCTCCCGGATCTGATCTCTCCAAACCAGTTAGCCTTCGTTCCAGGGCGACAGATTTTTGATAATGTAATTGTGGCTTTTGAATCTCTTCACTCCATTGCTCGTACAAAATTGGGAAAAAGGGGAATGATGGCCCTCAAATTAGATATGAGCAAAGCTTACGACAGAGTGGAATGGGGTTTCCTTAGAGCGGTTATGATCAGAATGAAGTTTCCGGCAGCCTGGATTAAAGTAGTGATGGATTGTGTCTCCACCTCCAGCCTTTTGTTCCTACTTAATGGCCGATCAATTTGTAGTGTTTCTCCATCTAGAGGGTTGAGACAAGGGTGTCCCCTCTCCCCCTACCTTTTTCTGTTATGTGCTGAAGCGCTTTCCAATCTTATCTCTAAGTCAGAAAAGAATGGTAGAGGGCTGGGTATCAAGTGCAGTAGGGGTGCCCCTCAAATTAGCCATTTGTTCTTCGCGGACGATAGTATGCTGTTTTGTAGGGCATCTATGGACAATAGCCGTTGTATTAGGAAACTGTTGGAGATTTATGAACGAGGCTCGGGACAACAGATAAACCTTCAGAAATCCAGTATAACTTTTAGCCCGAATGTCAATCCTATAGCTATGTTTGATATCAAAGATTTTCTGGGAATTTCGGATCACAATAGTCAGGACAAATATCTTGGGCTTCCCACATCGGTGGGTCGGAACAAAAAGCGCCTCTTTAATGATATAAAAGAGCGGGTGTGGAAGAAGGTGAATGGGTGGAACGGCAGCCTCTTTTCTTTTGGTGATAAAGAAGTTCTGATCAAAGCAGTGGCCCAGGCTATTCCCACCTATTCTATGAGCTTATTTCAGCTCCTAGTGGGGTTGTGTAATGACTTAAACTCTATGATGTCGAAATTCTGGTGGGGTTCAAAAGGGGGGAAGCGGAAGATCAGCTGGGTAAAATAGGAGATTCTTTATCGTCCTAAAACTCAAGGCGGATTGGGGTTCAAAGATCTTCAGGCTTTCAATCAGTCTATTTTGGCAAAACAAGCCTGGAAAGTGTTATATGCCCCGAATAATCTGGTTGCTTGGATTCTGAAAGAAAAATATTTCAAAGATAGTGATTTTCTCTCTGCTTCTGCCAAGCCGGGTTGCTCCCATATTTGGCATAGCTTGCTTTGGGGCCATTCGCTACTATCTAAAGGCCTGAGGTGGGGAATCGGTGATGGCAGTTCCATCAAGGTGTTCAACGACCCTTGGATTCCTCATCCATCTTCTTTCAAGCATATCACGCCTACCCCTTCTTATGATATGCCTATGTTGGATTTGATAGACGGGAACCGTAAGAGATGGGACTTGGAGAAGCTGGATAGAACTTTGTTCCCAATTAGTAAAGATAGCATTCTTTTAATTCCTATCAACTGGAAAGGTGGCAATGATTTCCTCTTGTGGCACTTTGATAAGAAAGGTTTGTATACTGTGCAGAGTGGTTATGTTATGGCTATGGAGCTTCTTTCGTCTGCTTCTGTGTCAAACCGAGGGGTCTCCAGTAAATGGTGGAATTTTCTGTGGAGCCTTAACGTGCCACCTAAAATTCGCATCTTTATCTGGAGGGCTTGCTGGAACGCTTTGCTGTCTAAGGAAAATCTGTGGAAGGGAAAATTAGTGGACAATCCTATTTGTTCCCTCTGTGAGGCTTGTTGTGAATCTTCTGGTCATGCTCTGTTCCACTGTCAAGTGGCAAAAAAGGCCTGGAGTTTTTCTCACTTTGGTGCTTTCCTTCAGGCTAGAATACTCTACCCTCCTTAGGAAATTTTTGGCTCTCTCATGTCGATCCTTGGCAAGGAAGGTATGGAACTGTTCTGTGTCATTGCCTGGGCCATCTGGGAGAATAGAAACTCCTATTTAAATTCTGGCAAGCAAAAATTCCCTAGCCTGGTTGTGTCTGGTGCTGTTTCTTTTTTAGAGGAATTTCAGAATTCCAGAAGTGCCCTCCCTCAACGGCCTGCCCTTTCTTTTAGGCGGCTTTGCCCTGATTGATTTACCCCGCCCCCTGGCCGTCTCAAGCTTAATTCAGCTATGGCAATTCGGAAAAATGTTAATAGAATTGGCATTGGGGTTGCTATTCGTGATGATAAAGGGTTGGTTTTGGTTGCTCGATCGTTTACCTTGAGAGGTAATTTCTCTGCTGAGGTAGGGGGGCTGTTAGCTTTGCGGGAAGGTCTTTCCCTTGCTAGGTTCTACCAGCTGCATGTTGATTCGGCCGAGTCCTCCTTTTCTTGGATGGACTCTATCCTCTCTTCCCCTAGTCAGTTGTTTGGTGTTTCGAATCTTATTGTAAAAGATATCAAGGCTTTGTTGTTAGAGTTAAGCTGTTGTAAATGCGTTGCGATTTCCAATTCTGGGAATTCCTTGGCATATAAGCTTGCTCTCTTGGCCTTTTCCTCTGTGCAGGAATTTTTCTGGCTGAATCCCAGCCCGGAGTTGCTCTCCTTGTTGTAATGTTGTCTTTTTTCAATCCAAAAAAAAAAAAAAAAAAAGGTTTCTAAATAGTGACACATCATCATTTCTATTCATTATGGGCCCACTTTTGATTTTTTTTTTTTAGAGAAATGCATATTCACATCTCCTATATTCACATCTCCTATGTAATTATCTAAAGTCAAATATGCATCAATTTTAAGACCAATCATTTTTATGACCAATCATAATAAAACAATTATTCCACTCTCTCTCCTATTTTATTTTACAATTAAATGAGCTTTAATTTTAGATCATCTCCAATGCTATTATGCATTTGGAGAAAATGGAGTGTCACATATGATAGATATTTAAAAAGTTAGAACAACTCTCTCCAATGTTATTATCTAAGTTGAATATAGAGATGATGTGGCAAAAAAAGAAGGTTAGAGAATATAGAGTTGAATTTCTAGTTCTAGAAACTCTCCTAGAAATGCTGACTATGATTTCTAACTTTTTTCCACCGATAAGATTAAAGCTCACTTCTGTCATTGTTGATAATCTTTTTTTTTTTTTTTTTTTTTTTCTTTTCTAATGATGATATGTATTTGGAAGAGAGAATAATCTCTTTTGTTTGAAAATTTGGGTTTAGTTTGTTGGAAAGTTTGGAAACAAATTAGGGTGTTTTTTTTATTATTATTTGAAAGTAAAAAAATAAAAATAAAATAAAATAAAATAAAATCAAAATCAAAATCAAAATCGGGTACCCCGTCAGGTATCCGGGTATACCCGGACCCGGGCCAGAACACAACCGGTCCAGGTACCCGGACAACCCTTACCCGGTGTTGGGTAAGGAATGTCCGGGTTTTACCCGGAAATTCCGGACCGGGTAAGGTCGGGTACATTTACCATCCCTATTCACATTACATTTCCTCCTAGTCAGATATTTTACATGTTTCAATTTGTACTTTTGTACATACTCCCAGATCGTCCACCATACACGTGGCACAGACTAAAATCTTGACTCAACGCATCAAACGGTTGGACATTAACCAAGTTTCTGTAACAAGTAACAAGATCGTTTAAGACATGTGACATAGAGATGGCCATGGTTTCGGTTAAACCGCTGATTTTGTCCAATTTCAAATCAAAACCGTACAGTCCAAACCGTAACTGAAATCGTGACCAAAACCGGCGGTTAGAAAACCGGTTAACCCACAGTTCGGTTATGGTTAGGGCTTCAAAAAAACCGTCTAAAACTACCGGTTCGGTCATCTTCTGCCCAACTGCTACTTTGCCAACGGCCATTTGCCTTTTTTTTTTCCCCTTAATTTTTTATAATTGCAAATCTACCCCTCCACTATAATCCTATAAATACCCCCCACACTTCATTATTCTTCACACCACTCTCATTCTCTCAATCTCAAATTCTTAATTCTCTCTACATTCTACAATTTTCTTTAATTCTCATTTCACATATAATTTAATAAATATATATTTCTTCTATTTTTTAAAATCATCTATTTTTTATTTATAATTATAAAAATAAAATAAAATTTAGTGTTACCACTATTATTCCAACAATTTTTTTTTTTTCAATCATCTATTTTTTTTAAGTGTTACCAACTTACCACTATTATTCCAACAATATATATTTTTTTCCAATCATCTATTTTTTTAAGTGTTACCACTATTATTCCAACAGTATTTTCTTTACACATATCTATATTTTTATTATTATTAATTTTTCAATGGCAAGTGGGAGAGATGGTTCAAGAAATTTGGACAAAGGAAAGGGTCCAATGCAAAATTTATTGGAACACGTTGGTGATGATGTCACTTATAACGACTGACTTTACCACGAGTTCCTTCAATCTCGATTTGGATATGATCCCCCTTCTACTCCTAATCCCCCTCTAATAATTTCTGATGGACCTAACCCCAATCCCAATACCCCTAATACCAATGAAAATCTATTTAACCCCCCACCCCATTCAGATGATATTTTTGCAAGTGAAGGTGAAGAAGAAAAGCCGATGAAGTCCGAACTCTTCAAAGTGCATATGAAGAGAATTAAGTTAGATGATGGAATGATCACAATCCAGTGCAATTACTGCCCCAAATCATACAAGACTGCAAAATCTTTCGGATATGGCACGTACTAGACTCATATAAAAAAAAAAAAGTCACCCGTTTGAATATGCGAAGGCTAGTAACCAAGCCCAAATCTCTAGGTACGGAACCCCTTATAATCAATTATTTCATTATACGTCTGAAAAAAAAATAGGGAAGAATTAGCATTAATGGTTGCAGTTGAACACTTACCTTTTGGTTTTGGTGAGAAAGTAGGTTTTGTTAATTATTGTCAAAATGCATTAAATCCTACAATGCAACGTGTCACTCTCACATGTACACTAAATACCATTTACAAAAAAGAAAAAACAAATTGAAATAATTTTTTTTATCAATTTCAAGGTCGCATTTCCGTATGTGCCAATATATGGACCGACAATTTTGGTAGTCATTCATATATGGGTGTGACATGTCATTATATGGATAATGACTGGGACATGCAAAAAAGAATTCTTACATTTAGTGTTTTCGATGACTCACATTTAGTTCAAAATATTTTTCAACTCCTTAAAATCATTTTTCAAGAGTATTATATCCAAAACAAAATTTTTGCTATTGGTTTTGATAATGTTGCAAGCAATACCGCATCTATTCCTATGTTATAGGATTTGTGCAATCCCTATTTTGGGGTAAATTATTTCATCAAAGATGTGCATGCCATGTTTTAAATTTGTGTGTTCAAGCTGGATTACAAATTCTTTTTGCTTATATTAGACCAATTAGAGATAGTATTAACTATATCTGGAAACATAACAAAATCTAGAAACTATGGTTAAAATATTGCTCTCAAAATAATATGCGTCCCATTAAATTTTCTCGAGATAATACTACTCGTTAGAATTCTACTTATAGGTTGCTTAGTGAAAGTGTTGAATATAAGAAATTATTAGTTTCTTTTATTACTTATAACGTTCCTTCAATTTCTCTTCAATTGAACCATTGGGATGCATATGTAAAAATTCTTGAATTGTTACGTGTTTTTAATGATGCTACCAATGCTTTATCTGGTTTTTACTATCCCATTACTCATTTATTTCTTATTTAAAATGTTAATATTGCTGGTGCATTTAGTGAGTGTGAATTCGATGTTCAATTGAGTGATTGTGTTGCTGCCATGAAAACAAAATGGTTACAGTATTATGGGGAGATTCCAAATATTTACTTGCTTGCATCGTGTTTTGATCCAAACTTTAAATTAGAATGTTTGCAGGATTATTTAACTCTTTATTACCAAAGTTTAGGATTAGAAGTTGATGTTCTTAGTTATTGTAATTCCGTTAAGACTTTGCTTTATGAATTATATGATGAATATCTTAGAATGTATGGTCCGTCTTTGAACATGCCGGTTTCATAACCCCAACCCACATCTGGTGGTACTGTTACTTCCTCAAAATTTAAATTAAAGGGTTTAGGGGATCGATTGTTTTCCCAAAGAGCCAAAAATTACGAACATCTTCTTCATCCTCATCTGACTCAAAGCTTGACCGGTATTTAGAAGCCACTCATGAATTTTTAGAAGATAAATTTAGTATCTAGGTTTGGTGGAAGGGTCATGAACAAGATTATCCAATTTTGGCTATTATTGCCAAACAAATTTTTGGAACGCCGGTTTCTACCGTTGCTGTGGAACAAGAATTTAGTACAGGTAGAAATATTTTGGAACCAAGACGGTCGATTATATGTCCACAATCACTTGAAATGCAGGCGTGTGTTGATGATTGGCCAAAGGCAAAATACAAACAACAAGAACTTCAACTGAAGATAGTGAATGACTTCTTCGAAGATGACCGAACCACGGGAATGGAAGGCAACGAATAGATTCCTTTCCAACTTCCAACCTCCAACACCGAGCATCTAATTGAAGGTAAAAGAATTATGTGGCCTTTGATTCCTCTACATTGGTGGAGGATACGTATGCAACTTAATTGTGGTAAAAATTAAGTGCAAGGCTTTTTTTTTTCCTTTTTTTTTTTTTTTTTTAAACTTTGTTACGTTGTATATTCGAATTCAAGCCTTCAAGGCCAATTTCTAATATTTTTTTTTGTGCAATTGTAAAGTTGTATTTATTAATAAATGTCAATTTCTTTTTTATTTTAAACATTGTTAAATACTTCAATTGAATATTAAAACTTCTAAGAATCTAAGTAAAATATATTACGAATGAAAATGTTTGTTCAATTTTAATTATTATTAGGCAGGATTTATTTTTTATTTTTTCTTCACACAATCTCACTTGTATTATTTTTTATCCAAAACCGAACCGTAACCGTGGCCACCTTTAGGAGACGTGAGTGTACTGTACAAGGAAAGGAATGAAATGACGGAAGTGACCCTGAGTCTGAGGAGGCATCTTCCAAGCAAAAGTAGTGAGTTTTGTCCAGTAGCTCTAGTTTCGTTTTGTTGTCGTAATTTGCCATTATAATACGTTTTAGACGGCCTTGCCTTTGGTGGTCCTGGGGTTTGATTTTGTGGTCTTGGGGTTTGAATTTGGAATTTGTAGGTGTTGGACATCAAAGCCTTTGGTGGAATTTATCTGGTGATTGTAAAAAAATTGAACTTAAAACTAATTTAGAGCAATTAGCAGCTCTCAACTATTTGTGTATCTGGTAGACTGGATTATGAGAAATGCAGATAGACTGATATTCAATCCTTGGAACTCGGATTTCAGCTCCTTTTCTTGTTTTCAATTTCTTGAAGTTGTGGGGTTTCACTATCGATTGTGGAATTTTGAATTTAATGCTGAGAGCAGTTTAAACACTTGAATTCCAAGTGGGTTTCTCTGCATTTTTATACTTTGGCTCAGTTTGTTGTGCAGATATTGATTCAACAGCCAATCCAAGAACTTGGTATGATGTTTTGACATCAATATCATACAAAATCATGAATAAAGCAAAGGCAAGAAACCTGAATAAGATGAAGTGGAATGAAAGTAATGTCAAGCACACAACAGAGTAACATGCAAACTAGCCATATAGGATATACATAGCAATAATTATTCTATAATAACCTCGAGAGTTATTTGATGTTTTACAGCTTTATCATACTAGTAGTGCAACTTTAGGTATTCACTTCCTCTATCAAACCAATACTGCTTCTCTGCTTTTTGTATGCATAGATAGATAAGCCTCAACACCGATTTCTAGGTATACCAGTCCAGAAAAGACCAAAGACTTTCTACAACCCGATGGAGGCCAAAGAACGTGATACAAGCCTTCTTTTTCTTAACCGCTCTGCTATAATGAAGGCAAGCTCTAGAGACTGAGAAGCATTGAGCCTTGGGTCACAATGGGTGTGGTAACGTGAGCTTAGATCATCATAGGTTATAGTTCGAGAGCCACCTACACACTCTGTCACATTCTGCCCAGTCATCTCTAAATGAACTCCTCCAGGGTAGCTTCCTTCTTGATCATGCACATCAAAGAATGCCCTCACCTCAGCCTACCAACAGTGAGAAAGATATTATCATTATTGTCGTTAAACTTGATTTACATAAGGAGAAAAACTAATGAAGATCGAGTTTGAGTTTCAGTCTTTGATGGAGAAACACAATGAGTGACAGAATTCTTCTCAAGTAACAATAAGATCGGTTTTTGTTTGGTAAATATGAGGTCTCTGTCGTCCTACATAATACACTACTTTACCATGCATAAGCAATTAAGTTTTGTCCTCGCTGATTATGCTTAAGAGATCACGTTGGTCAAGAGTAGCACTTTAATGATTCACGTTAATGATCTAAAATTAAACTCAGATCATTTCTATGAGTATGTACACTTATCATGATGTATATCTCAAGAGAATAAGACAACTTCTGCAGCATTCTCAACAATCAAAGGTGGAAACACCAAGTTTATAAAGTGTAAGAAATAAAGCAAGTGTAATAAAGCCTAAATATAATAGCAACCATACCCTTATTGCATCGAAGGAACGGGTTTTGAGTCCAGATGGAGCTTTAATGGTGTTTCCATGCATAGGATCACTAACCCAAGTAACAATTTGACCTGCTCCACGGACTGCCCTGATTAGATGAGGAAGCTTAACTCTCATGTTTTCAGCTCCCATCCTTACAATTACTGTTATTCTCCCTGGCTTGTTCATGGGGTTTAGGATCTCTATGAGCTTAACTAGTTCATTTGGATCCATCTTATCGCTCACCTGCATCACCAAACAATCTTTTAGGACTCATAAAGACCTCTAAACTTTTCTCGAAAATCTATAGTCAGTCACAAACATATTTAGTTGCTTGACAAAAGCACTTACGAGTACAAGAAACCAATAAAAATACTAAATTGCAAGCCAAATACCATAAACTTATTCAGCTCAGTTCGCATGACCGGGTCAATGAAACTGGGAAGAGGGAATATATATATACATATATATATATATATATATATATAATGCAGAAACAGTACCTTGATACCAAGGGGATTTGCAACTCCTCTCAAAAACTCAACATGAGCACCATCAAGTTGGCGAGTGCGTTCCCCAACCCAAAGCATATGAGCAGAGCAGTCATAGTAAAGCCCAGAAGTCGAATCCTCCCTAGTGAGAGCTTGTTCAAAAGGCAGAAGCAAGCACTCGTGAGATGTCCAAAACTCTGTTGTTGTCATGACTGTGTGGTTTGCTGTGAGTCCAGCAGCAGCCATGAATCCAAGGGCCTCGTCAACCCGGTGAGCCAGTTCACGGTATCTATTCAACCACAGCAACAGAAAAACATATTCAAATCTGTGAGATTCTAAGAACTAAACAAAACTAACAAAGTTTGATCTCAAGTCACTGAAGAAAGGAACTGAACTTAACTGAAATAAGTAATATGCCAAAATCAATAAACTAAGATAACAACCCCAGCTAAGAAAACATTGATACATAAACCTAGGATCTAAGCCTACATTTAAATAAGCGGATAGGTCATATAACGAGCTCCATCAAGCTGCTACTTATCAAAAATTTTATCAACCGGTGATGATAAATCTCTTCCATTCAAGGTTTTCTAAAAGGATACACAGATTTGCTTAAATGGGTAAGACATACCTATCCCCTTGCTCGCTGTGGTCCGTGAAATCAAGATTCCATTGGTTGACTCTCTGCATGGCTGCATAACCTCCTGTGGCAAATGCCCTTAACAGGTTCAAAGTTGCCACAGCTTGACAATAGGCCCTAACCATCCTCTGGGGATCTGGAATTCTTGATTTTTCATCAAATGTATCACCATTCACATTGTCACCTCTGTAACTCGGCAACTTGATTCCATTCTTTTCTTCAAATGTATCTGACCTTGGCTTCGCAAATTGACCCGCCATTCTCCCTACCTAGATTATCACATGACACCCCATATTTTGATACATTAAAATCCACATCCCAAATTCAAATTCACAGTAATTTTGGCTTTGCATCATAATTCATGGAAATCTAATCCGAGAAAAAGTAAATCATCCAAACTCAAGATAATCAGGACCCAAAATTCAAATTTTATATTCTCAATTCAACACCCTAAAATCCTAGATCTTTTCATCAAAACCCCAACACACAAACATATAAAAGAAAAGAGAAAAAAAAAAAAAACCTAAACCTTGATAATAGGCATTTGGCCACCGAACATAAGGACAACACTCATCTGAAGAAGAACACGAAAGGTGTCACGAATGTTGTTAGCATTGAATTCCTTGAAACTCTCAGCACAATCACCACCCTGAAGCAAGAAAGCATTTCCAAGAGCAGCTTGTCCGAGTCTCTCTTCAAGTTTCCTGGCCTCGCCGGCGAATACTATTGGTGGGAAAGTGGAGAGTGTTTGGAGGACAGAGTGAAGCTCCTCCTTGTCCGGATATTCCGGCAGCTGGAGAGCATTCATGTTCTTCCAGCTTTCCAAGCTCCATTTTGATGGGATAATTGACTTGGTAGACTTTTTGGGGTCAGCGGAATGGACGGCTGAGATGGGTTTGAGGGCGGCGGTTCTTACGGAGGAGAGGAGGAGAGAGTGGTGGTGGTGGTTATGGCGGTGGTAAATGAGGGGTTTGGAAGAGAGAAGAGAGGTGGTGATGAGTGCCATTTTTTTTGTTTTGTTTGCTAAGTGAGGCTAACTGACTTTCTAATATCCCGGCGAAGGACCTATTAAAATTGAGGGAAAGTATCATTTTCCACCTCAACTTTTGCCATATTGTTAAGACAAGGACAGTTTTTCGTCATATTGGCCGTATTTCTCCCCCAAAAACAAAAAAAACGTTAAAAATGCCTTTTCTGTTACCTTTTCCATCCAAAAAAAAGTTTGACCGTTTTATCCTTCAAAATAATCAGAAAATGACCATTTAACCCTCCAATTTCTGTTACTTTTTTTTTAATGATAATTGGAGATCCATTTTTTTTTTTTTTTTGGATTTTTTTTTTGTTAAATTACTATTTTTTTAATTATAGGTGTTAGGGGTAGTTTAGTCTTTTCAGCTTTTTAAAAAAAAAAAAAATCAATGGTTAAATATAACGGTCAACACTAACGGCATGAAAGGTTAGTGTCAATATTTGATAAAGTTGTTTTTTAGTATAAATTGGTAAACCTCATGTAGGTTACCAGTAATTACTTCTTTTTAAAGTTGTGTATTATCTTTAACCGATTGTGATCAAGAAAAAATCAACACAACATTACTTCAAAAAAAATAAAAAAAATTTGAGGTGATTGCCCTAAGCTCTTCACATTCACATGATCACATTAATAAGATCGTGGGTTTGAGTTATATATATATTCTTTTTGAAAGTCCTGATTCCTAAATTTGTTGTTGAAAAACAAATAATAATAATTCTACGTTGCTTAAATATTTATTCGAATGATGTGTGAAGCTGATTTATAAAATCATATAAATGATAGGATGATATAAAACGGTCATTAGCTTGTCACATTATTAGGGTAAATTTTGGGAATACACCATTGCTCACTTGCTCTAAATATAGTATTTCTAAGAATATTGTTTTACTGTTCATTTATCATGAGGAAAATGTATGGGGTGACAATATTGCCACCTAAAATATCATTTACAGAATTATATATATATATATATAAACTTTATTACAATAATAACCTTAAGCAAAATTACTTATAAAGACAAATTAATTTAATAAATAAAAAAATAAAAATACTAACTATATTTAGGGGTGAGCAAAAAATCGGTAAACCAAACCGAGCCGAACTGATCCAATCATTTATTTTTTCCGGTTATATATTACTGCCAAGTTTGGTTCAATTGGATTTTTTTTTTTTTTTTTTTTTTAAAAACCGACTATTTTGAATCGGTTTTTGATTCGCTATCTCGAACTAGAAAACCGACACACGATCCAATGTATAAATACAAAATTCCCTAGTTTATTTTCAATCACCAACAACTTTACACGCCCAAAACACCCAAACCCTATATTTTTTCTCAAAACTCTCATCTTCGCTCATGCTCGTCCTCAGCTCACATCGACTTCATTTCCTACTCGTGTTTTGTTGTTTTTCTCTCAAGTGACTGGGCATTCTTCCTCCGAAGTTGGTCCTCCATCGGCCGTTGACTTCCTTTCCTTCTCTTCCTTTCCTTCTCGCATGCGCCACCGCTGTTTTGCTTTCCCTCTTCAAGTATGGCCATTTTGATTTCTTCAATTTTGGTAGCCACATTAATATTTATTGTTAAATCCTAAATTTATAATATTGATTCACAAAATTTATAGAGTTTCAACAATAAATCTGCACACTAAATTTATGGACCAATTTTTTTTTGTCTTTGTTCTGATTAATTTTTGGACATGAAACTCCAAAACTAAGAAGTTTGTAGTGAAAATTGAATCTCACTTGTGCACTTCAGAATGTGAACGTAATTGGAGTACATTTAATCAAGTTGTCACCTGTCACTGCTTTACAATTTGATTAGTTCTTTTTATTAAATATTCAAATTAAAATAAAATACTTACTGATTCCTAGTTTTGAATTTTTTAGGTCCACATAAAGAAAAGAAATTGTTTGGCTACATTAAAATAATGAACAACAAGAGATTAAATGATAGACACTTAAGAATGATAAGACCAACTTGCAAGACTATATCAACTTTAGCTATCCACTATATCTGCTCCTCGTCCTAGATCATTTTGGGAAAAAAGTCGAAAACAAACAAACAAACAACAAAATATCTACAAATCCTGCCACTCAATATATTTAGCACCGAACTTGCAAGACTAATTCTGATCATTCAAGAGGATTCTACTTAAAGGTTTCCTCTTCGATTCTGCTTAAAATTTTACAGAGGGGGGGGACCTCAAAGGGAAAATTTAACCATGAAGATAACAAACAATATCATAAAATGCAAATATTATAATTTGCTAAATTCTACTTTTCATCAGATCTGCAAAATAGTACAAAAGTTCTTTATCAACTGGAAGAGATTGTCTTTCTTTGAGCGTCTATGTCATGTACCAGAACTGTCTCAAGCAAAAATTAAACCTTCAGAAATAGGGATTGTAACGCATTGGCATTCTGAACCTCGGAACCTTTCTGCACCATGAAAAGAGACCAGGTCCGTTGAAGTTCAAAAATCAAAGACAATGTATTTAAAAATTGGGATTGGACCATTATTTGACACAACTAAAGAAAACAAAAAATGCACGATGGAAGTTTTAACGGAAGCATACCCATAACCATAGGGAGAGTACATATAAGGCGCTACAAATAGGCCCCTTGGTTGGTTTGCCATAAAAGGTTGCTGCCGGCGAGGACGATACTGCTTCATCCCAGGTATATTGGTCCGCTTAGCAGTTACCTGCAAATATATCAAAACCATTTAAAGTAAAAAAGCATGTATAAAAAACAAAATAAGCAAATATGCAACCAAGTCCGTCATAGTAGATCCACTGAAGTACAAAATCTGCTTTACCTTCAATTGTCGCCCGTGAAGTTCAGTTTCATTAAGAACAAGAGCTTGTTGAACCGCTTCTACTTCAACAAATTCCACATAGGCATAACCTTTTGGTTGGCCGTACTTATCAGTCCGGATGGTGACTCTATTCACTGTCCCACAAGATTGAAAATGCTGATGGACTTCTTCAGGGGTACAAGAATAATCCACCTGCACATCAAGATTAGACCCAAAGACTTATTCATGGCCACTTTAAAAAGTAAATATAAATTGCATAAAAAGCTGATTACAACTAGAATGGTAACAGAGACCAGATCCTGGTTCACTTGTGCAGCAAGCTAGTTTGACCATCAATCACATAGGAATTTTGAAACCTTGATTAGCATGTAATTATCTAATAATTTAAATTGTTGGTCAGTAAACCTAGAGAGACTAAAGAACACTTCCAAGTTTGAACGCCCCAGGCCCCCAACCAACCAAACAGTAAGTAGTACAGCTTTGGCAACTTCAAAAATTCAATTTCTAAACAATGAACGGGGACTGAAAAAAATAAAGAGGACATTGAAAAAGTTGATAGTTCCCAGATTGGCCAACCAACAAGCATCATAAAGCATGAAGCATCAACCACAACTCTGGAACTTAACAAATCAGCAATCCTTGCTCAGAGATGGAAATAAACACAAGCAGTAGTTTCCAATCCTAAACGGCAATCAGATTACCTACAACTATGAACCATCACATTCACTGATGATCTATCACATGTAAAACAAGAATTAAGAAACTTCATTTTTTTTAATCTATTAGCAGCTAATAGAAACTTTAAATGCATCTTCATTCTTTAAAGGAGCAAAATTATCATATACTCTATAAGCAGCACTCTTAAAAAAAAATTCACCACCAAATAATATGATTTCTGAATGTATTTGGGTTGCAACATTAAAAGAAAAGATAAAAAGCAAAGAGCAGCAGGAAAGAGAAAATGCCTGCGTGTGTGTAGGGGTGGCTGGGCACTGTAAATTGGAAAACGAAAGGAGAGGGAGGAGTAGAGTTCTAAAAGGCTTATGATTCCCAGATGATGTCAATGGTTGCAGTAGGGGTGCCGATAATGGTAAAACAAATATTGAGAAAAAACTTTTGATAATCATAATAAAGATAAAAACTACCCTGTAAAAAAAACCCATATCTCTTGTCATCAGTTTAGCAGTCATGTTCATTTTCATTTAATTTGTCTTAGTCAAAATATGATACCAGTACAATTTTTCTTGGGTGCAATTGCTTAGAAAGCCTAGGTGTGATTTCCCCAATTTAATTTCTTTATCTTAATCTTATATTACATTGTTTTGAGTTTCTACAAACTGACCTAATAACCTTAACATCAAACCTTCTAATCTCTCAATCCTCCACTGATCTGAAATTATTCACATCAACCTATAACACTATAATTGAAGTAATAAAGCTTAATTTTTAGATCCTTTCCAGCAGAAATTTTCAGTTCTGCATCCTGAATCAACAACAATTTTCTAAAAGACTTGACACAGTTGATACCCATTAGAAAAACAAATTTGTAGAGCGATGTAGTAAATAAGCAGAAGAGGTCTCACATTGCCAACAAAGACTGATCGAGCATCTACTTCCTCTCGATTCAGCTGAGATGATCCTCCAGCAGCAGGATCTGGTTGCACACAAGAATCCAATATGAAGGATAGAATGAGAAAAAGATACCAAGAGACAAACATCCATGATATTGATTGGTACTCCTAATTAGTATTTGGATCTATCAATAACAAAAGATGCACCAAGCAATTGGCCAAACAAGAAAATCAGATAGAGGGATTAGAATAATAAAATACCATTTACCATCAAAACAGGGTTATTCATTGTGCTCTTGCTTGAGCTGCCAAAAAGCTGAGATAAAAAGGATATGAAGATGTATTCAACATTTCCTTCCTAACAAAAAGTTGATCAAACATGGCTATCAAGGTGCAAGCCATCCAAATTCCAAAATTTGTGAGCCGCATCCACTGTTGGATACCGACATTTCAGCTAGCACCGAGTGATAACACATTACATCAACACATTCAACTGTCTACCATTCATATATGACTAACCAACATTAACAAATTTGTCAAAATCACATTTAAAATCTATATGAATTCTGTATACAGTTCATATTCCATTTGAACCTATATCTTAAAGAAACCAAAACAAACTTTCATTTGTCTTTTTTACAATAGTACGAGGAAAGAGCACAGACAGACATAATTTAACAATAGAATTAATGAGCCAATTCAAATTTCCATATAATGCTCAATTCAAAATCAACATCATAGCAAAATTGTTGAATCACAACAAAATATTACAGTGAAATCCAACCCTAAACAGGACGAAAAATCTCAAATGCACATAGAAATATATTAGTTTATAAACAGATTAAGCCCAATAACAATTAACGAACAATTAGCAAGTAATTTGAGTACATAAAAAACATAAAAAGTAAGAGATCAGGTCAATAAAACCCGTGAAAAATGATATACCATGAACAGGATCCATCTCCTTTTCAACATTGGCCTGCATCTCTCTAAGAGCGGCAGCTTCGTCTTCCATTTCCTGAAACCTCTTCTTCATGTCGTTGAGTTCATGCTATATAATTAGTACATACAGATACAGATACAGATACAGTTACAACAAAAACCCTAAAACGAAAACAGGAATATAATCGTTGGTTTTGAATTTATCCTAAAATAATTAACGATACTATTGATTATTTTTAGGCGAAACGAAAATGCAAATCAAATATCAAAATAGAGTAACATTACGGCTTCGTTGTTGTTGTCTGTGCCTGTCATGTACTCCTCGTCTTCTCCTTCCATCGTTGGACTCCTCTCTCTCTCTCTCTCGCTCTCGCTCTCTCTGTGTGTCGTCTTCTTCTTCTTATAAGGTTTGTAATTGTGATTTTTTGCGGGTCGAATTCTTCAGTTTCTAGATTCTTCTTCACGGTGTTGTTGCCACCTCAGTATAAAAGACCCGTAATGATATAGTGTTTAACTTTTGTCCTTCATTACATATACACCCCTGCTTTTAGTGCATTTAGCCCTTATAGTTATCGGTATTGCAAGTGATTGACCGGGTATTCTACGGTCATTTCAAGGTGTTACCCTGAAAGGCTAAAACTAATAGAAAAAAGGGAAAGTATCATTTTCCCCCCTGATATTTTCCCTATTGTTAAGACGAGAATAGGGTTTAGCCATATTGGCCGTTTTCCCCCCTAAAATCAAAGAAACGTTAAAACGCCCCTTCTGTTACCTTTTTCATCCAGTCAAACCGTTGACCGTTAAATGGGAAGGACATTAATGTCATTGACCATCTGAAATTCAATTTACAATTAAAATACAAAACAGTTAAAAAAAAAAGATAAATCTCCACCGTCCTTTTTGAGATGGACGGTGGAGATATCACTTTTTTTATTTTTTATTTAATAATAATAATAATAATCATAATAATAATAAAATCTTTATTCAATATATTATATATATATATTTATTACCTCAAAAAAAAAAAAGATTTATTAAAAAAGAAATCAATGAATAAAAAAATAAAACCCTTCATTATCAGTTTTGTTCCAAATCAAATTAAACACTACACCATTCATAAATCATCATCTATCATTCCCAAATCTCTTCAACCTAAATTTGGAAACCACCACAAATCAAACCCTAGCCACCCACAAACACACCATCAACCACCACCCCCAAACCAAACAAAACACCTACTGTCAAACTAAGAGAGAGAGAGAGAGAGAGAGAGAGAGAGAGAGAGAGAGAGAGAGAGAAGGCGTGGGTGGTCATCGTTGTTGCTGCGACTATCCGTACTGGTGAGTTCGAGCGTCGATCGGGCTTCCAGTCATCTCCGTCGCGCTGAGATCAACATTCTATCTCCCTCCCTCACCGCCGATTGTCTTTTTTTTTTCTTTCTCTCATTCTCTTCTCCATTTGCTTTCCTTTGACAAAGTTTTGGGTGCTATTGGGTTGTGGGATGGTGGTGGTTTCTGAAGCTAGTTCTCGTCGATGATGGAGGTTTGGGTGCTAGTGAATTTGTGAGAAAAATCGATTCATCTGGTTCTCGTTGATGGGTTCTTGCAAATCTTAATGTTGATTTTTGTATTTAGTTAGGATTGGTGAATTTGTGAGAAAAATCAATTTGGTTCATCTGGTTCTCGTTGATGGGTTCTTGAAAATCTAAATGTTGAGTTTTGTATTTAGTTAGGATTGGTGAATTTCTAAGTGGATTTGGTAGGGATTTCAGGGAGGTTTCTGAGTTGCTTTGATTTAAGGTGGTCGATTTAGGTTTCAGGTTGGTTTTTTATCTGGTGTGATTTTGTTTGGGTTTTGATTTTGAAGTTGTTCCATTGTGTTGCGAGTTTTGTGTGATGGTAGTTGGATGGTGGTGGTTTGAAGGTGGTGGCTCGGTTGGGTTTTCTGGGTTGGTGTTCTTGGTGGAAGTCCAAATTGGATCTCCACCGTCCATCTAAAATAATTTAAAAAGTATATTAAAAAAATGTGTTCTTGGTGGAAGTCCAGATTGGATCTCCACTGTCCATCTCACGAGATGGACGGTGGAGATCCAATCTGGACTTCCACCAAGAACACATTTTTTTTTATATACTTTTTAAATTATTTTAATTTCGTTTTTAATTTCTATTTTCAAAAAATTAAATAAAAATAAAAAGAGATATCTCCACGGCTCCACCATCCATCTCAGAGATGGACGGTGGAGACCCATTTTTTTTTTCAATTGTTTTTCTATTTTATTTTTTTGTTTTCTATTTTTTAAATATATTTTTTATTTAATTAATATTTTGAGGGTTAAATGGTAATTATATGGAGTTGACTGAAGGATAAAACGGTCATTTACTTCAGTTTTAACAGTCAAAGGGGTATAAAATACATTGACTGGATGGAAAAGGTAACAGAAGGGGCGTTTTTAACGTTTCTTTGAATTTAGGGGGAAAAACAACTAATATGGCCAAAACCTATCCTGGTCTTAACAATAGGGCAAACGTCATGGGGGAAAATGATACTTTCCCTAGAAAAAAAGATAACAAGATCGTCCTAATGATTTATAACACTTATCAATTTAATCTAAAGGTTAAAAGAATAAGGCAATTTAGTCATTATTGTTTCATTTCCGGTCAAAATATATATTACTTGTTTCCATTTGTATCAAACTAGTACCTTTAGACAATTACTGTTAGTATTATCGAATTGAAAAGACCGTTAATTGAAAATTGTCAAATTAATCCAACGGCTTAGAAAATTAGGAAATTTATTCCTTATTGTTTCATTTACTATAAAAAAAAAAAGGGGAATTTTATAGTAAATTGGACTTATTTTTTTACTTGAAAGTTGGATTGTATAAGAGATTTCAAAAACTATTTTTTAATCACGAGCCAAACATGCCCTCGGTTTGTTTTTCTCCGTTTTTCATTTTTCAAGTTACTAAAAAGTATTTTTCATAAATTTTCTTGATTTTGAGATGTCCGTTTCTAAAACTTTTCAAGATTTTAGGCAAGGAAATCTATTACTAGCTGAGTATTGCATAAGATCGTTACGAAACAATGAAATGGTTGTTGATGAGGATATCAAGTAATTACATAAAATAGGGATAAACACACTAGCTCAGATCCTTTGAAGTTTTGTATAAATGTAGTTAAAAATTAAGTACTCATAAAATTGACTAATAAAAATACCAAATTTCCCGTAATTATTTAAAATCTAAAAATAAAGATAATATTTTTATAAACAAACTGTAAAAGCTAATACAAATAATTTAAATATTTAGACCTCCATGCCCTTAATTATGGATAAGTTGGTGAATGAGCATTTTAGATATTTTCAATTGAAAAATAAAAATGTTCTTAAAATTTTAAATTATCTTCATTTTTAAATTTAATTTTTTAATACAAAATGTTTATATATTTTTACATTATTTGTATTAGCTTTTACTTTTTTTTGAAAGATTATCTTCATTTTTAAATTTTAATAATTATGGACAATTCGATCTTTTTATTAGTCCATCATATCAAAGTCAATTTTTAAAACATGGAAGGTTTGAATAGATAAATGTATACTTACTCTCTAATTGTACTTATGCCAAACTTTAGGGGTTTCGGTGTATTTACCCAAATATAATAATGGAGTAAGAAAGGCTGATTGAATATCTTTGGCTTGTATAAATCTTGAACTAGAACAAGTTAGCTATCTATGCATTTCTTATGGATTTGGTATCTGACATGTTCAACAAGGAGCACTTATATATATTATGGACTAAATCAAATACAATTAATGAAGTGAATCGGATACAATTAATACTCGTACTTATTGCTGTAAATCATCTCTTAGTATATATGATATTGAATCTCCACTTCCATAAATATCCGGGTCATAAATATAGTGTTTGATCTTGAACGGTATATCCTGGTAGACCCCCGACCTATTCTGTGTTAAAATTATTGTAATTATGAACGGCAGATACCATTTTAGATTGTTAGAGACACAACAATCAACAAATAAAAGAAGAAGAGAATATATTTAACAAAATGTGTACAACAAAATTGACAAAATACCAAAAACTAGGTACAACAGTATTAAAATAAATTAAAGCAATAAAAATAATAGTAAGTAAAATACTGAATTGATGGAGATAAAGGCTTGTAAATTTGCAATTTCGTCCTAAAACCGTATTTCACTATTTTACCACTTCTCTTGTGCTTGAAGTTTTGCGGTTTAAAACTCTTGTGAACTTATATATTTTCCTCTCAATGCTTTGTATGTTTAAATTGTGCAGAAAAGAAGAAAAAAAAAAAACTCATACTTATTGCCATATTACGAATAATATAAATACGAAAATATATTTATTACATCATATTTTTATGGGTCTAATTCTAACCGTACTTACAACACACTAAGATAAAACTTGCCCATCACAAAACGATAGCAACAACATTTACACTAGTAAATATTAATCTAGTTTAAAGGTGATGCATCAGGATTTACCATGATCTGTGGATTTTGCTTTGGAGGCACAGACGTTAAAGCTGAAATGGCTGGCTTAATCTTTTCAGCTATCTTGAGACTCGACAAGAAAACCAGACGATACAGAAGTATCATTCCAAACAAGATTCCAAGATCAACCCACTTTGAATAACCCATCTCCAGTTCCCAATTCTTTCTCAAAATAGTTTCTCCATCAACTCCTGGCACTCCATTAACGTTGGAGAATTTGAGACCTTGGAATTCGTTCTTGAACAATCCTTGATAAGCATACTTGTGGAAAGCAATGTAGTATAATGGATATTTCCAGAACAGATTAGGAAGATCGTTTCGCAATCGGAAGAATCCGCCGCCTAAAATCATGAGGCCTTGAATGCCAGCACCAGTTATTATGCCCATCAGATAATTGGGAACCAGACTTGCAACAATCATCATCAAGCTCTCAACCAGCATCATGCAAGAGAATAATAATAGAGCGAAGTACAAGAAATTTTGCAAGCCTCCGTGAAGTCCGGAAAGGTAATACACTATCGCTCCGGGAATCACTGAAATGAGCACCAAGTATGGCAACGCGGACAGTGAGTTGCCAATTACAAAAGGGGTTGCTCCATAGTGCCCGTTTAGCCTTTCTCGTTCAAACACCTGAACATATACGTATATTCAAACTCAAAACAAATTTAAGAGGACTCGACCAAGACTCATGGGTCAAACCGAGCTCTGATATCATGTTTGAAACCATTAGATTTAAAAACTTAAGTAGATAGGAAAGAACCCAACAATACTATTTAAACATACTTTCATCTCCTCCACAAAAGAAGGGAATCCACCGATTGCCATGAAGGTCAAGAATGAAGCTATGAACATGAGTAGTGAGCCCCTCGCCTGAAAGTACACAAGTCAAATTAGGGTTGATTAGGGTTAAATATCTATTACCACAAATATGTATCTAACGTAATCTGTCGTGACCCATCTGATGAAAATTTTGTATATATCTCTTTGTTTTCTTACCTGAACTGAATTAGGACCGGTAGTTCCAAGATTATGAAAAACAGTAGCAAGACCTATAGACAAAAGGATGTAAATAGCCAAGCGCAACCAGTAGTAGCCTAGATCGCGATACATGTTAATGAAGGATCTTCTCGTCAGGATTTGACACTGAGTAAGGAATCTGGCACGGCTTTTCTTCTTCTCCAGTAATCCACCGTCCTGTACAATTTATTAACCCATGCATGCGAGTAAATATATATTAAACATCGATAAGTGTTCATATTTTTCAAGAAATTAAGATCATATTTTTCATCTTTATCGGAACTCCTGAAATAAAGAGTTGTCAAGAACACACATTAAAGAGAGCCATAATGCTCACCTGCTTGCATATTTCTGCTACTTGGCTTCGAACTTGCTCATAGTTAGCAGATGCTTGATAAGACTTTATAAGAATATTGATTACTTCCTCTGTGTTGGGTATTATAGTTTCAGGATCAGCTAAACCTTGTTCAATATCCTGCTTAATAATTACCAAGACAAGAAAATAAAATAAATAAAAAGAAAGATCATATATATCAAATTTTCATGAATTGATTAAAAGTAAGTCAGAGAGAAGAAAATACTACAAAGAGAACATCTAATTACCTTTTCAAAATCCTTATTTATGGTTTTCAGGAAGTGATCAGATGGATTCTGGAGGGTTGGACAAGGGAAACCATTTGAAGCAAAAAACTGCATTCATGAATCGGGAGTATATACAGATAACAGTTAGTTAATAATTCTATAAAAATCTAAGTTACGGAATCCTACATATTATTTCGTGCGAGATTTGATTGTACAACGTTGTGTAATAATTACATATTACGCAATGCTGTACAATTGATCCCATCCGGAAAAAAACGTTAGCAGCAAAACATATCATTTTGTTACCTGGTTAGCAGCAGAAGTAGGACCAAAGTAGACAGTTTTGCCAGAAGCGAGAAGGCAGAGATTATGAAAAAGCTGAAAAACTTCACTGCTGGGCTGGTGAATAGAAGCTATAACAGTTGTTCCAATAATTCCATTATCTGTTTGACCAAGCCTAGCAATCCTACTCATAACATAATAAGAAGCTGCACTATCAAGACCACTGGTTGGTTCATCAAGAAAAAGGAGTTTTGGGCGAGTGAGAATCTCAATGCAAATTGTAACTCTTCTCTTTTGGCCTCCACTCAGGCCTTTACAGCCCCAACCTCCTATTCTTGTATTCATGGCTTCTTGCAGACCCATTTCTCTTATTGTTGTTTCTGCTCTTTCCTTCTTCTCTGAACATGACATTGTCTTTGGAAGTTGAAGCTGAGCTGAGTAGTACACGGCTTCTTTCACTGTTAGAGTAGTCATCAATGTATCATCTTGTGTCACGTATGCCTGTTTTTTTTTTTTTTTTTTTTTTTTATAAATTAAAATTTGCATAACAAGACAATGTTAGAATAATGAAATCAAATAAATGCTTAAACTAAGACTAAAACTTGAAGGCTTAAAGGCCTACAGGTCTACGTTGTATTGTATTAGTAGGAATGTCAAAACAATCCCTGCCCGCCCCATACGAGGCATGATTAAACCAAAATTAATGGATTGTAGGATGATTTCAAAAACCCAATTTAGAAATAGGGTGGGTGTGGGTTTAGGATCCCCTCTTACTATTTATTAATAACATTAATATTTTGTGTGTTAGTAATGAACTTATTCAAAATATAATTAATAATTTATTTTATAAAAAATAAATACTAAAAATACAAGAATTGTGTAATATCAATAATAATAATAAAAAAAATAGGTAGAGGTGGTGGACCAGTGGTATGGGTGGAGCAAGGTAGAATTGTGTAATATCAATAATATTTAAATGAAAAGACAATATTACCCCTATGTCCAAACCGACGAGTCAGAGGGGATATCAATGCTATTATTATCATAGTTGCTGATTAAGTGCAATTAGTAACATAGTTATGATGAGTTAATGCAATTTGCCATACTTAAATTCACAAATTATATGCATTACCGAGGTTCCGTAAGCCAACGCCTGTCTTCGTCCATTGACTAGAATGTCTCCTGCTTGACTTGTGTTCGATCCCAGTCTTCCTGCACCGTAGAATGAGTAAACAGAATTATTTATGCTTCCAATCAGAATTATTATATAACTTTATGTGCTGTAAATTAATATATATTTACAAGAAAAGACTTGCTATGATTTGACTATTATAAAGAGTAGGACGAGACAAGGGTGATACAGTGTTATTAATTTTTTAATTTCAAAAAAAGTATTGTGGCTTATGTGGACTTGTACATGTACAAGGAATAAATTTGCATATTTGTGGTGGAGCATTTATCGACATTTCTCATTCCTAATTTCGACAGACCATTGATATTTTTGGCCCTACCCCCTACCGTGGCCCACAATAATTGGAAAATTATGAAATTTAGTTCAAAATTGTGGCTGATGTTGGCTTATGTGGACTTGTACATGTGCAAGGAATAAATTTGCATATTGGTCATTTCTAATTTCGACAGACCATTGATATTATTGGCCCTACCCCCTACCGTGGCCCAAAAAATTGGAAAATTATGAAATTTAGTTCAAAATTGTCACGTAATATCACCTTTTTAGTTAATTTTTGGGTTAATTGCAATAATATATTCTGACGTTTTGCAATACCTTACCAATATTGTATTTTGCATTTATTATACATACATACTTTTGACTAACCATTGACTGATGGTATAATTAAGAGTAGAAGGGCAAAAAGGTAATTTTATAGAAAATAAAGAAAAAATATATATTTTTTTTATAAGAAATAATAACTTAAAAATAAATAACAAAATAACAAAAATTTATAAAAATAATAATAATAAACAAATTGGAGATCTAGCGATCTTTAAGGAGATAACCCATATATCCATCGATAAAGATCTGTTTGATCTCTTCTAACAAAAAAAATAAAATTGGAGATCTGAGCAATCTCCATAGAGATCACTCAGATCTCCACATGGAGTCATGAAGATCGCACCAAATTCCTTTGCAGCAATCTCCATGGAGGAGAGATCGTAGTCACCATATATGGTTATGGAGTCATGAAGATCGCACCAAATTCCTTTGCAGTGATCTCCATGGAGGAGAGATCGTAGTCACCATATATGGTGTGTGTGTGCATTTTTCTTTACTACGACAAAGAAGAAGGAAGAAGAAAAATGGTATAGAAATAAGGAAATCTTGCTAGATCTTCTTTGATATATGTATTATAATTTTTAGTGTTATTTCATTTTTTTTTTAAATAACTTGGTATTTTTTTTTTTTGAAATAACTTGGTGATATTTTTAATTTTCCTTATTTTGTTATTTTCATTTTTTATTGTTAAAATTGTTTAGTATTGTATTTATTTTTTAATTGTTAATTGTTTAGTATTTTATTTCATTGCATTTTTAATGAGTTTTTTTTTTTTTTTTAATTGTTTCAAACATGTATTTAAAGAAAAATATTATAATAATTAATAAAATGTCAAAAAGGTAGGGCAATTTGGTCATTTCCAACTGTAATGATGGTCAGCTGTTATCTTTGACCAGTTAAACATTAGACAAGAGTATGTATGTATAATAAATGCAAAAGTACAATATTCATATGATATTGCTAAATGTTAAGGTATGTTAGTGCAATTAACCCTTAATTTTTTATAAAAAAATATGTACTAGGTTTTTTTTTTTTTTTTTGTTCTTAAAATGTCAAAAAAAAAAAATACCAAATTTTATTTTTCATTAGTTAACTGTTTAAAATTAACCGTTTTCAAGATTAAATATATCTCTAGACAACAATATTAATGAAACCGACAAAAATATATCTTTAACAATATTAATGAGCCAAAAAAATCCATCTTTAGACAGCAATATATCTTTGGAACATTAAAAAAAAAAAAAAAAAAAAATCAACAAAAACAAGTACAAAAGTGATTAACTTAAAGATAATATTGATAATTTGCCCAAATTTGTTTTACAGAAAATAAGTTTTTTTTTTTTTTTTATTCACGAGAAAAATATTTTTTTTTTTCAAATTTTTTTTATATATAGCACTATAAACACTTTTTATGTGGTACAAGAGACCTTGAGACCTTGAGTTTGAATCTCAAGGACATCATAATTCCAATAATAATAATAATAATAATAAAAAGGAATCATCCTTTACTCATCTCAAACCACACACCAGTTATATAAGAAAATCATCAAGTGCGGGATCTTGTACGAATTTCTTATATAGGATCACTGATTATCGGAGATTTGGAGGTGATAATCAGTGTGAAATTTAGAAAGTTAATATATATATATATATATAGAGAGAGAGAGAGAGAGAGATATGAATGCATGGTGAATATTACAAGTACCTGCTAGAGCATCAAGAAGAGTAGATTTGCCACAACCAGAAGGGCCCATAATAGCCAAGAGCTGTCCTGGTCGAGCATAACCAGTAACACCTTCCAGGATTGATTTGCTTCCTTTTCGTCCATTCGAAGCCATCACCCACACATCCTCCCATGTTATGAAAACTCCTTCATGATATCCCTTACTATTATTAATGGTTTCCATTTCTATAGGAGTTGCAGCAGCCATGGATATGTTTGATGAAAGGAAGAGAGACAGAGGGTTGGGTTTGTGGAGATCGAGTAATACATGAGGGTCGAAGCCATGTATATATAAAAGATTTTAGTACGAGATATCAAATATTACAATAGAGCTCACTGCAAAGTCACGTGCTAAACGGTGATCTCCACGTGTCATGTTTGGAAGGCATTTTGAATTTTTGATGTCTCTAACATGACGTTTTATAAAATAACAAAAATAGGGCGGCTCCACCTTTATGTGATATTTCATAGGAAGGAGAGAGTATGAGAGAGAGATGATCAGAAATTATCCTATCAGTGCATCATGATAGAATTATATAAGGATATTGAATGTGAGCCACTCGTTTTATATACTTTGACTTGGTATGTATGCACTTGTCAGATCACTGTTATAAATTAGTAGCTCACATTCAATATCCTGATAAAGTTATATCAGTGCATCTTAATAGGATCGGGACTGGAGAGATGATAGCATCTATCTTTTATGTTGTTTAGTATTTAAAAAAAGAATTGAATAGATGGATTGATATATAATTTGTAAATTTACTATATATATATATATATATATATATATATATATATATATATATTGTATTAATTGTTTACTTTTACTTGTAGATAAATTTGTAACCCCGGCCCTCCTAAAATCTTGCCATGAAATATATAAGCTAGTTCAATCTAAAAAAAATGAGTTCTTGATAAATTTGTCATAAATAATAAAAAGGATATAGATTTCATTAATAATCTAATTATTGAAAAACAAATCCAAATAAAATTATTATATAATGAAATAATGCCTCATTTAAGGTTTTGGCTACTGTTGAGCTGCTTCTGGTTTCTACTATAAGGACGTGTTTACTAATTAGGAATCATTCTTGGGAAAAGAAATTAAGTTCATGATTTTGAAATTATTGTGTTTACTAAATTTGTAGGGAATTAAGTTCCATGAACCCCACACACATATCAGGAATTAAGTTCCTGAATGAAAGGGAATTTGAGTTCCCCCACTCAACTTGGGAACACTACTACAAAAAACACAAAAGAAATCGGTTTTTTTATATGGAAGAAATCGGTTTTTGAAATTTTTAAAACCGATGTCTTTTTTACTGATTTAGAAAAAACCGCACAAAAGACATAAGTTCTTAACTGATGTAAAAACAAGAGAAAACACATCGGTTTTATATAAAACCGATTTAAAAACCGTGATGTAAAATTGATGTATACTAAAATTAATCCCGTCATCGCCGGACCGCCCCACTGGCCGGCCACCGTCGCCGGACCTCCCCACCGTCGACTGGTCGCCGCCGCCAGCTCGCCCCACCTCTCATAATAATGAAAACTAATTGTCATTATGAGGAATCAAACTTGCAACCTCAAAGTCAAAATGGTAAAGCCTTTACTGCCTGACTACAAGATTAGATGTGTAAACAATTGCACAATATTTATATATAACCTATATGAGTTGTTAGAAATAAAAATAATAAAAAAAATTATTTGATAAATTTAAATTTACTCAACTAATCAAAATTCTAATTTATACTACAAACATATATATATTTAAAAAAAAATATTGGTGGGTTTATTTTTCATTTCATTTTTTATTGTGTGGTTTTGTATTCTGCTGGAGATATTTTTGTTCAAACTTTTTCCTTAAAACTGTATCTTTTGGCAAGGAAATAATTTTTTTCCTCCACGCTAGTTTCTTCGATTTTTCAATACGAATCCAACAGTATATAGAACGTAAAATTCTGGATGGTATTTTGAAAGTTATGATCAATTATTCAGTCAAAGGTCAGAAGCGATTGAAGATATTTTTATGCAAATTTTTTCCTTAAAACTGTATCTTTTGGCAACGAAATAAATTTTTTTGTCTATGTTGGATTCTTCAATTTTTCGATACGAATCCAATGGTATAAAGAACGTAAAATTCTGGATGGGAGTTTGAAAGTTATGATCAATTATTCAGTCAAATGTCAGAATTGAAGCAATTGGAGATATTTTTGTGCAAACCTTTTCCTTAAAACTGTATCTTTTAGCAAGGAAATAAATTTTTTTGTCCATGTTGGGTTCTTCAATTTTCCGATACGAATCCAACGGTATAAAGAACATAAAATTCTGGTCGGTATTTTCAAAGTTATGATCAATTATTCAGTCAAAGGTCAGAAGCGATTTGTGAATCCGCGAGTGAGCTTTTTTCATCGCTCATTTTCACACTTTTCCAAATTGATTTTTGGAATATTTTTTGATTGAAAAGTGTTTGTTTGCATGTCTACTTTCTTGTGTCAAAATTTGAGTAAATAACATTGAGTATTTTTAGGGATGCACACTTGAATGTGGACA
Source organism: Acer saccharum (assembly GCA_030490815.1). Lineage (NCBI taxonomy): Eukaryota > Viridiplantae > Streptophyta > Magnoliopsida > Sapindales > Sapindaceae > Acer > Acer saccharum. Next base: position 16,879,035 of record CM059874.1, read on the forward strand.
TAGGTCAGATTTGCATTGCAGAATTTTGCTTTTGAATCCACATCGGTTTTTATAAAAACTAATGTCTAAACGCTTGTTTTTAATATCGGTTTTTATAAAAACCATTGTCTTTTCAACGCAATATTTAAGACATCGGTTTTTATAAAAACCGATGTCTAAACATTTTTTTTTTAGTATCGGTTTTCCTAAAAACTGATGTCTTTTGAAACTGCAATATTTAAGACATTGGTTTTTATAAAAACCGATGTCTAAAAGTTTTTTTTAAATCGGTTTCCAAAAACCAATGTCTTTTAGTGATGTCTTTTAACATTTTTATAGTAGTGGAATCAAGTTCCCTTTCCTAATTGATTAGGGAATTCCTGTCTTTTTACTTAAATATCCTCACTTAATTTAAAAAAAAATATATATATATAAATGAACCGCAAAGTATTTTAGAAAAAAAAAAATGAACCGTCAAGTATAAAATAATATGTGAACTACTGACTTGATTATATATATATATATATATATGAATTGTGAATTGTGAATAAATAAAAAATAAAAAAATAAAAAATAAAAAATAAAAACTACAGTGCGGCAAATAAAATAAATGTGAACCAGCACAAAGTCATACTGCTTTTGCTTTGAATTTTTTTTTTTAAAAAAAAATTTTATTTTATTTATTAGTTGTATTTATACATCTCCGATATGAATATATGGCTATTTTTTGTATACAAGGGTATTTTTGTAATCAACTTTGTATAATTTGATTACATTTCTAATTCTTTAAATGTTAGTAAACACAGTAATGGAATTTAACAACTTAATTCTAATTCACTTCCATTCCCTTTCTAATGGAACTTGATTCCGATTCCCACTCATTCCCGATTAGTAAACACGTTCTAAAAGAAAATTATACACATTTATTGTTTTTGTCTATTTTAAGAAAATTATAAAAGAAAACCAATTAAATAGCTCTTAAAAAAAAATGTATATAGTGGTGGGTCGTCTGTGTCTCACTATGCACATTTTACAAGTATGTATATATGAGGAGTTTACTTTCGGATGTTGTAAAAGAAGATATTTAGAGTACAACACGTACATATATTGTTTGATATCGACAAGTCCCGACATAACCTAACCGGGCATAATCATTATTGTAATACTTAAAAAATAAAAAATAAAATAAAAAATAAAAACTATCCTGTAAACCAGTCAAACCTTATACCACTAAAAAATGAATATAGGATTTTATAGTGCGTGCGTGTTTCACAAAGTTTAAACTTGTATTGAGTTATTAGGTCTACACAGTATATTAATTTATCTGTCAGAGAGGTAGTTGATGGCTTGATGCTCTACCGCTACTGGAGTAAATAAGAAAAAACATAAATAAAGTTTAAAACTGGAAATTAAAGAGAGAAGCCAGGCCTCTCTCATCGTTGAGGAGGTGGACTCATTTCAGGAGATTATCGACGTTATTCATTCATCGAGAATGCATTCTCCATTAAAAAGAAGACGACCTTTTGTGTGAGCATTAAAATAGGAAAACAATTGGAAAAATATTTTTGAGGAAATTTTTTAAAACGTTTTTTCCAAGTCTAATTCATTATTTTATTCATTTACCTTTTAATAAATTATTAACTTATGAAATGAGTGGGACTGGTATACATATTCTTACATGAAATTTTTTGAAACGTATTATAGGCACTTCTAAATTCATATTAAAATTCATTCATACAACCTAGATGCATTAATATTTTGGTAAAATCTTCCTTTCAAATATGCATGTTAAGGGCCAGTTTAGTATTACTTTTGAAAAGTTAAAATCATATTATATTATAATTTTAACATAAAATGATGTTTAGTAAAACTTTCAAAAGTGATTAATTGATAATCTGTTAAGTTTTGACAATGATTTTAAGAAGTAAGTGGGATGTTACTATTTAAAATTAAATATTCTAAAAGATATTCCTACGTACAAGGAAAAAAAAAAAAGGAAAAAAAAGGCAACAATTTGAAAATGCCTCAAATATTTCTCTAATACAAATCATGTAGCGGACAATATGAGATTGATCAAGTAATATATTCTCATACACTTGCACCATAACCCGAATCAATCGTAATAACTTAAAAAGAAAAAAAAAAAATGTGAATCATTAAGCAGACGATAATATCTATACCGTGTAGCAATAAATTCAAGAAGCTACCTCTATCCTCCTATTCCCCTCGTGTTCGTATCCCATGTGATCACATAAAACACAATTACGACCCCACATGGAAAAGATTAGCTTTTGGCTCCTGCCACTGACTTATGTCAATCAATAATGTGACTCCATCTGTATCTACTTAAATATCAAATCACTACACACATGATCGAATTCCACCACCAACAAATCTCATTAACAAACACCTTAAACAACCTCACCTACCATTTCATCAGCCCCACCTTCTTCACATTTATTGGAATTATTGCCATGCAACTCTTGCTTTCTCATCAACTCCTCCTTCTTTATGCTCTCTACAATCCCGTTCAAGTCCCTTTTATGAACATTAACCACAAGCCCGTATTTCATGAACAATGTCAACGACATCTTTTGCTCCACTTTGTGTCCTTGTGCCACCGTCAGTCCATGTCGCAAAAGGACCGCTGTCGCTACCGACTTCATTTGCAAGTACGCCAAATCCTTCCCTAAACATTCCCTCTTGCCGGCGTTGAAGGCAACAAACTTGTACGAATCATGCATTGTGAATTTCTTCCCATCCGGAGATAACCATCTCTCCGGACGGAACTCTAGGACATCGTCACCCCAAGTTGACCTCATTCTCCCCGTTGTGTATATTGAATATGTGACCGATGACCCGGCAGGTACCAATGTACCATCTGGTAACACATCGTCGGAGATCACGTGCTTTGAATCCTCCGGCACCGATGGGTACAGCCTTAGCTTAAAATTAAATATTCTATTTAATTGTTTATTTGATTTATAAAATCTTTTAAAGATATTTTTATTGTTCTTATGGAATATTTTTTTTAATTTAAATATTCTACTTAAATATTGATTTTATATATATATATATATATATATATATATATATATATAAAAAATTAATGAAAGAATAAAATAGGGTCCTAAAATCATATATATGTTAATCATTGTAACTACTCTCAACACTTTTACAATAAAATTACCAAACATACGTATACTGTTTTTGAGCTATACAATAGTTTTAAAAATACAATTAACCAAACATCTACCAATTAACTTCACAGTTGATTATTCATTCAGCACAGCTAATGGTAATTATTATAAAAGTTACAGCAATACAAAACTGGCCCTAAGGCACTTCTAAATTCTAATAACACGGAAGAAAAAGGCTTACAATAAAACCTCGATAAATAAATATTTAAAAAATTAATAATCTCACTTAAATAATAAAATCTTCCATTCCAACTCGAGCCAACATACTAAATTAATAAACTTTGATTAAACACATGAAGGAAATAGCACATAAAAATTAATAATCCATTATATGTATGTACATTAATTTTTGAGTTTTGATGTATGTATGTATATGTACTCTGTACATATATTAACTTTTACGTAAGTAAACCTATCCATTATTAGTTTTATTTATAAGTGATACATGTATCTTGGTGAAATTATACATGTAAAAGTAGTAAAAACATAAAACTCTTTATAAATTAATATAATTTTTTTTAAAAAAATTAATAAATATTTATTTATCGATAAATTAATAAATTATTAGTTTATCCATAAATAAATCAGTGATGCTACACTTCCCATCCAGTATCCCACCTTTCCCATCCCACTACAGGTGTCAGCTTATGTGGCATTACTTAGTTAACTGCTAACTCACATTCAGTTAATGCTTAATTAATTTTCATTAAACCCATGTAATTTGTATAATTTTATTTTGACCCAAACACAAACAATACATTGGTTTAGATCGTAAACGACTCTTCATCTCCCGTCCTCCACCATTGTGACTTAAGAACCAAAACTTCACCTCTTACTCTACGCCCGAACATCTCCATCAATGTTGGTCAAGGAATCGAATCAGGTGACTTTTTTTTTTTTTTTTTTTTCCTTTTCTATTTGTGTTCAATACACTACAAAAAAAGTTACATATAGTGACAAAAATTATTTGTCACTACAAGTAAAAAAATTGTCACAATTTCAATATTGTGACAAAAAAAAGTGTCACTAACAATTCGTCACTTTTGCCCCCGTCACTAAAAGTATTTGTGACAGTTTTTTAGTAACTATCACGAATCATAACTTTTAGTGACATATTATTACTCGACCTTAATTAGTGACAAAATAAAAATTGTGTCACTAAATTTATATATAGTGACAATTAACTGTTTGAAGATTTTGTCACTATACATTTTCTTAATGACAATTTATTGTTTGAAAATTGTGTCATTATTCACAAACTTAGTGACAATTAACCATTTCAAAATTGTGTCACACTACAAGAAAAATAGGCAATAACAAATTCTTTAACAACAATTTAATTTTTGTCGCTAGAGAGCACTTTTAGTGACAAAACGTAAATTTCGTTACAACAGATATAAGTTTTTGTGACAATATACATTTCGTTACTATATATCATTTTAGTGACAAAAAATATCGTTGCTATAACATATTTATAGTGACGTTAAATTATTTGTTACAACAACAGGTGTTCTAGCCACGAAAACAAGATTTGTCGTTAAAAATGTATTCTAGAGACAAATATAATTTGTTACTTAAGGTTTTAATAATAATTTTAAAATTAACACTACAAGAAATTTGAGATACATGGACAAAAAGATTTAGGGGTATTATTATTTCCCCCATAACTTTTGAGGTTATTGGTCATTTTGCTTCCTCTTGTTTTAGTATTAGCCATTATCCACCCTTTGTTAACATCTATTAGCATTTTCATTAAAATATTATTTTACCCTTTCTATTTAATAGAAAACAATTAAACAATTTTAAAATTTAAAATGAAAACAATTTTAACATCTGTTCATGGGATACTTCAGTTAATTTGGTAGAGATTTGTTCTGTGCAAGAACAAACACCAAATCTTTAACAACAATCAAATATTTGTCGCTAGAGAGCACTTGTAGTGACAAAACGTAAATTTCGTTACAACAGATGTAAGTTTTTGCAACAATATATAAATTTCGTTACTATATATCATTTTAGCGACAAAAAATATCGTTGCTATAACATATTTATGGTGACGTTAAATTATTCGTTGCCACAACATATGTTTTAGCCACGAAAACAAGATTTGTCGTTAAAGATATATTCTAGAGACAAATATAATTTGTTACCTAAGTTTTAATAATAATTTTAAAATTAATACTACAAGAAAATTGAGATACATGGACAAAAAGATTAAGGGGTATTATTATTTCCCCCATAACTTTTGAGGTTATCGGTCATTTTGCACCCTCTTGTTTCAGTATTGGCCATTTTCCACCCTTTGTTAACATCTGTTAGCATTTTCATTAAAATACTATTTTACCCTTTCTATTTAATAAAAAATAATTAAACAATTTTAAAATTTAATGAAATAAAAAAACAGTGGAGATCTTGTTCATGAGATACTCCAGTTAATTTGGTAGAGATTTGTTTTGTGCAAGAACAAACACCAAATCCTTAACAACAATCAAATATTTGTTGCTAGAGAGCACTTGTTGTGACAAAACGTAAATTTCATTACAACAGATATAAGTTCTTGTGACAATATATACATTTCGTTACTATATATCTTGTTAGTGACAAAAAATTTCGTTGCCATAACATGTGTACTAGCCACGAAAACAAGATTTGTCGTTAAAGATGTATTCTAGAGACAAATATAATTCGTTACCTAAGGTTTTAATAATAATTTTAAAATTAATACTACACAAAAATTGAGATATAGGGACAAAAAGATTTAGGGGTATTATTATTTCCCCCATAACTTTTGAGGTTATCGGTCATTTTACACCCTTTTGTTTTAGTATTGACCATTTTCCACCATTTATTAACATCTATTAGCATTTTCATTAAAATACTATTTTACCCTTTCTAAACAATTTTAAAATTTAATGAAATAAAAAAAAAATAGTGGAGATCTTGTTCATGGGATACTCCAGTTAATTTGGTAGAGATTTGTTTTGTGCAATAACAAACACCAAATCTTTAACAACAATCAAACGATTTACAAACCCGATTTGTAAAATTAGAAATTCAAAAAAAAAAAAAAAAAAACATTAATTATCACCAAACCCGTTTTGCAAATCATCACCACTACCACCACCATATCGTCATACAACTGCAACCCAAACCCTTTCGATTTTAAATTTTTCTGAGATGGAGATGAGAGATTGAGATTGAGTTGGAGATGAGGATGAGAGATTGAGTTTTTTTTTTTTTTTTTTTAAGTTGTTCATACTAAGAGACACGTTAATAATTTAATAACCATATAAATTAGGAATATGAGTATTACATTTGTTCATAAAATTGCAATATGTAGAGAAATATCTTCCCTATAGTGAGAGTTGTATTCTAAATCATACTTATTACAATTGATGTCACCAGTCTCATGGACCCCTAACTCAACTATATATGTTTGAAAAAATATATAATTTTATTAAATGTTCCAATAAATATTTTTTAATATATGTTTGTTGTAGAAATTAGAATTTTGATTAGTTGAATGTATTTAAATTTATCTAACAAGTTATTTTTTTTATTTCTAACAATTCATATAGGTTATATATAAATATTGTGTAATTGTTAGCACATTTAATCTTGTAGTCAGGCGGTAAATACTTACCACTTTGACTTTGAGGTTGTGAGTTCAATTCCTCATAATGACAAATAATTGTCATTATTATCAAGTGTGGGGTGGGGTGGGGTGGCTGGCCAGTGTTGGCAGTGGGGCAGGCCAGTTGTAACGAAACCTAATTTTGTTACAATAGCTCGACCTATTGTAACGATATTTATTGTGTCGCTAAAACCTATCTTTTTACGACAATATATATCATTACAACAATATATTCCTAGCAACAATAAAGTTTCGTGGGTAAAAATATAGTTTTAGCCACGCTACTGATTTGTAGGTAAAAATATACCTATTGTAACAAAACCAAATTTTGTTGCAACAGCTTGACCTATTGTAACGATATTTATTGTGTCGCTAAAACCTATCTTTTTGCGACAATATATATCATTGTAAAAACATATTCCTAGCGACAATAAAGTTTCGTTGCCTAAACATAGTTTTAGCCACGAAACTAATTCGTGGGTAAATATACATGTTGTAACGAAACAAAATTTTGTTGCAATTGCTCGACCTATTGTAACGAAATAGGTGACAAAATTTTTTTGTTGCCTAAGATCTTTTGTGACGAATTTAATGCTTTTGTGACAATTTTGATTTGTTGCTATTGCCCTTTTTTCTTGTAGTGTCACTATACATAACCTTATCGATAATTAATTATTTAAATATTGTGTCACTATACATAACCTTATCGATAATTAATTATTTAAGTATTGTCATTATACACAACCTTATCGATAATTAATTATTTAAATATTGTGTCACTATACATAACCTTATCGATAATTAATTATTTAAGTATTGTCATTATACACAACCTTATCGATAATTAATTATTTAAATATTGTCATTATACACAAACCTAGTGACAATTAACCATATGAAAATTATGTTTGTTTTACACAAATTTAGTGACAATTAACAAGAAGATAACAAGTTACAAATTCAATCAAAGTTAATATAATGGTCCATTCAATTATTATTAACTACAAGAAAACTTAAATACAAAGAGTACAATAAGGAATTGATAATCAGAACACAAGAAAGAAAAGAAAAAGAAGAAAGAAAGTGAAAAAATATATTACAAAATTGTTAGTGTACATACATGAATTTGCTACAAATTTTGAGATAAATGCATTACATCAATTATATCTGGATAACTATGATGAAGATTCTTCAAGCCTCAATACTAGAACACTTTCGTACATGAATAGATCAGAATAAACTTTTCGCCTATATATAAACTGCAATAGATGAAAGCATATTATTAACACCTCAATTAGATATATGTTTTTTTTAATGCTACATCAAATAATTGGTTGTTCCATAAGAATCATTTAATCAAACAGTTAGTATGCACATCAACCGATAAATATCATGTATTGTGGAAATCTAAGAACAAACAACTATAAATCATGAAATAATAATTATGGGTTCCTGAAAAAAAATTAAAAACAAATTAAAGTTAAGAATAATTCCTAAACACATATATATAATTCTATATATAACATACCTTGTTAAAAGAAACTTTCAATATATGAAACTCGAATTTGAGATTCCGACCCTAAAAAACAAGTATAAGAAAACAAACCCTAAAAACAATTAAATCAAGAGACGCTTACATTTTCTATCAAGACAAAATTTTCTCTACGGTCTTGGTGACTTCTAAAGATGAAACACAGTTTCAAACCTAAAAAGTGTTTTTAAGGAAAAGTGAAGCTAAAGAGAAAAAAATTAAAAAAAATTAAAATTAAGAAACAGACCTAAATATATATATATATATATATAATTCTACATAAAACATATATATATATATATATATATCTTATTCAATGAAACTTTTTATTATATGAAACTTGAATTTGAAATTCCGACCCTGAAAAACAAGTAAAAGATAACAAACCCTAAAAAAAAATAAAAATAAAAATAAAAAAATAAAAAAAAAAATCAATAGAAGCTTACCTTTTTCTATTAAGGTAGAATTTTCTCTACAATCCTGGTGATTTCTATAGATGAATCACAATTTCAAACCTAAAAAGTGTGTTGAAGGAAAAGAGAAAATAAATAGAAAATCTAGATATGGCAGTGACTAAGAGCATCTCCAATGCAAACGTGGCTTATGAAAAAAAGAGATGCCACGTAGGATAAATAGACTTTATGTTAATAATTGTGTCTCCAATGCAACTGTGCATATTCAACGTCAAGCTGACATGGCAAAAAAAATATTAAACATTGTCAACATGACCGTCCACTTTCAGACAGTCTGTTGCACAGCTATTTTTTAGGTTGACTCAGCAAACATTTAAAACTGACATTAATTTTTCATATATTTTTGGTAAAGAAATAAAATAAAAAATAAAACAGGGAAAAAAAGATGGACACGTCATTAAAAAAAATGTGTTTTAGATGGAAGCATTGGAGACCAAATTTTGAGTTGATTGTCTATCAAGTCTATTTTTATGCCACATAAGAAGCAAGTCTCTTGACATTGTTGCCATGTCAACAATTATTGGTATGCAAGCCATTTTTGCATTGGAGATGCTCTAAGGGAGAACCAAGAGACATGTGAAGATGGAATAAGGAAAAAAATAACAACACCACGATTGTGGCGTTTTTTTTTTTTTTTTTTTCCTTCCAAATAAAATAAAATATATTTATTTTGATGCCTTTTAAAAACCTAATTGTTTATAGAATAAAATCTTTCCCTTTTTATAGGGTAATTTTGTGACTAATTATATTATTTGTCATAAATTATCAAAAAAATTTAACTAATTGTGACAATTATTTTTTAAAAGTCTAAATTGAACAAAACATAATGACAAATAATATAATTTGTCACAAAATAATGAGTAATGCTAGACAACCCAAAAATTTAGCTCAAATTTCAACCCAAATGACATGGCAAATGAGTTGTCATCACCACACACAACATGAGATAGTGTGGTTAATGAAAAAATCACTTACCGCATCATTTGGGTTAAAATTTGAGCTAAATTTTTGGGTTGTCTAGCATTAGTGCAAAATGATACCTACTGTGATACATTTGAAATGTGTCACACAAAAATGTGTCACTATAGGTCACTTTTTTTGTAGTGATAGTTTTAGTAGTTGAGTATTGAACACAAATAGAAATTAAAAAAAAAAAAAAAAAAAAAACGAAAAAAAAATACAAAAAAAAAACAAGAAGTCAGAGTATTAGTAAATACCTAAAGTTTTTTCATCACACAAAAGTGAATCTCTTTATGCAACTGATGGCTTCAACTGATTCAATTCTTTGACCAACAATGATGGAGATGTCTAGGTATGGAGCAAGAGGTGAAGTTTTGGTTGATAAATCACAATGGTAGAGGACAGGAGATGAAGAGTCGTTTAAGATCTAAACCAATGTATTGTTTGTGTTGGGGTCAAAATACAATTATAAAAATTACATGTGTTTTATGAAAATTAATTAAGCATTAAGTGAATGTGAGTTGGCAGTTGACTAAGTAAACCACATAAGCTGACACTTGTAGTGGAATGGGAAAGATGGGATACCGGGTAGGAAATGTAGCATTACTGTAAATAAATAACCCCTCCAAAATTATAATTACTATAAATCTCAAAAGTGTTATTTTATAAATGTTAGTTTGAGTGCATTGCATGATAGAGTCTGTTATTATTGCATCATAGTGAGTTAAGACTTCCTTGGGATAGTATGAATTGCTATTACGATGGCCCTACCGACATAGAGAGAGAAGCTCTGCCTTCTCTCTACAAACTTCCACAGCTTTCAACCTCCTCTCTCACCGCCTTCCTCGTCCGTCGCCGGCTCCTTGCTTAGGCAGCGGGAGTCGGCGGCGAAGGCGCCCCGGAGGGCGTTCGTTCTCCCTCGTGCTGGGCCGACCCGATTCAGATGGGTGTCTTCTCCGGCTGCTACGACGGCCCTGGAGGGCGTCCGGCTATCCCTCTCTTGCCTCCGAGCGGGTTCTTTTCCGGTCGCCTTCCGGCAGCGGTTAGATCGGCTGTTCCTTGTGTTCCTGGCCAGATCTAGAGCGTGTTTTGGCGGTTGCTGAGTGTTGGTGTCGTGGATGTGTGTTGCGATCCAGCCACGCCTCTCCGCCGGGCGCTCGTCGGCAGACGCGGACTTCCCCTCCGATCGGTGTTCCGCTCAGTCGGTTGTGTGTGTTTATTTCAGTTTTAGTTTCTTAGTTTAGTTTATGTTAGTTTCAGTGTTTGTTTTTGAGTGTTGCGGTGACGAGTTCGAAGCTAGTGGGGGTTTGATAGGCATGGTTGTTTGGGGTTTCGATTGGGCATCTCCGGCGTCGTGGTTTGGTCGACGGCGTCCTGGTGGGTCTTCTCCGGCGACATGGTCTCTCATCCGGACCGGTTTCAGTTCGTTTGTTTGTTTTGTTTGTTATTTTCTGGTTTAGTTGTATTCCCACCTGTGAGTGGGAGTTTTTCTCCCTATGATGGGACTCTGTTCTGGGCTGGTGCCTGAGTGGATTTATTTGTGGAGTCCCAGTAATGGTTGTAACCTTGCCCTGGATCTGGTTTTCCAGATTTTCAGGTGCCCTTTCCTCAAAAAAAAAAAAAAAAAAAAAAAAGTTAAGACTTCCTTGCATTACATTGATCGAGTTAACGCATTTCAATAAAAGCTCTTGATTAAATCTCAATAACCATATTCAATTCACGTATATATATTAAGAGGAATATTGTAATCATACTAGCTAGATTCATTTAATATATATATATATATAATTTTTTCTATTGTCAGAATACATCAGGATGAAGAATGTGTACTATTAGATTTACATACTTTGACTCAAAGTATATGCACTTTTCAAAACCTCTCTTTAATCTATGATCTACATTCTTCGTCCTAATATAAAATATATCAGGACGAACTGACAGTAGAAAGACTATATATATAAATATATATATATATATATATATATATATATATATGTTTTTTTTAATTTTAATTTTAATTTTTTTTTTATCTTATCTCTGGGATTTAAAGAATCAATAATGTTTTCCTGTTTGTAATTTTTTTTTTTTAAATCTTTTAAGAGGAATATTTTAACCATACTAGCTAGATTCATTAATGCATGAAAAATACTGATAACAATGCTATGGAAACCTAGGGATGAATAAGTTTACAACCGATTTTTCAATTAACAACCCAGACACACAAATTACACTACCAAAAGATCAATTCTCACACCTATACCACAAGGTTGTACGTTTGAGCCTTGTTGTATGTATAAATTCGCCAAACTGACACGTCATCTAAAGAGCTAACGAAAGATTGCCACATCATTCATTGACCGGGTCAAGGGAAGAAGTCTGACAAGTCAGGATGATAAAATAGCTTAGACCAGAAGGAAGTCGAAGACATGGTCGCCAAAAGGGAAAACCTACTCGCCGAATATAGAAGTGTGCTCGCCAGATACGCAATACCCAGAAAATAAAGGTACTCGCTGGACCAGCACACTGGGCTCGAACCGACTCGGCAGAAAAACAGAAGTAAAACCTAAACTTTTAGAAGACCCAAAGCAACAAGGAATCATAAAAAGGAAAGAAGACCCAATCTATGACAGGAAAGGATCCTAGTACAAATCAACAAGGGGAAACCCTAAGTAAACATGTATAAATAGAACCACCTATCCCACGAGGAAGGGGTTCAGAATTCGATAGAGAGAAAAAGAGCAATTGTGAGAGATTTGAGTGTGTAACAAAGCAACGAAAGCCTAGTATTATTCTTCTGCCCTCAGGGGCGCCGTGGTTTTTTCCCATTCAAGGGTTTTCCACGTAAAACTTGTCTTTTGCATGTGTTCTTAATTTTCTTGTTTTATATTAAATTGATTTAATTGTTGAGTGCGTGGCAATCCAAATTTCACCGTCAACAAGCCTCTTTCTCTCCCCAAATCCCGAATTATTAAAATATGTCTATATAAAAAAAGATCAAGTCTCACACAAGATCAAACACTCACAATATCCACAAAAATATATATGATCAAATTAGAGTGAGTAGAAATAGGGAAAATGAACTTAAGGATTTTTTACGAGGTAAAACATCCAAGGAGGAAGCATCTGACAAAAAAATCATACAATCCACTAGTTGATGAAATAGATACACCCCTTAAAGGTCGATCCACACAATCACACCCTCCTGTTGAGCTATCATATCCCACATATCCGCAGACCTTTTACTACGATGTTTGATCTCTTCAAATGCTTGCTCAAATCAACACTATGAAGTAGCAAGAGTACTTAGTCCCTTTAAATCACATATGATATAAGTGTTCAAATTAGGAATGGTAATGGGGCGGATTCGGGTGGGTTCGGCAATATCCAAACCTAAACCCGTGAAATTTTGTGTCTACCAAACCCGACTGCGAACCTGCGAAAATAAACAGGTTTGGGTTCGGGTTCGGGTTTTACCCACGGGTTTGGGGGACACCCAAACCCGCCCCACGAACCCATGAAACAAGCGGGTCCACGGGTAAAACCCGCGAACCCGCCAATTTTTTTTTTTTTGAAAATTATTTCTATATTATTTAAATATATGAAATATTATAATTTTAAACAATAAAAACACTTAATAGATTGAAATGTTTACATTTTATTCTCTATATAACTAAAAAGTTTTTATTGGAGTTTAAATTTATAATATTTTAAATAATAAAATAAAATATAATTTTTATTGTTCGCGGGTATGCGGGTTCGGGTATGAATTTTTTTCCAAATCCATACCTGAACCCGAACCCGTGACGGGTACAATTTTTAAACCCAAACTCGCCCACGGGTACACTTATCTCAACCCAAACCCTCTTTAAGCGGGTTTGGTTCGGACGGGTCCCAAGGGTTCGGGTTTAATTGCCATCCCTAGTTCAAATGCATGGAACCACATATAGAATGTAGGGATCAAGACATCCTATGAGACTAGATGTTCAAATCAAACACATGATAAATAAATCTAGTCTAATTAACCAAATATTCTGCTAATGTGATCTCGATCTAAGACCGCAACACGATACACCTCAACTATGGTCCTATGGGCGTAGCTCAGCTATTAGATAGATAAATTTGGAGCTGGGCAAATGACTCTCAAGTCAGCGGTTCGAATCCTACCAATGGTAAAAGCTTAAAAAAAAAAAAAATAGTTGGTCTAGATAGGTAGATAGATAGATACTATTAAAAAAAAAAAAAATACACCTCAACAATTAGTGTAATTCCTTTTTATATATTAATGCATTTTTTTTTAATATATATTTTTGTGTAAAGACATTTTTTTTTAAATAAAAATTGGACTGATCTAAAGGGAAAAAGCATCACAAACGATCATATGCTGAAAAACCCCTAGACAGTATCCATATATATAAAAGATAAAAGAAAAGAAAAAAGTGACAAAAAGCAATAAAGCACAAAGACCCAAAGGGAAAACAACCCCAAACAAAAAGAGGCACGCAGGCCACACCAAAAAAGAAAAAGAAAACAACAAGAAAAACGAAAAGACTCCCGGCCCATGCAGTCATTGCCAACTAAAGAAGAACAGAACGGCGGGGCAAAGAACCACCAAGAATCAGCCTGAAGCTCTAAAGCATGCTTAGAAAGCGTATCTGCAACATGATTCCCCTCCCTGAAAATATGGGAAACCTGAAAATCCATATGCGAGATCTGGAAGATGCAGCGCTGCCATGCCTGACGAACCCTCCAAGGAACCATTTCAGAACGAGAAGAAAGAAGCTGAACCACATAAGAAGAATCGCTCTCCAGCCAGATACGATGCCACCCATACTTCCAAGCAAAATTAATGGCCAATGAGGCCGCTAGAAGCTCGGCCTCAAACGCGAAAACCTGACCAAGAGGAATAGCAAAACAACCCTTCACAAAGGCTCTACAGTTCCGAAAAATACCACCACAACCACCAACCCCCGGAGAGCCTAAGGCAGCGCCATCTGTATTCACTTTGATCCAACCAGGGGCCGGAGGCGACCAAACCACACTCTTGATCACTGGGGCTTTAGAAGGGCGACCCTGAAGACCAAAACGACGAAGAATCAAAAGGTCGTCCATACAATTACGCATACAACCAATCTCTAGGCGATTAGCCTCTGAAACTGCACACCAAACCAAAGAAAGGACGGATCTAAAGTCCACTGACTTCCCTTCAAAGATCCACTGATTACGGGCAGTCCACACCCCCCATATCACTGCATGGATAGCCACTTTCCATAAAATCCTAACCTGCTCACTAAAGGAAACCGACATGGCCTGTAAGAAGAAGGATTGCCAAGTATTGGTAGAGACACGTCGCTGGAAAGTCGAGAAAACTGCCTCCCAAAGAGCAACCGCCAGGGGACAATGAAGAAAAAGATGATCTGCAGATTCACTACTAACCCCACAAATACTGCAACGAGAAGCCAACTGGAACCCAGACCTGCAAAGGCGATCCTCAGTAGGAAGCCTGTTCAACATCATACGCCAGGTCAAAGCTGAACGAGAAGGGGGAATAAAACGGGACCAAACATCCCTCCACCAAACAACCTGAGGAATATCACGGAGAAACTGGGAATAAGCAGCCTTGCAAGAAACACGACCATCCCGAGAATTAGCCCAAACAAGAGAATCCACAATAGGAGAAATTGCAATCCGATCAATCCGAAAACACAGATCTGGGAAACGCACGCGGAAACAACCGTCCAGCACCCATTTACCCTCATGAATAAAATCTGAGACCTTCGCCCGGAGCGGATTAGCTAAATAATCTGGAATCCCTAAAAGCTCCAAAATGGGAACCCCCAACCAATTATCCCGCCAAAAGTCCCTCTGAGAGTTCTCTCCAATAAGCCAAATACCCTCCTTAAGAAGGGAACTATAATTCATCCGAAGAGAAGACCAAATCGAGGAGGTGACATACCCTCCACGAGGCTTCTGCAAATGCCTGAGATACCTCTCCCGAAGAAAAGTGAAAGCAAAACTATCAGAAGTCATAAACTTCCAAGTGAATTTCCGCAACAAAGAGTCATTCAGCAACCTAAGATCTTTCAGACCAAGACCACCCTGAGAGTAAGGCCTACAACAACGATACCAAGCGACCCGAACCAACTTAGTCTCCTCACAGGAACCAGTCCACAAAAAGTTTCTCAACTTGCAGTTAATCAGAGACAGTAAAGAAGAAGGCCACTTGTAAATCATGAAAGAGTGCACAAAGGATCCAGTGATGACCGACCTGATCAGAGTAGCACGACCAGCCAAAGAGAGGGACTTGCCCTTCCATTTAGCGAATTTAGACAAGATCTTATCCACAATAGGGCGTAACACAGCTTTTCGAGGCTTACCCCGAAATAAAGGGACTCCCAAATAAGAAAACGGAAGCTGCCCAATCTGCATACCAACCAGAGGGTGCAAACTACCAATCCGAGAGGGGGAGATAGAAGATCCAAAAAAAATTGAAGACTTACCCCAGTTAACTAACTGACCTGAAATATCACCATAATCCCCAAAAGCACCCATGATATGCTTCAAATTCTTTTGAGTGCCTCTGCAAAAGATCAAAACATCATCTGCATAGAGCAAATGAGTTGGAGCCAAAAAACCCCTAGGGGAAGAAATCGGCAGAATCTGAGAAGAATCCACCAACTTCGTCAATAATCTACTAAGGAAGTCCTCTGCAATACCAAACAAAAGAGGAGAGAGCGGATCTCCCTGACGAACCCCTCTAGAGCAACAGAAATATCCTTCTGGGACCCCATTCAAAAGAACTGAAAGCCTAGAAGAACGAAGAATACCATCAATTCAATCCACAAAAACAGAAGAAAGCCCAAAAGCCTGAAGCACTCTGCAAAAGAAAGACCAATCCAAGGTATCAAAAGCCTTTCGGATATCAATCTTCATGGCCAAGTTACCCCCATAGCACTTCTTCTGCAACACATTCACACAGTCAGAAGCCAAAGCAATACAATCCTCGATATGCCGGTTTCGAATGAATCCAAACTGTTGAGGAGAAATAATCCTGGCGGCAACCCGAGCTAAACGATCGGCCAAAATTTTCGAAGAAATTTTAAACAGAAAGTTACTAAGAACAATCGGTCGAAACTGATCAACCGAAATCGATTCCCTCAGCTTCGGAAGAAGAACAATGAAGCTGGAATTGAGACCCGGGAAAATAACTCCAGTGATGAAAAAATCCTGAACAGCAAGGACCACGTCACTACCTACAACATCCCAACATCTTTGATAAAATCTACCAGAAAACCCATCTGGCCCAGGGGCAGAAGCAGCATCCATAGCAAAGACCGCATCTTGAATATCCTCAGCAGATGGAATGCTAGTCAAGAAAGCATTCTCTATGGTAGTTACCAAGGAAGGAACCACATCATCTACAATAGATAAATCTCTCCCAACTCGAGAAACATCAGAGCAAAAGAGGTCAGAATAATAACTAATGATATGATCCTTGATGGTAAGCCGATCCTCCGAGAGAACCCCATTAATCGAAAGGGTAGATATAGCGTTACGATATTGCCTACGTTTGATAGAGGCATGAAAGAAAGATGTGTTACGATCCCCATCACGAAGCCACCTAACTGTAGACCGATCTCGAAGAAAGCACTCCTGTCTGCGTAACAACACATCTAGCTCAGAATGAACACTCGCCTCGGCCATAAAAAGATCATCTGAAAAACCCTGGTTAGACAAATCCTCCTGAATAGAATGAAGCTCCGCACACTTCCCAGCAATGGCAGAGTTAAGATCCCCGAAAACCTCCCAATTCCAAGACTTGAGAGCCTTCTTCAATCTTCTCAGCTTGTAGATAACAACTTGAGGAGGCCTACCCATAACAGGAGAGCTCCAAATCTTGCGAACAATAGCTATAAAATCAGGATGCTCTAACCACATGCTCTGAAACCGAAACGGCCTTTGACTAGAAACCTCTAAATCTGACAACCGAACCAACAACGGACAGTGATCTGAACATATAAGGGGAAGAGCCACACATGAAATTTCCCGCTAACAGGAAATGCAACCATCTGAAACCAAAACTCTATCTAATCGTCTCTCAACTCTAGTGCGGTTACTGCGACCTCGAACCCAAGTGAATCGGGCGCCCTGAGAACGAATGCCAACCAAATCACAATCCTCAATCATTGACTTGAAATCCTCACAAGAACCACGGGCAGGAGAACGAGAACCCAAAGCCTCATGAGCACCCAAAACCGCATTAAAATCCCCAACAACCAACCAGGAAGAAGAAACCAAACTAACCATATCTCGAAGAGACTGCCAAAGAGACCTACGAACCACTGTAGAAGTGCTCGCATAAACAAAAGTGTACCAGTGGACCCGAGAATCGATTGAGAGCGAAACAGTAAGTTGTTGATCATGACAGTGAACCATCTGAGCCTCAGGAAATGAAGCACAAGCGAAAACCCAAATAGTCGGAATCAACCCACCCCTATCATTCATTCCCACCAGACGAAGACCGAGCGAAGACCAGAAACCTGAAGAGATAGAGGAAAAAACAACCATAGGCTCCGCAATACAAACCAAAGCAGGTCTATGTAAACGACACAACTCTCTGAGAACCCGTCTCGTGGACTCACCGCGGATCCCACGACAATTCCAAAAGAGAACATTAATCATCGGAAACCATCGGAGGAGCCCGGTATCCGGACTTTAAAGAAGCCAGCCTACGCTCAACCCTCAAAGCTCTCTGAGCAACCTCAACATCAGCTAACTCACTCTCTTCCATCTGGGAAGCCCATGAAGAATCTGCAATGAGACGAAGCTCAGCCTGAGATTCTGATAACGGACCCGAGTTCTGAATCTACACCCTAGGATCCACAATCGAAGAACAAGAAAAATCGGATCCATCCTGTAAACAACTCTGATCCACAATGACATTCGGAGCTGAAGACACAATTGCCTCCTCAGATGGCTGATTGCCTGAAACCTCATGAACCCTAACTTGCCGACGAGCCGTCTGACCCGGAGGAGAAGATGACCTAGATAAAATGGTAGAGACCATAGGGCGAACCTGATTGACCACCAAAGAACCCTGAACATCAGTCCTCGAATCATGCACCACCCCTACAACCGAACTAACAGAACTAACAGAACTGATAGAAGGATTAACAACCGAAGAACTAGAAACCAGAACTGAATCAGTGACCCCATCATCAAATCCTGAACCCTTGCTATTCTGCAATGCCCCGGAAATCATTGGAGGAACCAAACTCGAAACCACTTCCGAAATAGCTGAGACAGTAGATGAAGACGGATCCGAAGAGTGAACCAAACCAGCGGACGAAGTGGATCCTGAGATCAAATTAGACCCTACTGAAGTATGGACAACTACTGAATCTTGACCACCTACGTCCTGGTGAATAGCTGAAAAAACATTGGATAACGGGACCTCCTCCTGAGATGTAATAACAGGGCGATAAACTGAATTAGAAGAACGGGTCCGAACAGGCTGAAAACCATCAACCCCAAAAACATTAGAATCCCCAGTTATATCCTGGGTTGATTTTGCAGAACTAGTCAAAGGAACCTTAGAAGACTTGTTCCAACGACAAGAACTAGGCAAATGACCTATAGAAGAACAAGTGGAGCAAAAAACCGGGAGATTCTCATACTCAACACCTATAAAAGAACTATGAAATTCATCCCTCTCCAGCAACACTGAAGTAGGCAGCACTGATGACACATCCACATCAACTAGAACTCTAGCATAATGACCAAAATCCCCATCACTAGTAGCCTTGTCCAACCGTAATGGAACCCCATGTATAATTAACAATGAAACCATTTAACTTACTAATAGTTGATCGAAGGATAGATAGACAAAATAATAAGCGAAAAGTATATAAAAAAAACATATATTTTTTTTGTGAACTTAGGGACTAAATTAAAAATTACCCATGGATTTTATCTTTCAAACCCTTTTCAACTTATACATGTTCAGGGAGCTTTTCTAGTGCAGACATGAGACATGAGACATCCACAACCAAATTTTTTAAAAATTCTAGTTCTGTATCGATTTGCAAGGATACATACAAAACTAGCTAGAAATCTGAATTTTTTCATGTGAATATCCACACTACAAAATTGTGGTCTATATTTGAACTACCAAAAAATTGTTGTAGTTCCAATCTTTATGTACAGTCAAAGTGTTTTATATTCTTTTCAGATTTTAAGCAATCCATTCTTTGTATAATTTTTCACTTATTATAAATAATCTATCTAAGGCTTCCCTAACAAAAGCAATCCTTCTAAATTTATGCTATGTTTGGGATTACTTTTGCTTGAGAAATAATCACTTATTTCTCAAATTTTAAGTAAGTGGGTGTTTGGTAAATTTCACAAAACTATAAAAGCAACTTATTTTACGATTTGCTTTTCCAATAATTAGCTTTTGATAAGTTGGGTGGGGGTTGCTTTTGGAAGCAGAAGCTGAATTTTTACTTATGAAAATGTCCAAGATATCTTCACTATTTTATTAAAAGACAATATTACCCTTATATTTAATAATGATATAATAAAAATAAAAAACTAAAAAAAATATAACTTCAACAAAAAACTAAAAAATATAAAAGCTGTGGCCACCGCCGAATGTCGAGGCCGGAGGAGGATCGGAATACTTAGTCATTGGAGGAGGATCAACCTCCTCCGGCAACGCCGGATCTGGATCCACCGGCGAAAGCAGAGGCAAGGAAAGATGAACCTCGTCTCTTCCACATTGGGTCGAGGACTTTGACCCGATCATCGGCGGAGAACAATTCGAACCCGACCCAAGACACCTGGAAAGCTGCTAGAGATAGAGTGAGTGTAGACGACGGAAGTCGCTGAGAGCAAGAACGACAAATCTAAGTTGTTGGTAACCGCAATCGAAATTAGCCCAGTGGATCCAGATCCGGATTCGCTTATAGTCGATTTTATTTTTCTTCATCTAATGGTCATCGTCTCCATTCACTGGTGGATCTAGATCCGGATTCGACGTGGCCGGAGGAGGCAAAATGCCTAACAATCGACGCCAACATCGCAGTCGCCGGAGGTGTACAGATCCACCTTCGACATTTTGAAGTTTAGGTTTTTCAAAAATTTAATTATTTAATATTTATTATAATTATATTTCTTTTTCAAAAAATATTATAATTATATTTTATATTTAATTTTTAAATATACAATTTCTATGCCAATTGATTGATGTATATTTTTGTCATTTCATCAAATACATTTTTCACTATTTCAAAAATAAAGCAATTATAAAATTTAGATTATCAACTTTTTTGTCAAGCCAATAATATCTTAAATTAAATTATGAGTAGTGCTATTGGCACACCCCCTATTGATCTTTTTATGCCCCACTTTTTAAATTATTTAGTATTATTTTTTTTCCTTTATCAAAATTACTAAAAGAGACATAGAATTTTTTTAAAAAAAAATTCTATAAGTAAATCTAATAAAACTCCGCATTCCTTAAAAAAAAAAAAAAAAAAAACCGTTCTTTTAATCCTTTTTTTGAAAATTTTTTTTTTCATAACTCTTAAACCCTAAAAATACTTGTACGGATCCTATTTAAACAACAAATCAAACACTTGGGGTTCATTAGACAGATGAGATATTGATTATTATTTAATCTCATTACTCTTTTAGAATCTGAAAGTAAAATGACGATAACCAAAACAAATACTTGCTCTTTGCTTCTTGTTTCTTTTTATTTGTGGGCTGTTTCATTTTTTTTCTCTGTGTGTGTGTTTTGTCTTGAATTGCAATGCTTTTTGCTCTTTTCTTAGGGCTGTTTGTATGTTCTTTGTCTTGTGACTTCCTGGCCTTTTCTATAAAGTTTGATGTTAAAAAAATTAAAAAATTAAAAAATTAAAAAAAATAAGAAGAAGAAGAAGAAATCCGTTCATGAAAGGTGAGAGAAAGACGAGACCAGAGATAAAGAGATCTGAGATAAATAGAGATATTAGAGATAGGGTTTATTAAGTTTGAAAAATAAGTAAAAGGATAGTTTTGGAAATAAATAAAATAAACTAATAAAAATATTTAACTTTATTTAATTAAATCAAAATTTAAACAAATGGAGCATAAATAGATCAATAGGGGTATGCCAATAGCACCACTCTTAAATTATAAGCAGATTAGTTTTTAAGTAAAACAATCCCAAATATAGCTTTAATAAGTTATTTATTTATTTTATAAAATCCTTCCAAACCGTACGTATTGAACATTTAAGTATCGTAAATGAGTTGTCAAACACAAACGCTTAGAATGAGTCATGATCGGTGCCTCAGTGGTATATTAGTTCAATCAATTCAATCAGAATTCAGATTCAAATCTCTTTCAAACAAAAAAATAATAATAAATAAGAATTTCAGATTCACGGTCAGGAGTGTTTTAATCGACAGTATAGGCGTTTGCATGGTACGAAAAATAAACGTTTCCCCAAAAAAAAAGGACTTGACAAAATTTATCATCCATTCATTTTAGAAGACGAGTAACACGTGAAACCCTTGAGTTGCAAAGTCAAAGTTTGTATTGTATTCTGTTTATTACCCCCATCATTTAATTAGAACAAGCATAGGACATAGGTTGGTGGTAGTTATCAACTTATAATAATTGTTATTTTTATTTTGGCTTTATTGTGAAAACTTTTCTATGATCAAATGTCAAATGTCAAATCCATCTCCTTTTTAATTTAATTACTAATAATTGATAATCAAAATTCAATTTAAGTAAAAATGTTTAAAAAATAAATATTTCGCTAAAGGTTAGAGTCTAAAATGTAGAAGGTGACTCTATTGTTACTCAAAATAGTTCCCTCTACACTGCTACACCCATTTATTTCCCACACCCACCGTAAAAAAATTCAAAATTGAAAATTTACCTTTTACCATTTTTAAAATGTAAACAATAACTCTAAATATCAATAACTATTTTAATTAAATTGTTTATCTTCTAACTAATACAAAATTAAATATGGATGAAGAACCTGATATAGATAGATACTGTAAAAAAAAAAATAATAAAAAAAATATGGGTGTAGAACCCTAAATGAAACAAACCATGAACATTTTTTTCTTCTTCCTATAATTAGAAAACTTATTAACTTATCATCACAACTATTATCCAATCAAACATCTATTGCAAAAACACCCTAAATAAAAGGTTACTGGAATGTTATCCTTTTTGTTAATTTTATGGTATGAGAGAAAGCTGGTTGATGTTTTTACAAAGGTTGTTCTTTTTGTTCTTTTTGTTTTTTTTTTTTTTTTCGTTTTTTTAAAGAATATGCAGGCTGAAAAATGTAAAGCATGACTAAAATTTTAGGTTAATTGGCATTGATACCCCCCTAAACTCTTTCAAAATATGCACTATGCCCCCTATATATTTTTTTTCACCACTAAACCCCCTGAACTCTCGTTTTTTTTTGCAAACACTTGGTTTCAGAAAATTTCCATTATATTAACGAATGCAGTATAATTAGTCTAATATAATGGATGTTATATTATCTTATACAAAGGAGAGAGGTTTGAAATAATAAAAAATTAAAATATAATACAAAACTAAACATATATTATATTATTTTAATATAAAATTTCCAAATTAAATAAATAGTATATTAATTTAATAAAAATAAAAATATTATTATTCTAATATTATAGATTTAAAAATTAATTAAAATATAGAAAATATATCAAATTTTCTTAAAATTGGTTACGTGAATAATAATCTATTTAATAAAAATATTATTTATTATTTTAAAAAATATAATACAGCCAATATATTTTTAAAATATCATTTGCTATTCTATTTTCATAATACAATATTATTATACGTATAAACACAAAAGAGTTTCTTCCTAGCCTAGTGAAAACATATGAGATACTTCCTTAAGAACCGTAATATTATTATATTTTTCACATTCGTCTTTATTAAATAAAAAAGTACGTTGCCTGAACTATTGCAATTTTAATTTTCTGTTTTATTAAATTAAAAGAAAATATAAGATGACAAAAAAATAACGGAGAAGGCACCAGCTTGCACTATATTAATTTAATTAATAAGATTGTTATAATTAAATTATTATATTAGTTTGATGACTAAATTGTAATAACTTATCCTAACTATATTTGTAATTACAATTAAATAGTAATTATAACGTTCTAGTTTCCTATATATAAAAACAATTAGGACCATAATAACATTGGCACTTCTTTTGATTTGTTGACTAACGGTCAATGGGTCAATGGCATACCTAGGATTTTTTTTTGTTAGGGTGTGATAAAAAACAAAACTATATATATAATAAAAAATTGATAATAAGTGAACTTTGACGGTACTAAAAAAATATTAAACAATTTGATTAAAGTGATACTTTATAAATTATAATATAACATTAAAAATAATAAATTACAGTCGTAAAATAAATTAATATAAAAAATAACAAAATATTTATTTAAAATCATGAATAACAAACCTAAGACCCTAAGGGCGCGTTTGGTATCGTTTTTAAAATCGTGTTTTTGAAAACTTTTTTTAAAAATGGAAACCATGTTTTAAAAATAATGTTTTTAAAAATGTAATGTGTTTGGTAGTGTTTTTTAAAAGTAGTTTTTTGAAACGGAAAACGATGTAAAAGTGTTTGATTATTGTTTTTAAAATGCGTGAAGTAGTTGTTTGGACGGAAAAGTTATGGTTTATTTTGAAAACCTGTTTTGAAAACAATTGAAAACAATAAAAAGTTGTTTTTAACTTTTTAGTTATAACTTTTAAAAAGTTGTTTTTTGTTTTCAGAAACAGTTTTGTAAAATGGGTAGCCAAACAACATTCAAATCTTTTTTTGTTTTTAAAAACAAAAAACAGTTTTTAAAAACATATCCAAACACCACCTAATTTTTTTAATTAGAAAAAATAAATTTTAACTGATAAAAGTAACTGAATCGAATAAATATTTAATTTTGTAATTCAAAATTTAGAGAAGAGAATGAGAGAATTATTAATAGGGATTGGGGAGGAAAGAGAATTGGGACTTTAGAGAGAGAGAGAGAGAGAGAGAGATAGAGATATAGAATGGATGTGAGAGAGAGGATTGGGACTGGTGAGAGATAAATAAAATTGATATTGATTATTGATGTGATTGTGTATAGAAAGAAGAGAATAATAGACTTGCAGTAGCTACTCTTAACTCTACAGTCTACGCATAATACTTGTTAGTTATTTATTTATTTATTTATTTTTTAATACTTGTTAGTTAATTTTTTTTTTTTTTTTTTAAATTTTTGTAAAAGGGTGATCCGGCTTGGGTCAGCCCCCACATCCGTCTGCCCCTGCTAACAGGGGTTGCTGTTGACTAACGATGGTCTCATGATCGACCACCATTAGTTATTTAGGGTAGAGGGGCAATATTGTCTTTTTTGCTTTATATATATATATAGATTCTCACCTACAAACACCCCCCGATATAGCTTTACATACAAACCAAATTATCAGCCTTTGTATCAAAATAAGGGATGTGTGTATTTCCTCTCCCGACCCACCAGTTACACAACATTTTGATACAAAGGCTACAACCGCCTCCCTCCGTTATCTCATACCTCTGTTTCTGACGAAATTAATTGAAAAAAAAAAATTGAAAACTTTAAAATATATGGTTTGAAATTTTTTGATATATATTTTTATATGGAAATCAAGTCACCCCGACAATCTACATGTGGCTCCACACATGGAAGGCTTTTTTGTAGCACCATCATTACCACTTATAGGCCACAAATATAAATGAAAAGACAATATTTATATTTGTGGAACCACAAATATAAGGATTCTCCCATGTTCTGTTGCTCTGATTCGATTTTTATTTATTTTTCATTTTTAATAATATTTAAATGAAAAGACAATATTACCCCTCTGTCCAAACCGACGAGTCAGAGGGGATATCAATGCTATTATTATCATAGTTGCTGATTAAGTGCAATTAGTAACATAGTTATGATAAGTTAATGCAATTTGCCATACTTAATTTCACAAATTATATGCATTACCGAGGTTCCGTAAGCCAACGCCTGTCTTCGTCCATTGACTAGAATGTCTCCTGCTTGACTTGTGTTCGATCCCAGTCTTCCTGCATCGTAGAATGAGTAAACAGAATTATTTATGCTTCCCATTAATATATAACTAATCAGAATTATTATATATAAATCTGAATCTTGTGTTGTTAACTTTTATAATCACTTAACTTTAGGTCTTCTTGAGATTAGTCGGTGCATATAAACTGGTCCGAACACCACAGATAAAAAAATAATAAATAAATAAACTTTTTATAATAACTTAATATATATTTACAAGAAAAGACTTGCTATGACTGTGGCTGATGTTACCTTATAAAGAGTAGGACAAGACAAGGGTTAGACAGTGTTATTAATTTTTTAATATCAAAAAAAGTAAGCTAAATTATGGCTGATGTTGGCTTATGTGGACTTTTTTTTTTTTTTTTAATTATATTTTTTAATTTACAACAACTACCGATACCTTGCGAGGATTGGACACTATTAGCACAGTCTGGACAACTACTCCCACAAGAGGAGAGAGGACACCCACACATGAGGTGGGACAAGGAAATAATAGGTGTATATATATATACGGTGTCGGACGTTGAACCGTGGTAGCAGAGTCTCTCTTTAGAGAGTCACACCACATTGGCAAGAGGCCCAATGGCTTATGTGGACTTGAACATGTACAAGGAATATATCTTGCATATTTGTGGCGGTGCATTATCGACATGTCTCATTCCTAATTTCGACAGACCATTGATATTATTGGCCCTACCCCCTACCGTGGCCCACAATAATTGGAAAATTATGAAATTTAGTTCAAAATAGTCACGTAATATCACCTTTTTATTTAATTTTGGAGTTAATTGCGGTAACATACCTTGACGTTTTGCAATACCTCAACAATATTGTATTTTTGTATTTATTATACATACATACTTTTGACTAACCATTGACTGATGGTATAATTAAGAGTAGAAAGGCAAAATGGTAATTTTATAGAAAATAATTTTTTTTTTTATAAAATAATAACTTACTTAAAAATAAATAACAAAATAACAAAATAACAAAAATTTATAAAAATAATAATAATAAACAAATTGGAGATCTAGCAATCTCTAAGGAGATAACCCATATATCCATTGATAAAGATCTATGTGATCTCTTCTAACAAAAATAAATAAATGAAGATCTGTGTAATCCCCATGGAGATCACTAAAATCTCCATATGGAGTCATGAAGATCGCACCAAACTCCTTTGTAGCGATCTTCATGGAGGAGAGGTCGCAGTTACCATATATGGTGCCGACCCCGGCGATGGTGGCTTGATCGATGGTGTGGTGGCGATTGTGGCGAGATGGCACAACAACTGTAGGGGTGATGGTGGAACCATGCTTTTGTGTGTGTGTGTGTGTGACTTGTGAGGTGTGATGTTTGAAAATGGGATGATTTGGGTGTGGTGTCTGCATTTTTCTTTACTATGAGGAAGAAGAAAAAAAATGGTATAGAAACAAGGAATTCTTGCTAGATCTTCTTTGATATATCTATTATAATTTTCAGTGTTATTTCATTTTTGTTTTTTTTTAAATAACTTGGTATTTTTTTTTTTGAAATAACTTGGTGATATTTTTAATTTTCCTTATTTCGTTATTTTCATTTTTTTTGTTAAAATTGTTTAGTCTTTTATTGATTTTTTAATTGTTAATTGTTTAGTATTTTTTTTTTCATTGCATTTTTAATGAGTTATTTTTTATTGTTTTAAACATTGATTTAAAGAAAAATATTATAATAATTAATAAAATGTTAAAAAGGTAGTGCAATTTGGTCATTTTCAATTTTAATGATGGTCAACTGTTATCTTTGACCAATCAAACGTTAGACAAAGGTATGTATGTGTAATGAATGCAAAAGTACAATATTCATGTGATATTGCTAAATGTTAAGATATGTTAGTGCAATTAACCCTTATTATTTTTTTTTTGTTATTAAAATTTCAAAAAAAATACCAAATTATATTTTTCCTTAGTTGAGCATCTCCAATAGTATAAGTAAATTTTGATCCTCAAAAGTTGCCACCTCAGCATTTGAGGATTGTTTTCAGGGATTGCTAAATTTGATGATTGTATAGTCCACAATGGTACACTTATAATGGTATCACAATGGTATATTAGTTTTTTTTGCTAAAAAAAAAAAAATAATTATAAAAGACAAGAGAAGGTATATGATATGGGTATTGATCCATTCGTAATGAAGAGGCGAATTTTACCTAATTGAAATTTTTGGGGTTGAAACAATGATAAAATACATAGATGATCAGAGAAAAAACAGAGGGAAAAAAAAAAGCCACAGAAAAGAGAGAAAGAATAAAATTACAACGGTTAATTTGGGTTAAGTTTGTATTTGATGATTAAAAGTCAATTTTCAAATTTGATTATTGAGGAGGCAATTTGATTATTGATAACTGCTATTGCTAAATTTTAGTAGCTCCATTAGATTTTTTTTTTTGGATAAATAATCAAATTTTGATTACTCTCCTACTTTTGAGGATACCATTGAAGATGCATTAAATATATTTCTAGACAACAATATTAATGAAACCGAAAAAATATATCTTTAACAATATTAATGAGCCAAAAAAATCCATCTTTAGACAGCAATATATCTTTGAAAGAAAAAAAAATGTACAAAAGGAATCATAATTCTAATAATAATAATAATAAAAAGGAATCATCTTTTACTCATCTCAAACCACACACTAGCTACAAAAGAAAATCATCAAGTGCAGGATCTCGTACGAATTTTTTATACATGATCACTGATTATCGGAGATTTGGAGGTGATAATTGTAGGTAGTCGAACTACGTGGTACGTTAATTGGGTCGGGTTATACTGGGTCCAAGGCAACTTCAGTTGAACCGTTAGTTGGGTGATAGCGTCTGCTCGTTTGGACCTGCAAAATTATGTTTATCGACCAAAGTCGGCTGCCTTGTTGATCCTGAAATAAACTTAGAACGAAAACAATACAAATAGAATGAACACAGATAGAATGAAGAAATTGGGTTTGAATAAATTAGCCTTAGGTGTGCTTGGGCTAAGCAATATTTTCCGATGATCGTGATATTGAATCCGGCGAAGTTTTGGTTGCTGGAATGTTAATTTGGCAGAATTTCAGTATGCCTTTAGTAAGCTTTGAGTATAAGAGATTTCAGAGAGCTTTGAAGTGAGAGAGCTCTCTTATTTATAGTGGAAGAATCAGTTCCAACATTTGTTGATCATGGTTTGATTGTAGGCGAGATATTTGGAGAGATTCTCTCTTCAAATTATCCACCTAGCATAACTGACGTTTTGACTTTGTCTTTCAAAGACCAAGTCTTGCTGCTGCTGATATTCGTGTTGGGTCGGTCCAACTCAGTGGGCTTGGGTAGGATCCTGTATTGGAGAGTCTGGGCTTTAATACATTGGGCCAATAGGCTATTTTTGGCTACTACAACAAGTCTTAAGACTAAATTACCTATCACATCGTTAACTTTGGCTAACTAAAAACCTAACGAATGGACTAAATTAATGGATTTCTAATAATTTTGGGGTCATGGAAATCAAAAACACAAACATTGTTAAAAAAAAATAGGGGTGGGCGTGTGTAAGATTGGTTCGGTTTTCGGCCAAAACCGTCCATAACTCGCTTGTACTCGATTTTCATTTTTTTGAATCGAATTGACTCGTCTCAGTAAGGTGATTCACCTTGACTCGAACTTTCTTTTTTCGATTTGAGCTGGTTCGATTTAATACGGTTTTTGTCCCGATGGGCCTTTTGAAAATTTTACCTTTTTTTTTTTTTTTTTTAACTGTATAGGCGTTTTGGACCATAATTCAATGTCTGTATTTGAGAAATATTCACATATTATAACTTGTTTATCTATAATTCAACAACTCCAAGTATTTAAATAATACATATTTACTTGAATAATATAAACGGATAAGTCCAAATAACCCATAATACATTCCATCATAATTCAAAATATAGTTCATAATTCAATGAGACGGAGTGTGTACAACAAAACTGTGAGAGAGGGATTTTGGTTGTGTGACATTCCTGTGTGAGATTGTGAGAGCATGAGAGAGATGGTAAGGAATAATGAGTTGAGCAGCGTGAGTTTGTGGTGAGGGGGAGAGATGTGTTGATGATAGGGTTTGATCAAATTAATATTATTCTATTTATAAATAAAACAATATTTATTAGATTAAATCAATATAAATATAATATTTAATCAAATATAACTATTTAACATAAACCTTATATTTATTTATATTTAGTTTTATAATATATATATATATATATATATAGTGGTTCTCTCTTAAGGGATCCTTTATTTTAATTTTGATGAAAACACGTCGATTTTAATGGAATTTGATCTGAATTTTTTGGTGGATGATAAGTTTCATGAAATCTACCTATGAACAAAATTTGAAAATTTTTCGAGCACCAAAACTATTTTTCTTGATTTTTTTCTATCTTTCACTCATTCTTCTAATGCATTCATATTGAATAAAATCGGGTTTTTGGCAAGGCAAAACCATCCATGTGAGTCGTAATGGCAATTAAACCTGAACTTGTGGGACCCGCCCGAACCCAACCCGCTACATTTCTAGGAATGGCAATTAAACCCGAACCCGAACCCGCTAACGTTTATGTATTACTAGGAATGACAATTAAACCCGAACCCAAACCCACTACATTTCATGGGTTTGTAGATGGGTTTGAATGTCATTTTCTTTCGCAGGTTTGAGTTTGGTTTTTCCCAAACCTATCCGAACCCGGTCCATTGCCATTCCTTATGACCCACTTAAACTTTATTTTTTAATTTTTTTTTTTTAACTGAATTGACTCGTTTCATTAGGGTGATTCGTCTCGAACATGTATTTTCGGTTTGGTTTGGTTTATCTTGGATCATAAAATCGTCCCCACCCCTATTAAAATATAATGAAAAGCTAATCACTCGGGGATTTAAAATGTTTTTTTCCCCTTTTGTTTAAATGAAATGGTTTTTCATTAAAGATCAAACCTTTGGAGTTGGCTTTTGAAATCTCATACTTTTAAATAATATTTTTAAATTTAGTTTAATATTTATAGGATTAATGACTAAAATTTGTTCGGTGATAAATGACGTTCATTTAGTCCAACAACGTCTTAGATTCGAATCGTTGCCACATTGCAGGTGTTATTAAAAGAAATGACCAATATTAAAATAATTTAATTTTTTTTTTTTAATTATCTATTTTGATTTCTAGTCGGTATTTATTTATTTTTAGTTTTAATTTAACTTTTTTCTTTTTTTTTTATAGTGATAGTTTTAATTTAACATGAGATGAATTCTGGATAGTAACTAGGAAGCATTTGGCGTGTTAGTAGAGTACTTTGTCGTAACAAATCAAAAGGATTACGTGGCAACATTGGGATAGATTGCGGTAGATACCGCTTATCACTTATTTTTATCCGACACAGAACAGAACTGGTGAGACTTGAAACTGAGGACTGTATCAGTTAATTACAGTTGATCCTTTTCATGTCTTGTTTCTTCTAACTCATACAACATTCAAGAGAGAGATAGAGATGATGACCCTTTTCCAGTAGCAAGGTTTTTTGGATTTTTTGTTTGGGAAATTGCATTTTCATTTGTTAATATGAACTGGGAAGTCTCTAATTTTTAATTTTTTTTTTTTTTTGAGTGTTTGCAGATAACACTGAAATATGTTGATGCCAATGGCGATGGCCGTGTCTAATTCAAGCATGGTGTCTGGTGTGAAGAACTTGCAGAGTCACATAACAAGGCAAGTTTCATCTCTCCTTTGTAAATTTGATAATATTCAAATGTATATCTAGTTTTTGAAGAGTTGAAGAATCTAATATAAATCTAGACATTGTTCTTGAAAATGCTGGTCACATATCTTTATAGAATTTCAGTTTGGTCATCATAGAACTGCAGTTGTTGCAAATTTTGTTGCAGGGTTTTTAAAATAACGTTTTTGGGTAATTGATTGTGTCAATCATTAATAAAATTCAATACAATGAAAGTCCTTAACCTAACATATGCCTCTAGAGTCTTTGAATTTGAAGATGTTCTTTTTTCAGGTATCCTGGAGTTCTTCATTCTTCTAAGCAATCCTTACAATTCTGTTTCAATGCTCGAATTTTTTTCGAAAAGACTTCTAATAGAACACACTCAGAAATCAAGCAACGGTGTCGTTGTCTACCACCTAACTCTAAGGATAAATCAGATTTCTCTGCTCTACCAAATACCCATGAAGATGAAGCAGAAGATGTCTCCAGAGCAACCTTGATATGGAGGGCTATTAAATTGCCCATTTACTCTGTCGCTTTGGTTCCTCTCTCAGTGAGTTTCTTGAACACTAAATGCTCCCCAATTCACTTTAAAAATTTTTCCATTATGCAAGATCATGAGTTTTGACATCACCATATAATTAGCATGTTTTCGAGTACACAATTTCCGGAGTGGAGTAACATATACCAAAAAACTAATTTGATTCTGTGCTAATGTGTCTGCAATTTCATTGCAATTCGAACTATACGCATATCTGCCTTGTCTTACATTTTGGTTTTGCTGAAAAGGTCGGTGCTGCTGCTGCTTATTTACAGACAGGCACATTTTCAACCCGGCGTTACCTTGTTCTTCTGGTTTCATCTGTTCTTATTATCACTTGGCTCAATTTAAGGTGAGTTATGTACCTTTGTTCTATAAGTACATTAAAGATGTACCGTTATGAACTAACTACTTGAAATTCTTAATTAAGCTATTAAAATTGTTAATATGTGAATTGTGATCAATGGGCAGCAATGATGTTTATGATTTCGACACAGGAGCAGATAAGAACAAAAAGGAATCAGTTGTGAACTTGGTTGGCAGGTAAATTTTTCTGCTTTCTGTTTATGGTGTATGCAATATCATTCTTCTTCTTTTTTTCATTTTTGTCCCTCATATGTGTTTTTTAATGCATTGGAAAGCCGTATAGGGACCCTTGTCGCTGCTTACTCACTACTTATCCTTGGCTTCATTGGGCTGAGTTGGGTATCAGTGGAGGCAGGAAATATGCGCGCAATATTGTTGCTGACTTGTGCAGTTATATGTGGTTATATATATCAGGTGCCGAAAATTGTTTTGTTATAGGATGGCATCAGAATTTTTTAATATATACACCTGTTATCTAACAATGTATTTGTAGCAGTGCCCACCATTTCGATTAAGTTACCAAGGATTGGGAGAACCCTTGTGCTTTGCGGCATTTGGCCCGTTTGCTACTACCGCGTTTTACTTATTGCTGGGGACTGCAAGGTTACATATTTTATTTGATAAAAATGTCATAGCCTTGAATTTCTATTCTCTTATCTATAACATTAATTTGGGTGGTTTCGACAGTGAGATTCATTATATTCCTTTAACCGGCACAATTCTTTCCGTGTCACTTCTTGTTGGCCTCACGACAACTCTCATTCTCTTTTGTAGTCACTTTCATCAGGTAGTCGAGTTTCTTTTTCGTTTTTTCTCCTTTTCCAGTACTCTCACTTTAGACCGTTGTTTCTTTTGCTTGTGTCAAATAACATGCATCTTGTATATATAACTCAGGTGGAAGGAGATTTGGCTGTTGGAAAAATGTCCCCTTTGGTGTGCATGCTAAGCTGTCTTGGTGTTTTTATAATAAAGTTTTAAAAAAAATAAATAAATAATTAATCGCTATTTTTCGTTTGAATGCAGGTCAGGTTGGGCACTGAAAGAGGCTCCAGAGTTGTGAAAGTTGCAGTCCTCACATTGTATTCTCTTTTGGTCGCTCTTGGTCTAAGCAGAGCTCTTCCTTTAATCTGCAGTGTAAGTCAATTTTACCTATCCATAGATTAATGTATTCAAGTCATATAAATCGTTTTACGGTTCTTGATCTGAAATATTGTTTCACAGTTTCTATGTGCTCTGACCTTACCAATGGGGAAATTGGTAGTTAGCTATGTGGAAGAGAACCACAAGGTGAGCAGTAAATTTCCATAAAAACATCAAATAGAACAAGAAAAAAAAAACAGAGGTTGTTTATAAGAAGTTGTTTTGCAGAACAAATGGGAGATCTTCATGGCAAAGTATTATTGTGTGAGATTGCATACTTTATTCGGAGCTGCGTTGGTTACTGGATTGGTGGCAGCTAGAATGCTCACTAACAGACATGTTCCAAAGCTAGTGTTCCGATGACTGAACCTAGTGCTTGACTTGTCGAAGTGGTTTCACAGTCCTCAGCAATCAAACTGGAGATCATGTCGTAAGTATCTTTTTGTATCTTGAGTTACCTTTGATGTTGTAAATACTTGGGAGGGATTTTTGTTCTTTCCAAATGCTATAGAGAATATGATTTCGGATAATGCTTTTTTTTTTTTAGGAGTAACGAAAATTTACCCATATAATTTGGCAGTTGAATTGTCAACATTTTAATTCGATTTTCTATGCAACTTGAGCTATTTACTTGGCCTTTTTATGTTGATTTCCGATACTTTAAAGTGGCGGTAAACAAAGAAGGGAAGGAAGGAGACAATATCCCTATAGATATTTTAGACATTGAACAGTTATTATCATTTATCAGGTTGAAAGTTGTTTTTTTATTTTTTTAGAAAATTGATTCAAAGGAAAACATGAAAACACCTATATGCAAGATAACAAGTAATACCAATTTTTTATACCAAAAAAGCACAGTTCGCAGTGCAGTAAAACTATAAACCAGAGTAACATAACATGCAAAAAATAAAAACATCTGGACCAACAGTCAGCACTCACCATCCGTAAAATAAAACGCGCTTGCGGTACATAAAGATAAGCTACCAAAAACTTAGTGGTGAGATCAATTCATCACCGTTACTACGGAACCATTCTAAGCAGCAACAGATGGCTTGGAAGCAGCAGAGAGCCTGGATCTCTTCTTTGCTAAGCTCTCACTACGTCGGTCACGCTGCTCCTTCAACCTGGTGGCCAGCAGCTTCTGATACTCAGCTGCATCTGACTTAGCCTTTGCAATTCTCTTCTTCTTCTCTGAGATTCTAGCACGCTTCCTCTGGAGTGTCAATGGAGTAACAAGCCTCTGTATCTTTGGAGCTTTACTGACTTCCTTGCCTGCAAACCAAACAATCATATATCAAAATTAGTAAAGCATCACTTTCAATTTCCCATCTCCAGTCTCTCCCTGCATGATCCACTGCCCCGATATATTTATTTTATTGGGAAAAGGGGTGTTCCAAAGCGAGACAGGTGGGTGCAATACACACCACCTCTTTTTAGTAGCTGTTACTGACCAAGAATGTTACATGATGTGGCATTTAAATGCAAAAAGGCAAAGGAATCATTGTGAATCATTTACTTATGACAATAAAGTAGCTGGAATCTAAAAACTGAAACAACATATTTTGTAGTAAGCTTCCATTAATATTATATAAACATTACTACAAGACTTATGCAATGCAGATCCATTGTTAATTTCCCATAAAAAGATAAAAGAAGTAAATACAGTACTTGCAGATTAACTGGAGGAGATCATAACTCTTTAGCAATTAAAATGATTCGGAGAAATACACATTTCCATTATATAACCCAACATTATCTTTGATGATTCCAGTGTGTTAAAAAGTCGGCAACCACTCCATGACTAGAATTATTATCTATTTCAGATAATGTTATGTTATCATTGATTGTGTGTCAGTTGGGAAGAAAGAAAAAACGAACATTACCTTTTTTGTTTGTGAAGTTTCTGCGGTAGGTGTTAACGTACTTCCTCACATCATCTTCTTTAGAGAGATTGAAAAGTTTCCGAATCTTGGATGCCCTCTTTGGACCCCTCATCCTTGGTTTCTCACTGTCTGTCAACCCAGGTAGATCATTCTCACCCTTCTTAACTATAACCAAGTTCAGAACAGAGAGGTCCTGACTGACTATGCATCCACGAACAGACTTCCTCCTCCTTTCTCCATTGCGCCTTCCATGTCCTCTGAAGCATGGTGTGCCTGTTCAAATGTAATGAATAAAATCAACACATTAAAACAAAAGTAGCATTGAAGTACATCATGCAACAAAGTCATTCAAGAAGCCATAACAGATGCAATCATTGAAGACCACGTTAAAAGCTAGAACCGTAAAAAGACCTTACATCAGCTCTGCATTTAAATGCCCATAATTAAATTTGGTCAACCCCCAGACAACAGTTTTATCGATTCATTACTAGAAAATAGGATGTCCTGAGTGCACACACCTCTCTGAAGCAACAGACGAACACGGCCAGGAGTCAGCACTCCCTGCTTCATTGGGAAGCCTTGCTTGTCACAGCCTCCCTTGATCTTGAAAACATAGCCCTTAAATTCCTATCAAAAAGAAAAAAAATTGTAAGAAAAATAGATCAATCATGAATGTCTAATCAGAGTTTCATGTATCCCACAGAAAAAAGAGAAAATACATACCTCGCCCAATGCATCTCCGTTGACCTCTTGAGATATCCTCTTGTCATAAAATGCCCGTCTGTAATTTAAAATTGTTACAATATAAACATTAGCCTCTTAAGATTGTCATAACGAGACACATGAAACCAAGCTATTAACTTGTACTTACATCATAAGTCCATTAAGTTTCAACAGCAGTTCAAATTGTATAAAATGACAATGAATTAGTTATCAGGGTCAATACTCGAACAAAATTCAATTTCAGTAACCAGAATAAATCTTTATTTCGAACAGTTATGTAAATAGTAACAATAACTCATTCATCAAAGGAAAAAAAAAAAAACAAAACTTACTAATTTCTCAACCTGACACCATTTCCTGATACAAATTTAAAGCCCAAAATTATGTTCATAAAGGACATTTCAATATTTATTTATTTTAAAAAATTTATATTTCTAACTACTATCAACTATTAACTTCTACATATATCAAAAGTCCATTAAGTCTGCAACAATAGATCAAATTTTATACAACAACATGGAACTAGTTATAGGCATTATCAAAAATCCATTTATACCATTCGAGAAGACAGAAAATAAGCCATGAAATGACCACTACTCAGAAAAAAAGTAAATTTCAGAAACAAGATGTCTGCTTCGAACATTTATGTAAACTGTAAACACCACCTATTCAATCAAGATCTAGTAAATTATTCGAAACCATATCAATCATTCACGTATACATGACCTAAACAAAAAATCAGTCACTAATTTCACAACCTAATACCATTTCATGTTAAAATTTCAAACACAAAATTCTGAACAAAAAGGGCATTTAAATATTTATTTATTTTATGAAAATTGTTCTTTCTAACCACGATAACTTCATTCGGTGAACATAATAACATACAAATAAACATTAAACTTACAGCTTCTGATCGTCATCGATCTCAAGCTTCTTCTGGCAACCAGTGGTGGGGTTCGCAATATTGAACTGCAAAGATTAAAAAATAAAAGAAAATGATATTAAAAATTAAATAACAAAAGCGAAAAGAAGCTAGACATTTGGATGGAAACAGGGTCTGCGAACCTTCATATTGCAAGAGCTCTAGCTATGGCCGTACACAGAGGAGGCAGCAGCCAAGAGTGCTTTGTGATTGTACTGCGTCTGCGTGTGTGAGATGTTAAGAAGATTAGGGTTTTGGAATTTATAGTGGTGTCTTCGGGTTTGTGGGCTTCGACACTTTCGAGTTTCGTACATGGGCCGGATTTGGTTACGAATATCTTTAGTCAGATTAGACTCACGTTATTTATTAATTTTTTTAGGATTTAATAGATATAAAACCGTTTTTTTAATCGTCCAAAAACTCCATGAGGAGACAACAAAAACGATTAAATATATATAAATATATATACTGTTGGAATTAGAATTTTTTTCTTTTTTCTTTTTAAATTGACCACTAAAGAAGCTCTTCCACGCATATACTAAAATAACATTTTAAATATTAAAAACCTCTTATTGAGTTGTGCTAAAAAAATCCATCAAAAGAGCTTTCAATATTAAAAAAAAGCTTTATCAACGATTGATACTCACCTCCTATCCGTTAGTCAACGGTTGTCAAAAGCAACTGTTAATCGCATCAGGCTATCAAAAAGACTAAGGGCGCATTTGTTAACGTTTTCAGAAACTGTTTTTTGTTTTCTGAGTCATAAAAACAGGAAAAACCCGTTTGGTAGATGATTTCAAAAAACTGTTTTATAAAACATTGAGAACAGTTTTCAGTTTTAATGAACAAAAAATTGAGAACTCTGAGAACAACAATTTGTTGTTTTCAGTATTCTTGAAAACTTTTTTTTAGCAATAAAATTTACTCAAACCAAATCCATCTTTTGGATCTTCATGGATCTATATCAAAAAGATGATGATGATTTCGATAGGTTTGATGATGAAAATTAAATTTATTTATTATTTAATTTTAATTTTTTTTAGTTTTAATGTTTAATTATTTTAATATCACTTTTTCATTATTTATAATATTAATCTTTTAAAAATGATTTTAAAAATATTATACTAAACACGTTTTTTATGTTTTGATTCTCCGAATATCGTTTTCAACCATTGCTACCAAACGCGTTTTCGAATTAAAAAAATCCAAAAATCAGTTTTTCAAAAACTTCAGATTACAAGAAAACAAAAAATGAAAAACAAAAACGTTACCAAACGGCCCCTTAAACTACCCTTGATTCCTAAATTAAAAAAAAAAATTAAAAAAAAAAATTGAAAGTATGAAGAAATTGTTTGTCATTGCAAGTGAAGAAATTGTCACAATTTCATTATTGTGACAAAAAAAAGTGTTACTAACAATTCGTGACTTTTGCCCCTCACTAAAAGTATTTGTGAAAGTTTTTTTCGTACTTGTCAAAAATCATAACTTTTAGTAACATATTATCACTTGACCTTGATTAGTGACAAAATAAAAATTTTGCCACTAAATTTGTATACAGTGACAATTAACCGTTTAAAGATTTTGTCATTATACATCATCATAGTGATAATTAACTGTTTGACGATTTTGTTACTATACATCTTCTTAGTGACAATTTATTATTTTATAAGTGTGTCACTATATATCTTTTTTGTGACAATTTACTGTTTGAAGATTTTGTGATTAAATTGAAAACAAACATATACAATATTATGATTAAATTGATAAATATATTGAAAACAAACATATACAAAGTCTATATAGAATCGTCAACCTAAAAATAAGATGAAATTAACAAATGTATTTAAATTATAAACATAACATATAAGATGAAATTAACAAATGTCTTTAAACTATTTAACCTATTAAATGAACTATGAATATATAAACTATGAAGATGCATTTGAATTTGAAAATGGACTCAAATCAGCTGTCCAAAAATGGTGTCCCAATTTGTGTATAACCAACCAAATTGGGACATGTGTCTACATTTATAGAAGAAGTTAAAAAAAAAATAATTAAGTGTAGACACATGTTCCAATTTGGTTGGTTATACACAAATTGGGACACCATTTTTTGACAGGTGATTTGAGTCTTTTGAAAATTGATGTCCAAACATCGATTCGAATTGGACAAACTGAGACTTCATTTCCTCCATGGTTTGAAGTTGGAATTTTAATTCAGTCAATTCAGTTTCTAGATGTGTGATCTTTTTGTTTGCTATTTGTCTTTGAATTCTTTTATCCTCTAACATCTTCATTGTCTCAAGATGAGAAGAATGTTTACCCTTTTTTTTTTTTTTGAACAATTGATCCCAAGTCCATAAGTTTAAGTAGAAACATGAGCTTCTAGACTAACTTCACCAATAACTTGATTGAAGACTTCATTTTTAGATACATCTGGTTGGTTTGTAATAAGCTCATCCATTCGCCTCTGCCAAAATTGAGTGATGAGATAATGAAATCAATTACCAAATTTAAACCGTTTAAACACAAAAAAAGGCAAAGAAACAATTACAAAAAATGAACTTAATAAATAACTAAATTAAATAACATCCGATGTAAAATGATTATTTATCACATTAAATTTATATTATCAGCAACAAAAGTAAACAAATATAGATACAAAAATGGAGTAAAGCAATGATAAATAAATCAAGTATACATAATTTTTTGCACATTTTCGATTTTAATTGACAATAATTCCAATATCTTTTCAAAAACAAAATTCATTACTCTTTGAAATTTAACAAACATACTAATTACTAAACACTTTGAGAGAATTGTGTAAGAATGGTGACAAAATATTATTTACAATTGTCAATACTTATACACAATTACAAAGAAGACTTTCCTAGAATACATGGATATGTTTCCTAGACTGTAAGTACAAAGGAGGAAACAAATCACAAGAAATTAAGGGAATGACACAATAATTATAGGAGATTACAAATGAGAAAACTAAACTAATTATCCTACAATTACGTTCTATCATGCCCCCACAAGCGCAAGGATCCAGAGTGGATGCCAAGCTTGGAACGATGAGATTTGGCAAGAGGTTTCGTTAGAGAGTCGGCAAGCTGATTAGAAGTGTATACATGAGAAACACGTAGCAATTTCTTTGCAACTTGGTCTCTGCAAAGTGAAAATCAATCGCTACATGCTTTATCCTAGAGTGGAAAACGGGATTAGAGCACAAATACGGTGCGCCGATATTGTCACAATAAACAATCGGAGAAGTAGATGAGAAGACACCAAGTTCATTAAGGAGAAGAGTGAGCCAATTAATTTCCGCGGTTGTAGAGGCAGTGGCCCTATACCCGGCTTCAGTAGAAGAACGAGCAACAATTGAATGTTTCTTAGAGCTCCAACTTATCGGATTGGTGCCAAGAAGGACAACATAAGCTGAGGTTGTCGTTCTAATGTCGAAATCACCTGCCCAATCAGCATTTGCAAAGGCAATAAGAAAAAGTGGAGATCGACTACTTAAAAATAAACCAAAATCGGAAATACCCTTTAAGTATCGTAAGACTCA
Organism: Acer saccharum; assembly: GCA_030490815.1. NCBI lineage: Eukaryota > Viridiplantae > Streptophyta > Magnoliopsida > Sapindales > Sapindaceae > Acer > Acer saccharum. Next base: position 16,919,896 of record CM059874.1, read on the forward strand.
TTTGACAACATTCCGATGATTAGTAGATGGCATGTGCATGTATTGAGAAAGCTTATTAACCGCAAAGGACACATCCGGGCAAGTGAGCGATAGATACTATAGAGATCTAAGGACTTGATGATATTCAGTAACATCATGAGAATGAGAGCCATCATCAAGTTTCAAGTTTTCATCGGAGGACATTGGAGTACTAACCGCACGAGCTTCATGCATGTTTGTCTTAACAAGAAGATCACACATATACTTGTGTTGGGACAAGAACAAACCACTAGTTGTTCGGGTAGCCTCCACCCTTAGAAACTAACCAAGTTGGCTGAGATCCTTCAATGAGAAGTGACGAGCTAGAGATTGAACAAATTCATTGATAGAGGTAGCATTACTTCGATAATAATTATATCATCGACATAGACAAATAGATAGATACTATGATGACCGGTTTGTAGAATAAATAAAGCTGCATCACATTTAGAATTGATGAAACCTTGGGCCAACATAAATGATCTAAGCTCATTGTACCAGTCACGAGGGGCTTGGCGAAGACCATAGATGGCTTTGTTCAACTTGCAGACATGAGTAGGTAACTTGAAGTCAACGAAGCCCTACGGTTGCTGCATAAAAACATTTTCAATGAGAGTACCCTGTAAAAAAGCATTGTTAACATCCAACTATTTCAAAATCCAACCACGAGACACTACTATACTAAGAACAAGGCAAATATTGGCAGGCTTCACGACCGGGCTAAAGGTTTCATTGAAATCAATACTTGGGCATTGATGAAATCCTTTGGTTACAAGACGAGCTTTGTAGCAGGCAATGGAACCATTATGATTTTTCTTGATCCTAAATACCCATTTACTGTTAAGATTATGCTCAATAGCAAGAGTGTAATATTGTAATTAACAATCTTTTTCATATTAATAAAGTGATTTCTGGTTTAACAAATCGTATAGCATTTATAGTTTAATATTATAATTGTCAAAGTAAATAATCATAAGGTCTAAAGACTATGAGAAAAGAAGAATTGTTCGTACATCTGGATATGTATGTGGTAGACACAATTCTTTAGTTAGTCTTGAATAATGTTCACAACTTAAGTTAAAGGTTGGACACCTTTATTTTGTTAAAGTTGTAGAATTCTTTTGCTAGCATTTGAGTGGGATCAAATGAGATATGATGAGTCTAAAATCATCGGAGTGTCTTCGAGTAAAAGAATCTAGTGCACTGGGTGCATTGAACTGGATCACAATAAAAAGCTTTATCTAGAACCGTCAATAGATAATAGTCTTTTCATTATCAGGACAATCGGAGAGTCTATCTTAATCCTGAGATAAATGATGGACTTATGGTTGCATGTGATATCATTTGAGTTATCAATGAGTACGATTATATAGCATAGTCTATCCTCGATAGTTTGGTGATATTCATTTGTTAATCGATAAAGGACTTCATTTATAGATATGGACATCATGGCTCCATTTATTAAATGAGAGTATAATATCATCATATGGATGTTTTGAGGTAATTGGATATTAAATCTCAACGTTGAGTTTTCGATAGTGACTATTGAAAACATGGCGTCTGGACAAGTCAAAATATCCAAGTTCAAAACGTGGTCATATGAGTAAATATGGTAACTTGGAGAGTTATAGGCAATCTATGAACTCTTGGCGATTACTGATATTAATCACGAGGATACACTATCTCCAATATGATTGTCTAGGGTATGAATGAGGAACATCTTCTTATTCTATCTTTATTTAAGAGTTCAATTTTAGCTCTTTAGTGGAATGAGTTAAAATTAATGGATCGGACCTAAGTGAATCATTTGTTGATTGTGATTAGGTTATGTCTATTGAAGCTTAAATTTAGATAGCCCGCCAAGATCCTCAATCCACACGGACTTGCATGGATCACTTGATATATTCTACCGGACCAATTTATGGGTCCATCTAGAATTGCATTTAATATATTAAGAATATAATTTGCACATTATTTATTTAATGGGCTGATCAATTATATTAATATATTAATGAAAGGCATGTGGGCTTGTTTCTTTTAGTAAGAATGGGTCTGGTTCACATGTGGACTTTTTAATTAAAGTCTAATGGATTAAATAAAATAAGAAAATAATATTGAGCCCATATATATATGATGTGGGCGGCAAGGCTAATTTATTAGTCTAATATATTATTTTATTTTATTGTTTGTTTGATTAAATGAGAATTAATTAATTAATTAATTAATTATTTAATTAAGAAACAAAATCTTTTTCTGATCAGGAAATATGTTTCCTAGAGTTATACTATTGGTAGTAGTATACTAAAAGTAAAAGACTTATTTGGTAAAAAAATAAATAATAAGGTTTATTTATTTAATCAAATAAGGAAGTCTTTTATATAGTCACAGATGCACTAAAGAGTTGGATTAGGGTTTGTATATAATATATGTGCATGCGGAATATATAGATTATATATGCATGAATATCCATGCGGAATGGAAATATATATATATGCATGAATACATGCACGAGAGAGAGATATATATATATATATATATAATGTATATTGTGCAAGTAAATGCACTAGATATATATATATAATGTATATTGAGCAAAGATATCGCAAGATATATATATAATATATTGTGCAAGTAAATAGCACTAGAGATATATATAATATAAATTGTGCAAGGATATCAAGTGAGATATATACAATATATTCGGCTAACCCTAATACTTGGTTGGAGAATGATTTTCTTTTGCTTAGAAAATAAATCCTACTCTAGTGATTAGTGTGTGTAAAATTCTACTAAAACATAAAAGAGTGAATAGATTATTCTTTGATGGTACACTAATTGCTTGTTCATCAATAAGCTTGTGTGTACAACATCGATTTAGGTTCACGCGAGTTTCGATCATTAGATTGAGAACTCAAAAGTGACCGGAATAATCTTAGTTTTCTTTTGATTGTTTTTGTGACTAACAAAAGAAAAAGAAAAGTTTGTTTGTCCATTCTCAGGTTTGCAATTCAAAGAAAAGGGAGACCACGCTCCTAGGTGATTCACGTTCGTGCTAGGATTGAAGATCTTACGGATTACCAACGACGTAAGTCAATCGAATCATGCGACAAAAGGTATTCTTCTTTTGTTGATTATATGTATGCTTAATTAATTAAAGGGTTAAGGTTCATAAAAAGGAAAAATTTTAAAACTACTAAATCTATTTTTAGTCTTGCTTCCGCTGCGTGTACTACGGTATTTTTCCCTACATTTACATTTGACAATATTTTGTGTGGGGGAATACGGTACAAGGGACCATGTATTATTGTGACAAAGAGCTTGGAATTCCTTAGACATGGCTGTTCGCTAGTGAGGAAATTTGTTAGCTTGTGAAAATGAGGTGGGTTCAATGGATGAAGTGATCGAGGTTGAAGTAGTGGTGGTAAGGGTGAATAATTTTTTTGGTTTAAAGATTTGGTTTTGAGCCCTTGTAGTCATCCGAGTGGGTTGAGGTGAAGAGGAGAGTTGAGAAGAATTTGATTGAGCAAGTAATGGATAAGAGGAAGTAGAGTTACTTACCTGTGAGGGAGGTGAATTGGAAGCATCCTGAGAGAGAGGTGGATGAGGGTCAACCTGAGATGGGTGATCATAAGAGGAAGAATCACTATGTGAGGAAACTGACCGTGTCATATCTTTGGAGAGAAGTGAAGAATTTTCGGTGAGATTAATTTGTAAGAGGGAGGGAGGATTTGTTGCCATATTTGTGAATGTAGTTTCAGTTGACTAAGGTGATGAATATGGTAATATGGTAGAAGAATCATCAGAGATACTTGCCAGATTTTTGCCTGCAAAGGTAGAAAGTAATCTTGTAAATAATTGATTAGTGACACACAATTCAAAAGATGATTTTTTTTGAAAGGAAAGTGATCTTCAAAGAATACTACATGACGTGAAATATGGATGATTGAAAATCAAAGTATTGAAAAGCATGATGTTTGATTGAGTAACCAAGAAAAAAACAAGGTCTGGAACGTGGTTCCAACTTATGGGCTGTGTAGGGTTGTAGCCAAGGATAGCAGGGACACCCAAACACTCGTAAAGAGGTATAGCTGGGATGGTAATGAAATAGCGTGTGATAGGGAGTATTATTTTTTAGAGTGGGTGTGGGCATGCGATTTATGAGATATGTGGCTGATTGGAAGGCATAGGACTAGAATTTGAGAGGAGTGGAAACGGTATGTAAAAGAGTGAGACTAGTTTCAAGTATATGTTTGTGTTTGCGTTTAGCTAAACCAACATGTTCAGGTGTGTAAGATGGCGAGGTAAGATGTCGGATACCAAACCGTTTGAGGGTGTGTGAGAGAGCTTGATATTCACCCCCACCATCGTTGTACACCATTTTAATTTTAGCATCAAAAAGATTTTCAATTAAAATTTTAAATTGTTTAAATACGGTACATCAGATTTTAATTTAAGCTGATAAAACCATGTATATTTAGTGAAATAATCAACAAAAATAATGTAATAAAGAAAACCAGCAATATGAAAACAAGTGTTAGACCAAGCCACTCCTACAGATTGTTCCTACTACGGCCCCGGACCAAGGATGCCCTTGTGCTCAAATCCTTCACAAGAAAATAATTAGGAAAGAATTCTATAGATGTGTTATTTTGTCTACAAAATTGAGAGACAAATTACATTTTTTTTTTTTTTTTTATATATAGAAGGTGCACACAAAATATTATCTAATGTAAATGAAGTAGATGATGAATCAATAGTAGAATAACCAATATGAGAGATTGAGATACCATTAACATTGCCAACTATTACATCCTCACTCCCAGTATAATCAGAGTGCATGGACAGATTTGAAGGTAACATGTTATGTGTTGTGTAGCCCTTGAGTTAAGTACCTAATTGTTGTTCGGCGATCCAAAGTTACCATCCATGTAATGAGCTTGCGGCTAAGAGGGTTTGCCTCGGGAACGACAGGTTTTTGCACCATGTCTAGGCTTGTCACAAAGTTGGCACACAATTCTGGGTTGCTCTGATGGTGTGAAGGGCCGGCCTTGGTTGTTAGAGGGACGAAATTGTTGCTGCTATCCTAGATAGGCAATGAAACTGAGATTGAAAGGCTGGCTGGAATACCCTGTTCCGCTATTGATGTTGTTTTGACCTCTCCTGTAACCTTTTCCACCTTTACCTTGATTGTTTGAGCCTTTTTGAGCAATTTGACAAGTAATTCTAGACTAATCATCTTTTGTTTCACCACGTTTTTGAGCTAATTCCTCATCCAATAGTTTGTAATAGAGATCCTCAAAAGTGATTGGGGTATCTCTAACTCAAATAGTAGCCTTTAGTTATTTGAATTCTTCAACAAGACCATTCAAGGTGTAAACAATACTTTTAGCATCGCTTAGTGGATGACCAATCAACGCTAAGTCATCCACTGTATTCTTGATTTTGGTCATATAGGTAGCAACGGTTGTTCCTTCTTTTTTGGTACTCATGAGTGTAGTATAAAAGGAGAGCATACAAGTATTAGTTCTATTCGTAATAACTAGACTCTAGCTTGTTTCATGCTTCAGCTGAACAAGAACAGTTATTGATCGTGGGGGAGATTGTACTGTGAACTGATCGGTCATTTATTATATATATTTTTGGTCCCCATTTCTCCAATCAATTGCTTGTTTCTTGAGTCTTTTTGGGATTTAATTTGTGTGTTTGAGCATTTTCAGGTTTTTGGATCAAAGTGTTATGTTTGGAGAATTTCAAAGGAAAAGGGCAATTTATGCAAGTTGTGGGGCTTTTCTGCAAATAACAGCTTTACGCTATCATAGCCATTTTGAATTTCTGCAGCGGTCGCCACAGCGCTCTTAAGGATAGAGGCAACCGCTGTCATGGCTGCTCTGAATTACTGCAGCGGTTGCAAGAGTGCCTTTAAGGACAGACGTGACTGCTCTCATGGCCGCTCTGGAGTTGCGCTGTTAAAGCCACAACGCTATGCAATCATTGAAGACCCCTGTCATGACCACTCTAGCTTTTAGAGCGGTAGTGATAACGGTGAGGCAATTCCGCGCTGACGATTGATTTCTAATTATGTCACAGAGACCTGTGGCAATAAATACATGAAGAATTAGGGTTTTTGGTCTCTCGCTCGCCCTCCAGACCATAGACCATTCACTACACAACTCATCACACAATTCTCTCATTCATCTTTACACATAAAAGATTTGAAGATGAAGACGATTTTATCATCAAAGATTAGAATAATTCATTGAAGGCCTCAATGGGTTTTATCTTTTCTATTTCTTGTCTTTTTATTTCCATGATGTGTAACTAACTCCATACTAAGGGATCAATGTGAACCTCTATGGATACTCTTTGTTAGAATTGACTATATTTTCTTAATTCAAGTTTTGATTCATTCAATTCATCATATGTCATAATTCTTTACTCTTGTTAATGCATGGTATATGCTAGGAATGAATTTAGGGTTTTTGATAATTTAATGGTTCAGATACGCGTGGGTTTCACCATTCTCAACCAATCTTCAGTTGAATAGGTAAAAGTAATCGTAGCAGGTTTTTTCACGTAAGTTTTGGTTCACTTGTTCATTCACTTAATGGATTTTCGGTTGTAATTTATACATTAGGTTTTGAGATAAATTATAATTGAGAATACTTGATTCATTCCAAGACCATGCGGTAACAATCATACTTAAGTTAAGAACGAACCCTTAACTGGATTAACATCTTTTATCAAAGTCAATTCGAAGCATTGAGTAAACGTAGTTGGGGAGCATTGATGACCTAGTCCTTTTACCTCTTGATCACATTCACATATTCTTGTTAACTGCTTTCTTAGTTTAATTTAGTTATAAATCAATCAATCAATCAATCTCAAATCTCTTGGATACTGTTACTTGCTTAACTTAAATTAGAATTAGTTTATAATCGGTAAATCACTTTTCCTCGTGGGAACGATCCCTACTTGTCGCTGTACTTATCTCACGATTCGCGCACTTGCGAGTTAGGTTTTTATAACACGATTTTATCCATCATGAATCGTGACTTGAATGCCCAATAGAACTAGCCTATCCTTCTGAAGCCATAAGTGATAGTTGAGTTTGGTATTTGCTGGGCAAGCACGAGAGCCATCTACAAAACCGAGAAGACCATAGCCAAAAAGAAGGTTGGTCATCTGGGATTTCCAAGAAGAATAGTTTCCTCCTCCTTTTGCAAATTTGAAGGGGATCTGAGAGGAAGCATTCAATGAAATTAAATGACCACCAAATACATTCATAATACCTTGATTTGCTGGGTTAGAAGTTGGTGTAATCACAATAGGGCTTCCAGTGGTGATCGAAGGATTGATGTTCTGTTGGTTGAGAACAGGTGGAACTTGTGTGGAGGTTCCATCATTTGCGGACAAACCAGTTTTTGACGAGGGAGGTGAAGCCATGTGTTTCACGTTGAAAGGAATGAAGGATTTGAAGAGATGGAAAAAGAGAATAGAGGATCGACTATTCAGAGATAGTTATGCTTCTGATACCATAAACACTTTGAGAGAATTGTGTAAGAATAGTGATAAAATATTATTTACAATTGTCAATACTTATACACAATTACAAAGAAGACTTTCCTGGAATACATGGATATGTTTCCTAGACTGTAAGTACAAAGAAGGAAACAAATCACAGAAAATTAAGGGAATGATACACAATAATTGTAGAAGATTACAAATGATAAAACTAAACTAATTATCCAACAATTATGTTCTATCAATTACAAATAATAGAATATACTCAAACTATTGATAAGACTTGCTCACCATACATTCCTACATCAATACTATTATCATTTTGATTTTTTTTTTTAATGGCAAAGAATCCAAATAATATTATTGAATCATATCATCATAAACAAGTTTATAGATCAAACTAGGATAGTCATAAAACCATAGTTTGTCCTCAGAAAAAGAAAGAGTCAATCTTGTCAAAACATACCATCTCTAGGAACAAAAGCACGGTAAACACAACCCACATCATTACAAATCAAAAACTCAATAGCCAAAGGAAAATTAGATTTGATTTTTTGCACAAGTGACGAATCAGACTCTAAAAAGTGAATAGAGATGTCATCACAAGAGGCACACAACGACACAAAAGGTACACAGCTAAGCTTCCCTAACATCATGTTCTACTCACTTTAACTATTATATATATATATATATATATATGTACACACACACTATAGTCACAGTCCACACAATATAATTAAAAGTGACTTAATATATATTGAAACTATTATGGAAGATTGTAGAAAATTGTGGATTTACCACCACCCACCGTTTGTCTTTCACCTTTTTCAAGGTCATTAAGGTGGATTTATATGGATTTATGACTCATTAATATGTGGCAATGAAACAAAGCTTCATCAACATGTGGCGATGTAACAAAGCTTTGGATGACATATGCTTATATTAATGATGTCATCTTCACCTATAACTAAGTTTAAGTGTTGTTGTTGTTTTAGCTGATGCTTTCAGAATCAATAACAAAAGGCAATATATATTATTCTCTCGCCTATCTCTCTTGCTCTTATTTTATTTCTCTCATTAATTATTCACGTTATCTCATGTTAATTTTAATCTCTCATTTTTCTTCATCTTGTTTCAATTACTTGTTATTTTAATTTTATTATAACACGTTATCAGCACGATGCTGTTATTTCCAGAACCTGAAGTTCTGAATTTATTACTATTAGAACCTGAAGTTCCTAGATTTATTTCTAGAACCTGAAGCTTCTGAATTTATTATTACTAGAACCTGAAGCTTCCAGATTTTTATTTATTAATACCAGAATCTGCAGTTCTTGATTTATTTTCTCGCATTTTATTTACTTTTATGCGATTTACTTTTCCGCATTTATTTATTTATATGCTTTTATGAGATTGGCCATGCCAACCTACCAGAACCTGTAGTTCTGGATTTACTTTTTTCACATTTTATTTTGTGATTTTTCATTTAAATAGTTTGGTCACTCATCCAAAACCTGAAGTTTATGGATTTATTTATCATTACCGGAACCTGAAGCTTCTGGATTTATTACTTACAAATATTCCTTTATATATCTAAAGGCTTAAATTCCTCGGATTTTTGTCAGACCAGAAGTTCTGACTTAGATTGTGATTTTCAGATAACTAGAAGCGATAATAATGCCAAAGCTTGCAAGTTTAAAATTTGCTGCATTAGAAGTGTCTGAGGACAATTACATGTCCTGGGTTATTGATGGTAGATTACTCCTAAAATCAGAAGGCCTGTATTACACTATTGAAGTTGGGGCTGAGGCAAATGAACAAGATAAATCTACCGCCATGGTTATTATCCGTCGCCATTTGCATGAGAATCTAAAAGCTCAATACCTAACTGTCATAGAACTAGAAGTTCTATGGCGAGAACTAAAAGACTGATTTGATAACCAACCCGATGTTGCATTACCAAATGTCAGGTATCAGTGACAACATTTATGCTTTCAAGACTTTAGATCAATCTCTAAGTATAATACTGCTTTATTCAAAATCACTACACAGCTGAAATTGTGTGGTCAGGATGTAATCCGAAATCATCAATAAAAGCAAACAGTAAATTTTCTCCCTCTTCACTTTATCTCATACTGTTATTCTCTCGTTCTTCTTTATCTTATTTCTGTTATATTATCTGTTATTTTAATTTTACGCATCTGTTTAATTTTATGCAATTTATGTATCTGAGTATGCCAACTAACCAGAACCTGAAGTTTCTGGATCTGTATAAATTATGTGTTGAGCCTAATTAGGTCAATCGTTAAGTTTCTGGAATTTAAACCAAGCTCGGCTAGACCGACTAACTAGAATCTGAAGTTTCTAGATTTATCATTATAATAATTAAGTTGGCGCGGTTTTACAAACCGATCAGAATCTGAAGTTCTAAACTTTAAATTTCAATAAAAATATGGAGTTCTTGATTCATTACTATGTACATGAATGTCATACTTGGGACCTGAAGTTCCAAAATTCGAATTCTATATAGAACCTGAAGTTCTAATTTTGAATACGAAGTATTGAATATGAACTTGAAGTTCTCAAGTTTTGAACATGATGTTCTAATCAAACTTGAAGCTCTGAATTCAATTTCAATTGTGATATTAAAACTTTTATGTCAAAGTTTATTAGAACCAGAAATTCTGAATTGAATCAAGTTACGATTCTTTCATCTAGAAAGTCAATTTGTAATTTCTATTTAGAACCTGAAGTTTTCTGAATTTTATGAACCTGCAGTTCACGGTCGAATTGGAAGTTCGAAAAATCAATATGATTCATGATTTTGTGTTTATGAAGTGATATATTTTCATATCTATATGTTTATACTTTTGATCACTTTGTCTAATATGCACTTTATTTTTCTTTGAGAATAGATATGTTTTTAAACGGTAAATTAGGTGATATTGAAAAGCAAGATACAAGAGATATATGTCTAGCCGATAGTGTAACGGCATATACGATTATGCGGAATCATAAATACTTTCTGAATTTAACCGTGCTTAAAGCAAATGTTAATACAATATCAGGTCCAGCAAATCTGATAGAAGGCTCCAGTAGAGCCATGATATTGTTACCAAAATAATACTAAAATATGGCTATCACATAGAAACAACAAAATAATGAGAATATTGAGTATCTGTTTCTCATGATTTAGGCCAGAAACTCATCATGGAAAGGCTGCGTGCTTTATCATCTGGATTATATTACACTCTTATAAGAGATGTAGAGGTTTATGAAGTTATAAACCAGAAGTTCTCAAACCCAAAAATATTTATGCTTTGACATGACCATCTTGGTCACCCAGGATCTACAATGATGCGTAGAATCATTAAAAATTCTCACGGACACCCATTAAAGAACCAGAAGATTCTTTTATCCTATGAAAATTTATGTACTGCATGTTCACAAGGGAAATTAGTAATAAAACCATCCCATTCTAAGGTTGACTTTGAATCCCCGTCATTCCTACAAAGGATTCAAGGGGATATATGTGGACCTATTCATCCACCAAGTGAACCGTTCCTTTATTTTATGGTCATAGTTGATGCATCCATCAAATGGTCACACGTTTGCTTATTACCAACACGCAATGTTGATCTTGCAAGATTACTTGCATAGATTATTAGGCTTTGGGCACATTTTCCTGATCATTCGATTAAGTCAATACGTCTTGATAATGTTGGTGAATTTACTTCCAAGACATTTGATGAATATTACAGATCAGTTGGGATTGATGTTGAACATCCAATTCCACATATTCATACTCAGAATGGATTGGTAGAGTCACTTATCAAGCATCTCCAGGTAATTGTGAGAACTTTATTATTTCGATGCAATTACCAATTTCTATATGGAAACATTCTATTCATCTCTGACCCACTGCTTATCATCATTACTTACCATTACAACTTGTAATTGGTCAAAGACATGCTCATTTTTAAAGATAATTGATCATCGGATAATTATTAATTAGTTACTTGATATATTAAAAGTGACAAAATTTTATAAGTTGCTATCTCATAAACCCCGGCCGGGTGATTGTTCCTGAAGAACGATCTAAGTAAAATGTAACAAATAAATCATCTGATGCATATCATAAGTTTGTAAACCTTTTATTTCGAAATATATTGTTCCTAGAAGAGGAAAATAAATTATCAGGATCCTAATGTAAACAAGACTCGAGTTATGAATAAATCAACTTTCTCTAAATCAACTCTATAAGAGTTAGATATATCTAAAGAGACATAAAGTCCATGAAGTGACTAAATCCATTGAAATAGAAGAAATCCTAACAAAGATTCAAGTATATTGAAATTGAGAAAATTTCTATAAATCATATGAGAGAAATGTGGAATCATTAAGAAACAATCATTGATGATGTATTTTTATACACAGTAGCACTACTGAAATTATAAATGATAATTATGATATTCATAAATCAATGATTGTATACAAAAGGCATGATTGGCCTAAATTAAAAAATGCAATTCAAGAAGAATTGACTTCATAAGCCAAACATAAAATATTTAGACCAATAGTTCTCCAGACACCTGAAGATGTCAAACTAATTGGATGCTAAAAGGTCTTTATACGAAAACGTAATAAAAAAAACGAGATCGTAAGATATGAGGCACGACTCGTAGTACAAGGTTTCTCACAGAAACTTGGTATTCAATAGTGATGAATACGATTACGTTTCGAATTTTTGATAAATTTGGCTGCCTTTAAAAGGCTTGAAATACGTCTTCTAAACGTAGTAATCATTTATATGGTTCACTTAATTCAGATATTTATAATCCCTGAAGGATTTAAAATGCTAGAAGCATATAAATCAAGATCTCGTAATCTATATTTGATGAACCTACAAAAATCCTTATATGGATTAAAAACAATCTGAACTGATATTGTATAACCGTCTAAGTGAATATCCGATAAGATAAGGATATAATAATCATATTAAATACTCATGTGCTTATTAGAACTCTTTATTCTATGAAAGATCCATTCCAACCAACAAAAGATGATGAAAAGATACTTGGTTCTGAAGTATCATATCTTAATGCAATTGGTGCTTTATTATATCTAGCACAATGTATTAGACCAGATATTGCATTTTCAGTAAATTTCTTTGCTAGATTCAGCTCGGCACCAACTCGAAGACATTGGAATAAGATTAGACATCTTTTTTGTTATCTTCATGGAACGAGAAATTTATGATTATATTATTCAAAATCTAACAATTTTTCAGGTTTATTTGGTTATGTTGATACCGGGTATCTATCTGATCCCTATAAAGCATGTTCACAAACGGGATATGTTTTTACCTATAATGGCACAGCAATCTCCTGGCGCTCCACAAAGCAAACTCTTGGTGTTATATCCTCTAATCATTTTGAGATCCTTGCACTTCATGAAACAATCCAAGAATGTGTGTGGATAAGGTCAGTTATTTATCATATTCAAAATACATATGGATTTTCATTATCTACAGGAATGCCGACACCAATATTTGAAGATACTACGGCTTGTATTGCTCAAATTAGAGGAGGCTATATCAAAAGAGACAGAACCAAACATATTTCTCCTAAATTCTTCTATACTCATGAACTTCAACATAGCCGACAGATTGATGTTAAACAAATACGGTCTACAGATAATCTTGCAGATCTGTTTACCAAAACATTGCCTACATCAACTTTTGAGAAATTGGTATATGGAATTGGCATGCGTCGGCTTTGTAAATTACGTGATTGATATTGAAGTTTCATTCAGGGGGAGCGTTCAATCAGGGGGAGCAAAAATCTTGAATGGATATATGCGTACTGTACTCTTTTTCCTTCTACCGAATTTTGTCCCACTGGGTTTTACCGAAAAGGTTTTAATGAGGCAGTTCTGAACACATTCACATCACTTGATCTAGAAGATCATTGTATATACTTTTGCTAAGGTTTTTATCCCATTGGGTTTTTCCTAGCAAATTAAAATACAAGTGGTGGAAATTCAAGAGGGAGTATTGTGGAAGATTGTAGAAAATTGTGGATTTAGCACCACCCACCGTTTGTCTTTCACCATTTTCAAGGTCATTAAGGTGGAGTAATATGGATTTATGACTCATCAATATGTGGCAATGAAACAAAGCTTCATCAACATGTGGCGATGTAACAAAGCTTTGGATGACATATGCTTATATTAGTGATGTCATCTTCACCTATAAATAAGTTTAAGTGTTGCTGTTATTTTAGCTGATGCTTTCAGAATCAATAACAAAAGGCAATATATATTATTCTCTCTCCTATCTCTCTTGCTTCTCATCTTTTTATCTTATTTTATTTCTTTCATTAATTATTCACGTTATCTCATGTTAATTTTATTCTCTCATTTTTCTTCATCTTGTTTCAATTACTTGTTATTTTAATTTTATTATAACAGAAACATTTTTGTGAGCCTAAAAATTTGATAAAAAACATTTCAATAATTTGAATTGAATCACCCAAACTACATACGAAATGAAGTCTTAAAAACCATCCAATAGCATCACAAACAATTTTTTCAATTTCAAAATATAATACTTATCAATAGCATGAGAAAATACAGCAAGCACTAAAGCAAAAGCATAATCCAAGACTATTTGTTTTTAGCACATCTTACCATTGCATTTGCAACTATTGGGTCTATAGGCTTGTCTTTTTTCCTAGTGTAAGTTGCCTTGAACATCATTATCTTTTTTGGCTCCTTTCCTTAAGGGTCACCTTTTGTCTATAAATAATATATATATATATATATATATATATATATATATGTATTAATAAATGTTTAATATTACTCATAAAATATACAACATATAAGGATTTACTAGTTCATTTATAAGTCTAGCAAAACTTTTTGTTCCACTTAGGGGTGGGCACGGTTCGGTTTTGGCCAAAATTGTATTGAACCGAGTTATATTCGGTTTTTAAAAATGTGAATTGGTTCGAACTGTATTGAACCCAAAAACCGAATTGAACCGAACACCCTTATATCGGTTCGGTTTGGTTCAATTCAATTCCGTTTTGGGCCTATTGGGCTCAGTTTTTATTTTTATTTTTCATATTTTTTCATTTCTTTTTTACCTTTTAACAACTATTATTGTAATTGGGCCTTTAGGCAATTAATTTGGTCCATATTTAGACTAAATTATTGTTTACATAATCAAACATGTCCACATAATCAACATATAAGCATAAATACAATCCAAAATCAATCAAAAGTAGCTTCTAAATAGCTACCAAATTTAGTCTAGAAATTGAATCCAAATAACTTCAATTACATAGAATGATAGAAGTCTAAAATGCAATCCAAAATAAAATATGATCACACACAATCCAACATAATAAAATTAAACTTCAGATACAATCCACAATATAATAAAACATAACCAAATAATTCAAATGTTATCCCTGCATTTTTTCCCCTTCAAATCTTCAGTTGTAAATAGGGAAAATATAATTAACTAATAGAAGAGCAAAAAACAATTATAAATAGAGAAAATGTAAAACTAAACAAACAAATACCAAATTAAATTCTTACCTTCATTTCTCCTCAATCTTCATCCATTGTTATACTTATCAATCCACTTTCATGCTCTAAATTAAGACAACAAAAATGTAATTAGCTAACTTAGTAAATAATAATTAATACATATGAATATGTGATAAAACAAACAACAAACTTGATACATTATTATCATTACTTACCAGTTTCAACATTTGTATAATGTTCTAACATTTGAACCAAATTATCATCATTTTTAGCATGCTCTTCTACAACACATGGTTCAACAATAGGGCAAGAAGCTAACAACCAATTTCTGGTCAAAATTAAGCCCTCAACTAATTTAGGAGTTAATGAACTCCTAAATGGATCAAGTATACAACCTCCTGTGCTACATGCAGACTCAGAAGTCACAGTTGAAATCAGCATTGAAAAGACATCCATTGCAATCATTGACAAAATAGGAAATTTGATAGAACAATTCTTCCACCAAGCCAAAAGATCGAACTTGTCATTCAATTTCTCACAAGTTTACAACAAATACAACTCCACCTCACTTTTCCCCATACTAACATCTTTCTCTTGTTGTTTTGGCCCCATAAACTATCTTCACTAAACTTTTCTTTTTCACAAAAAGTTTTAGACACACCACTCCTAAAAGAGGACACACCATCACTTGACTTTACACCCACACCACCATAAAGTTCAACATAACACTCATACAAATCAACCAACACTTCTTTCAAACTAGAAAGCATTAAGTGAGCTTGTTGTACACAAAAAATGCATCAAAACGCCACTTCACATAAGCTAATTTGCATCAAAACCTGTTTTTAGTCGACGAATGTAATTCGTCTGCTAAAGTTTTACCCGACGAATGTAATTCGTCGACTAAAACTTGACATTTGTCTGTAAAGATTTTGGAACTTTAAAAATTAATCTGCCGTCCGGCCACCCCTACCATCGACCGCCACCGACCCAACCGACCATCGACCGCCACCGGCCCACCGTTGATAATATTAACGATTAATTATCGTTATGAGGAATCGAACTTGCAACCTCATATCAAAGTAGTAAGCCTTTATCGCTGGACTACAACACTTTATCTGTTAACATTTGCATTATATTTATATATAACCTATATGAGTTGTTAGAAATTAAAAAAAAAAAAAAAATTCTAATTTAAATTTATTCAACTAATCAAAAATCTAATTTGAATGAAAAACATATATTGAAAAATATTTATTGGATTGCAAAAAATTTTGGGTTTGGTGATAATGTTTTTTTTATTTTTTATTAATTTTTTTAAATTTATGTTATTTAATTAAATGATCAATACCTCAAAGTGGTAATCAATTGAGATGGTGCTAATCGAGAATGTGATAAGAGTTAATTAATTAACAATTAAGGACATATTTAGGGTTGCACATTAGGGAAATGGGGATGGATATAAGTTCAACCATCCCCATCCCCACTTCCCCATTTTTCCTCGTTTCTCCGTTTCCCCCGTTCCCCATCTCCCCATTTGACTAAAAATTATAAAATAACAATAAAAAACAAACATTCCATATATATATATATATATATATATATATATAACAATATATAACATATTAATATAATTATATTAATATATATAATTATATTTATACATGTTTTAGGGAAAATGGGGAAATGGGGATGGAGGGACCACCCCCCATCCCTATCCCCATTTCAATATATTTGTGGGGAAAATGGGGAATGGGCATCCCCATTTCAATTTGAGGATGAAAATCATCCCCATCCCCACCCATTTCCCCATTTCTCCACAAAAATAAAATAAAATCCCCAAATGGAGATGGGGATGTGGGGATTTAGGGATCCGAGGGAAATTATGCAACCCTAGACAGATTAGTTTAATGAGGACCAACTGCAGAGAAGATGCCACACCCTAAACCTAGGAAGTGGAAATCTGTTGGATAAGACTTTTATTTTTATTTTTATTTTTATAAGTGTATAGTATATATTTTATTTAATCAAAGTTTTATGTACCGGGTGTCCACTACTGATTAGTTTGGTGGTGTTGGATTTATCCATTAACTTTTACTATTTTTAAGCATATATATATTTTTAATTAATTAATTAATTAATTTTAGTATATATATTTTTAATTTTAATTACCTTTCCTGACGAAACTCATTTTATGGGGAAAAATGAGTTTAGCAGACGAATTATGAGATTTGTGGGGAAATGTAACCTTTCCTGACGAAAATCGTTTTATGGGGAAAGGTTGGGAAAAATTTTGTACCCTTAATCGATGAATTATGAGATTTGTGGAGAAAGGTAACCTTTCTCAACGAAAATCGTTTTGTGGGGAAAGGTTGGGAAAATTTTTGTACCCTTAGCCGACGAATCTTGAGATTTATGGGGAAAGGTAACCTTTCCAGACGAATTTTGAGTTTTGTGAGGAAAAGTAACCTTTCCCGACGAATCTTGCTTTGTGGGGAAAAGTTATCTTTCCAGACAAATCTTGCTTTGTCTCCTAAAGTTTTGTTTGGAAAGACTAAAATTTTTGTAGTGAGTAGTGGACATAGTTATCATCTTCATCTTCCATTCGCTCAAATGTTTTTCTAAGTTTTACCGCACTTTCCAACATTAAATACGTGGAATTCCACCTGGTAGGAACATCTAACACCGCAAAAGCATTATTTCCCAACTTCTCATGTGCAACACTTTTTTTAAATAGAACTAGCCTACTAGGAGAAGATTTCACATATTTGATCGCATTACGAATTGCTACAACTTATTTATTCAAATCTTTCAACCCATCACTCACTATTAAATTTAGGATGTGTGCACAACATCCTAAATGCAAGTACTTTCCCGCTTACTAGCCAACAAGTGAATGGATAACATCATCATCTTGATCCATAACTAACTCCACCTTCCCGCCTTAACCAAATGATATATATCATTAATCTGCCATTTCGTCAAAAAAACCTACCAACAGAATGGTGAATCAAGCTAGCTCCCTCTCTCATGGCCCAAACGCCCCTGCGCTGGCTCTCTCTCTTGGCCCAAACACCCCTGCACCTTTACCTCCTCCACCACCACCACCTCCACCTCCATTTTGTTTCATCTACTCCCGAATTTTTTGAACCAACCTAAGCATGGCTGAGCACTTCCGCGCAGCTCACCGACACAATCGATTGGCTTGTTACTGTCAATTTGTTCCGCTTGGGGAAGCTGAGTGATTATAAGGAAGCTGTCAATCACAACAACTGAGCGTCTTCGTCTGTCTTTATAGAGATTTTTGAGAGAGATTTCATTGTACGCTTCATGCTTCATTCTTCGTTTTGTGTCAAGTGTTTGTGTCTAAGAGATCATCGAAAGACTCTTTATGCGTTTTTTTTTTGTCAAAGTCCTCGTTCTTTGTAATAATTCTCGATTCAATAATAAAAAAAACCCTAAACCCTAATTTTCGTACTTTGTTGATTTTTCTGATTCTGATTGATCCATCTTTAGGCCACTACTAGCTAGGCCGAGGCCCAATTGAAAAGCCGACGTTCACTTAGCCCATGAAATGAAATGGTAAAAATAATTATGACCTTAAAAAAAAATTGTCTAATAGATGCACTTAATTTGTTCGATGAAATGCCTAAAAGCCAAAGGAACGTAGTTTCGTACAGATGCATGGTAGAGGAAAATGTAATTTAGTAATTTAAAATTGCTTGCGTGCATATGCTGCTCGTCTTAAGGATGCTACTCTATCTTCAGACAAGTTGCACGAAAGTTATGTAGAGGTGAGTCCAGATCTTAGATGTTACAGAGGTAATATTCATACATATGTAGGCTAGTAGGCAAAGTTAAACCTGCTGTCTAGTTAGTAGTGAGTTCTTTAGGGATGATCAAGTCTTGTGAAATATAAACATGATTATTGCTTTAATTTGCTATTGTTGGTGTTGAATTAACAAATGATTCAAACATCAGATTACTTTAAGCTACTACAAGAGATTTATTTCTGCATTTCAATGCTTTTTTCTGTGGTTGCTTTAAGACCATCTCCAATGCATATACCAATGCCAATGCCAAATTTGGTACAAAAAAGAGTAAAATGCTATATTTGGCACATCAATTTAGCGTTGTGCTCCAATGCACAATTCTATTTAAAATGCTATTTTTATTATTTTATTAATTAAAATTATAAAGGTAAACACTTACTATTAATACATTCATTATTTATTTTAATGCTCCAATGCAAAGTTCCATTAATGCATTTATTATTTCATTTAATATATTATATATATATAATGGTATTTTTTTTAATTAAAAAAGGTGCATTTATTGTTGTGCAAAATTTGGCATATGCTATATTGTGTATCAAATTTGGCACATCATTTGACACTGCATTGGAGGATGGTTTTTGCACCATGTGCTAAATTTTAGCATTAACACAATAATTTGGCATGCATTATCTTTTCTATAGATTAGTCATCACTTGAACTGTCAATTTATGTCTTGACTTTTTTCCTATAATTTTGGAACTTCCACTAGTGTGATTCATTGTTATTTTGCCATAATTTGTTGTATTGGTCTCTGAACGATTCTGTAATACATTAATAAATTTTAAAAAAATTGTTGCTTTTTTATGATAATAAATTTATTGACAACTCAATCATATTAAATTGTTACTTTTCTTTCTTAGAATTCCAAAATTTACCAACCAATTTCATTGTTCCTTCCCTAGATCATTTATGAGTTCAGAAAGTTTCTCTTTATCATTTGATGATTTCTCATATTTCTTCTTCAGTATATGCTTTTCTGGTGCCATAAGTGACCTAGCTTTTTATTTATCGAATCTTCGGCAAAGCCCTAATTTATATTAAATTTAGTCTAACATATATACATGACAATAGCTGAAGTTATAAATCAATTATATAACTACAGCCGGACATAAATTGTAGGAAAAAAAATTAATTAAATACGCATAAACCCCAAAAAAAAAAAAATTAAAAAGAAGAATTAGTAATACCTTTATTATGTCATACATATGAATTTTGGTCTCTTTAGGCATATATCTCCAATTCTCAAAAGTAAGTGGTGCTATGGTAGAGTCACTTACAATGAAACCAATGTATTGCCTAATTTGTGACTAGGCTCTCCAATAGGTTGACACAACATACTGAGTTCAACTTGGATAGGTTTTTTTTGTAAATGTAACCATTGTAGACGTGTTCAGTCACGAGTCTTCTTATGAGCAGAACCTATAATCAAAATACAATTATATATTGAATTTAAAACCATTATTCAAATTAAAATTTTGGAAAAATAAATAATATAGCATAATTGCATAAATAAATATAAATTTATGTGAGATATTTATGACCTGCATCGTTTTGAGTTTCATCAATATGTAGGTCAGAAGGTTCCTCGGTCTCTAAATCATTACTCATAATTTCCAAATTGTTTTTAGCACTTTAAGGATTGTTGATAGTACCCAATTCACTATTGCTCATGTTTTCTAGGAATCTAGAATCTCTCTTTCCAACCACTTGCAGCATGTTGCTGTTAATCTTTAAACTACTATCCTTTTTCAATTTGTTAAATGTTCTTCCTACTTCTGAGAGTCTTGGTAGCACCTTTTTTAGCAAATTGCATGTTGGTTATATTTGTAGGACAGTTAGCCCTCGATCCAACAACTTTTTGGATATTGCTTCTATTGTTTGAAATGTGAACATCACCTCTTCCAAACATTTGTTGAATATCATCTACTTGAACCCTTTTACATTTTAGCATATTAAGTATCTGCATTTCCTGTTGATGTTAGAGAAAATTCAAAATTATCAACAAATAAAGATATAATTATATATGTAAAAATATAAAGCAAAAAGATCCCTAACAACGAAAACAAGTTCACTTTTGTTGATACTATATGTAATGCAAATTGTCTTAAAAACTACTGTAAATACATCCACAAATAAAGTTAAATGAAT
This sequence comes from Acer saccharum, assembly GCA_030490815.1. Lineage (NCBI taxonomy): Eukaryota > Viridiplantae > Streptophyta > Magnoliopsida > Sapindales > Sapindaceae > Acer > Acer saccharum. The sequence continues at coordinate 16,940,979 of CM059874.1, forward strand.
TCAATTTTATTTTTCAATATAAAATTTTAATTTTATTTTTTAATTACAAATTTTTCAGCTAAACTTGTAGTTTTGGTAAAACTAAAATGATTCAATTCCAAAAAATAAAAAATAAAAAACTAACAAATTATATTCACAACACAACAACCCATATCATTACATTCTTATAATATATTAAGTCATCCATATGCAATTTATGGTGATATGAAAAAAATGTGATACATTATCCAATAAACATCAAAATTTAATTGTCATATTCATCCCCATCTTCATCATCACTATCAATATTGTTTTCTGCTCCCACATCTATGATGTTCATAGGCGAGTTAAGCATTATCCCAGGCACATTGTCTATAACATCATCTTCGTTGTCCATAAATTGTTGTAAATTTGTTGTATTGTCTAATTCATTTTCCATTAACAAATCTTTGATATTTGCAACTTCATTCATATCATACAAATCTCTTGGCTTTGTAAAGACAATAACATGCCAATATGTTTCCACACGATCTTCAACACAGAAAACTTGGATCGCTTGAGATGCAAGTATGAAAGGTTCTTCGGTTTTTAGCAAGCAACTAGGATTCACAAATGTGAAACCTAACTTGATTTTCTTTGTTTATCGGTTGGAGTTTATATCAATCCAATCACAATTGAAAAGAGCAACCTTCCTCCCCCCATAACAATCAAGTTCAATGACATCTATTACATTTCCAAAGTATGAAACATCTCCTACAATAGGATTTTTGTTTTTAGAACTTGCAAAACTAGAAGTTTTTACAGTAACAACTATACCACTATTTTGGGGATTTCTCCTAATATCGGTATCTAAACCCATTTATAAGATATTTCTTAAATCTCTGAGAGGATTCCCATTAATTGATTGGCTTATTTCGTGGACAAACCATATTTTGGGGTTTAATGTGTAAGGGTAGTTTAGGTGATTGAGGAACAAGCTCAAAGACCTTTTCAAGACCTCAAGGTGTCAAGCACTTCAAAGGTATATCTCTAGTGCTTATTTTTCTTTGAAGAGATTAGTTGCACACACACACTTAACATACATTGCATTTGTGTGCATTCTCTTCACATGTCACATTCCACACTTGCACTTTGATGTTATATATTGTTGTGTGTTTATGTGTCTTGTAATTCGTTTTCCGATATTGTTCAGAAACGTCCGCGTTTGCACGAATGTGTGCTTGGTTCAGTGCGAAGATCGCCTTTGGAGAATGCCCTTGGCTTCTCTTTTGGTTTCACCACTATTGCACACTTGCACATTGTGCTCATGTGGAAACAGGGCATTTTCGCCCTTTGTTGGGGTCGCCATTTGATAGTGCCGCCATGGCGACAGAATGATTTTCTCTCTTGAAAGTCAATCAGGTATGAGGTCGCCATAAGGTCGCCACGAGGTCGCCCTGAGACAAATGGCGACCATGAAGTTTTTACATGAGGTCGCCACGAGACAAATGGCGACCATGAAGTTTTTATATAAGGTCGCCACGAGGTCACCATTTGACAAATGGCGACCAAGAAGAAAATCAAGCTTTTCTTTTCAAAACGACCTCACTTTATTTTGACCTCTTATAAATATGCCTCTTTATTTTTAGGTCAAGCAAATGACTCAAAAATCATATTTTTAATTGAGAGTTTTTTCAAAGAGAGATTTTTAATCAAGAACTCATCTTTGATCACTCAAACACTTTTCCTTTGTGCATCAAAGTTCATCCATGCATGGTTTAGCATCATCACATCTTGCTTGGTAAGATTTTTACTAACTTCATCTAATTTTAGTATCTTTCTTAACAAGTCATCTCTTTATTCACTTGTATGTTTTTAGATCATATGCTAAATACAAGATAGAGATTGTTTGTGATGAATTGATTGAGTGTTGTATTGTGATAGCTATCTAGGTTTTGCTTAATCTTGTTTAGCTAAGCTATTTGACATGTCATTTAGCTCTTGATATTTAGGATTGATTTAATTGTTATATCATCATCCTAGATAAGCATCTAAGGTTCTCTAGCCTTGTTTGTTCTTTGAATATCATCATATATTCACATAGGTTGCATAATCTCTTCATTGAGAATTAAGACTTGTGGCTAAGAGTGCTTAGGCAACAAGCAATTAGGACTAGAGCCACTTTTAAAGGCCCGTGTGGTAGAAGTGGGGGGTTATTGACCGGAGTGTTAGACGAGGTCTACATAGGTTGTAAACTCCATTTCAATTAGTGGATTTCAAGGTTCGAGTGTAGCGCACTAAACAGCCCGTGGTTTTCCCAGTGGTTGGGTTTCCACGTATACATCAAGTGTTATTTTATTTCCGCACCATATTACACTTGTTTGTCTTTTTGATTAGTAGGGGCATTTTCATAAAATTGACATGCATGCAAAAATTGGGTAAAATTAATTAAAATCTATTCACCCCCCTCTAGATAAATATATAGAATACACCGTTAATTTGTTTCAATCTCGATGCTATTTTGTTTGGTCGTTGTGTTAACCATTTTAAGATCTTCATTTACATTAACATCACCATGGTGATACATCTGCATAACCTATTAAAATGTATATAAATTAATAACTAAAAAATTTATAAAAACTAAAAGATAAAACGACGTTTTATTGTTCTAGTTACCTCAGTTTGAAACCATTTGGGAAACGTCTCATTATGGATGTGAGTGATATCTATTAGGCTTGCTTGACGATTAGTAATTCTAATCATTTGAATATGTCGTCTACAATGTCATGAGTGTGAATGATTAAAAAAAAAAACATATATAATTGCATAAAATGTTAATAGAATGAATTCAGTTGACTTACTTGATAAAATTGTCAACTTCAGCACAATTAAAAAGTACGTATCTGTGTGCCTGAGATAAAACTAGATGATCAAAATATATCGACTCATGTTTCCCTTTCCCACAACTTACACTTATAAATATTGATAATTTATCCCCATTTGAATCATTGTCATCAGCATTCCTAGATGGTCGGTTGAATTTTGTTTTTATTCCAAACAGATATCGAGAGAAAAATGTTAAACACTCTTCAGCCATATACCCCTCTGCTATAGAACCCTCAGGATGACATTTATTGCGTACATATGATTTTAATGTACACAAATACCTGTCAAATAAAATGTGCAAATTAATTATTTTGTTGTTTTTAATTGATATATTAAATTTAGTAAGAAAGTGTTTGTAAAATAAATTGATACCTTTTGATTGGATACATCCACCAATAGTGAACTGGTCCAGCAACCTTTGCCTCATCGGCTAGATGAATCGGTAAATGCACCATAATATCAAAGAAAGATAGTGGAAAAATTCTTTCAAGATGGCAAAGTGTTATTGCAATCCATGTTTTAAGTTTACCATATTCTTCAACAGATTCTACTTTAGTACACAATTCTATGAAGAATTTGCTTAATTCAACTAATATAGAGCTCATCGTTTTTGGTAAGGTTCACCGTATTACCAATGGAAGAAGTTGTTACATTAATATATGACAGTCATGACTCTTTAAACCATAAATTTTATGGTTTTTAACATTCACACATCTTGAGATATTCGATGAATAACCATCTGGAACTTTGACACGAGATAAGACCTTGCAAAAGTTTTGTTTCTCACTTTGAGTAATTGAAAAGCAAGCAGAGGGCAAACATGTTTTTCCTCTGACAACTCTTGGATGCAAGGCTGGTCTTATACCCTTATCTTTCATATCAAGGCGTGCTTTAAAGTTGTCTTTTGTTTTGCCTTCAATATTTAACAGTGTTCCAACTATACTATTACATATATTTTTCACAATATGTATAACATCCAAGTTATGACGTATGAGATTATGCTTCCAGCACGATAGATCAAAGAAAATGCTTCTTTTTTTCCCATAACTTCAGCACCATCATCTTGCTTTCGTTTCCCTAATGTGACATTAACTAAACTCATTTGTTGAGATATCGTAGTCCTAGAAGGAGCAGATGGAGCATTAACACCTAAGAAACGTTGATGTCCCATATAACAAAATTTATGCCAATGATATAATCTATGATGATGGGTATTCTCATTGTAATATGGGCAAGCATAACTACCTTTAGTGCTCCATCCTAACAAATTAGCATATGCCAAAAAATCACTAACAGTCCACAACAGTGCTACACGCATATTGAAATTTTGATTTGTCAATGCATCATATGTCCTCAAACCATTATCCCTTAGCTCCTTTAACTTGTTTATTAATGGTTGTAAATAGACATTGATATCATTTCTAGGAGCATTCGGTTCAGGAATAAGTAATGACATAATAAAATTCGATTGCTTCATACACATCCAAGGTGGCAAGTTGTATATAATCAAGACAACCGACCATGTACTATAAGAAATACTCATTGTACCAACTGGATTAAAACCATCTCTCCCTAGGCCTAATCTAACATTGCGAGGATATGAAGCAAATCAGGATAACGGTTATCAAGTTTTTCCAAGCTTCAGAATTTGCAGGATGCCTAATCAAACCATCTTTAACACGATCTTTATTGTGCCATTGCATAAAATAAGCAGTCTTGTTTGCCATGAAATATCTTTGAAGTCTCGGTATTAGTGGAAAGTGACGTAAAACCTTTGTTGGAACTTTACGATCTAAGAGAGACGACTGATTTGCATCATCTTCCATTTCTTTCCATCGAGAAGTTCCACACACAGTACATTTTGTCTCTTGAGCTTTTTCTTTCCAATACGACATGCAATCGTTAGGACATACGTGGATTTTCTTGTACCCAAGTCCCAAATCACTAATAATTTTCTTGGTTTGGTAGAATGACTTTGGCAAAGTTTCACCTTTAGGTAATGCTTTTTTGAAAAGTTTAAGTAATACTGTAATTGATTTGTTACTCAATCCATAATGACATTTAATGTGAAAAAGTTGAACAATGAAAGAGAGCTTAGTGAATTTCTTACAACCGGGATACAATTCTTGTTCGGCATCTTTTAATAGGTTGTAAAATGTCTCTGCATCATCATTCAGAATTTCCCTATTACCACTATTGACATTCTTTTCCCCGCCACCACTATTGTCATGGTCACCACCACTAAGGTCAACACCATCAAACTCACCGCCACCATCATCAAGAACACCAAATGCATTATGCAACATTCCATGCATATCATCTGTTTGAATCGATTGTTCATTATTCAATCTTTTTTGTGTGGAATCAAGTTCGACATGGTATATCATATGTTACTAAAATATACAATGTCTAAACCATCACATATCATATGTTCTTTAACAATATTTCTAACACACCGAAATGCATTATTGCAGTTCTTACATGGACATTTTATTCTTCCATCAGTACTAGTAGCAAATACAAAATCTAAGAACTATGTTACACTGTCTTCAAAAGTTTTACTTACTCTAGACTTATAAATCCAACTCTCATCCATAGATCCTACAAAAAACTTAGAAGCTATTAAAAAAAAAATAAAAAAAATTAAAATTAAAATAAAAAAAAAATAAAAAAAACAAAATTCACAAAAACTTAGAAAGCTTGTAAACATTTAGTAGGATGATTAGATTGTCTTAACGTAAACATAACCATAGAAACATATTTTGTTTGAATAATTCTACAATTCATTTGTAATTCCATATGTTTTCTTTTTGGCATTAGTTTCCAAAGAATTTCAAGATTAATACTTTTTTAATTTTATTTTCTATTAAATAAATAAGATTCATATTATTTTTCCTTTTATACCGTCAAAAGCTATTGTGCTATTTTTATTAATGTTTTAGGCTTTCCATATATGTATTTGTTTTTTTTATTTTTGTATCAATTTCTGATTCTTGATAATTCTGTGAGCTATTTGGTGGATCACTAGTTCATGTCTCCGTATCTAATTCATTTTAGATAAAATGTTTTTTTTATTTTTTATTTTATCAGTTTATGATTATTTATATTGTGAGCTATGTTGTTTCTTTATATCTAGTTCATGCATTGTTGTAGATTCTTTATTTTATTTGTTTATGATAAATTTGATGCTTTCTTATATTAGTTTGTGTAATTTTGTTCAGGAGCTTCAAATTTAATTTTTATTCGTAAGCCTACTTCTGTTAGGCCTTCATCTTATATCATTATATTGATGTAATTCACTACTATGAATTTGTCTCAACTATTTTGTTGTACAAACTGTAATGTTTATTTATAAAGTTGTTTCAAAGAGTCATGTTTTTATCTCTTGATTTTATGTTATAATCTATATATCCTAATTAATTCTTAACCTTTGTATTTAGAAAGTTATACTAAATTAGTTAGCCAAAATAGTACATTATCATCACCATAACAAAATTTACCTTTAGTGTGTTCCATTTTTTTGTTTTAAATCCTAATTGAAGGTTGAAATAATTAAACAGTGTATATTTTTTTCAAGTACATATACCATGTTTCTCTTTATCCTGGCTGTGAAGGATTATAGAGGCCGATTCTACATTTTTATTTGTCTTTTACAATAACTTGTCGAATCTCTATTTTCTTTTCTAAAGAAAACAAATTACTACTGAATTTTGATTCAATCTGATACTAAAGAAAAGATTGAGCTGATACCAGTTCATTAAGAAAATATATTTTGAGATGGCATATATTGGCTTTGACTAAGGTGCTAACTTCCTATAAAACTATTTTGTGAAGTTTATGTAGAAAATCTATGGAAATTAATGTTATAAACTTATACCTTTTTGCCATGTTTAATTCTTCAACATTAAATCCTCTATCTAGCTCAATCTTTTCTTGCTTTCCTTTGAGTTACTAAGCTGCAGTGCAAGGCCTCTGATGCTTATTGTTAATGATATTTATTGTTAATGTGATTGTTAAATCATATATCAATGTTTCTACAAAGAAAAAAGTTAAATCATGCACACTACAAGAAAATAGGGGGTTTATTGACAGTTAAAAACTGTCAAGAATGGTATTCTTGATATTTTTTCAAACTGTCAATAAAGCCCCTGTCAAGGATTATAATGACAGTTTTATTTTTTTTTTATTATTTTTTCTTGACAGTTTTTAACTGTCAAGATATTTGTATTTTTTTTTATTTTTATTATTTAATTATAATAACTTTTTTATTTTTAAACACCACACACCCCACCGCCGGAGACCACCATCGCCGGCCAATCGCCGGCAGCCGCCGGACACCACAAGGCCGGAACAGTGGCCGGACTGCAACCGACGCCGGAACAGTTGCCGGAACACCACCGACGCCTGGACCTCTAATGCCGAACACAGCCGCCACCGGACCTCCGCCGCCGGGCCACTCCGCTGCTGGTCAACCACCGTTAACCGCCTCCACCGCAGAAGCCTGCCACCGCCAACCGCCGTTGCCCGCGGTCCCACCAACTGTCGCTGCCGCCTCCGTCGCCGGACCACCACTGACTGCCGTTTCCCACCGCTGCCGCGCTCCGCCATCGGACCGCCACCGTCGATGGCCTCCGTCGCCGGACCACCACCGCCTGCCGCCACTGGACCACCACCGCCTGCCGCCGCTGGTCCCCCATCGCCGGACGCCTGCCGCTGCCGCACCACCTGCCGCCGTCCAGCCACCTGTGATAATAATAACACAATTAAATGTTAGTATTGGGAGTTGAACTTGAGACCTGTTCAAGTCTTTACCACTTGACTAAAACCCTTGTATGCTTACAATTGAACAATATTTATATATAAACCATATAAGTTGTTAGAAATTAAAAAAAAAAAAACCTTGTTAAATAAATTTAAATTTATTCAACTAATCAAAATTTTAATTTTCACGACAGACATATATTTAAAAATATTTATTAAAACTTTTAGTAAAATTATATTTTTTAAAACATATATAGTCGAGTTATTGGTCAATACTCTATGGTCACGTTTGGTTATATAGTGAAATGGTAATCGGAATGGTAATCGGAATGGTAATGGGAATGAGAATAAGAATGTAAAGGAAATGAAAACTAAATTTTTTGTTTGGTTAGAACTTTAGAATTAGTCTCTAAATCAGTATTATTTTGTTTTGTTAACAACAGTATAGAATGGAGTTAACTGTATTTTGACCAAAATACCCCTAAGTATGAATGTATAATAGCATGATATATTATGGATAATAATAATAAAATATAAAAGTATATTATATATATAATAATATATTATTTTTGGAAAGGAGCTGAGGGTATTTTTGTAATGGAGTTAGGGCATATGAGGGTATTTATGGAATATAAATTTTAGTTTGGAATAGAATGGCTTTTCATTGGTTTTTAGATGGAATGCCCATTCCACCAAAATAGTGGAATCCCCATTCCATTGCATTTTAACAAACTAAACGAATGGAATGACTTTCTTTCTATTCCATCCAACCAAACATGACTTATAGGAGACTCGTGACATCAGTTGTAATAAGCATGATTTGAAATACAACTCTCACTACATGGGAGATATTTCTCAACATGCATTTTGCAATTTAATGAACAAATGTAAGACTTAGATTACTAATTTATATGGGTAATTGGATTATTAACGTGTCTCTTAGTATGAAACAAAATGGTGCAAAATAAATAATCAATTTTTTTAAAAATTATTTTTTTGAATTTTTTAAAAATAAATGATTTAAAAGTAAATTTATTAAATTTAAAATTTTACTTATCCAATATCGGTTTGCCCAAAAACCGATATCTTACTATAAAATAAATCCATATCGGGATTTTGTTTGGTGTTGAAAATAGGAAGTAAAAGTTTAAAAAAATTATTAAGGATAAATTTTTTTTTTATATTATGAATGTTTTATAATATATATTTATATATATATATATATATATTATATTATAAAACATTCATAATATATAATATTTTAATTATCTTTAATAAATTTTTTAAACTTTTACTTCCTATTTTCAATACCAAACAAAATCCCGATATGGATTTATTTTATGGTAAGATATCGGTTTTTGGACAAACCGATATTTGATAAGTAAAATTTTAAATTTAATAAATTTACTTTTAAATCATTTACTTTCTAAAAATTCAAAAAAAAATATTTTAAATAAATTGTTTATTTATTTTGCATTCTCTTGTTTCATACTAAGAGACACATTAATAATGCAATTACCCATATAAATTAGTAATCTGAGTTTTACATTTATTCATTAAATTATAATATGCATGTTGAGAAATATCTCCCATGTATTCCAAATCATGTTTATTACAATTGATGTCACAAGTCTCTTATAGATCATGTTTGGTTGAATGGAATGGAAAGAAACCCATTCCATTCGTTTGGTTTGTTAAAATGCAATGAAATAGTGATTCCATTGGAATAGGGATTCAACCATTTTGGTTGAATATGCATTCCATCAAAAAACTAATGGAATACCCTTCCATTCCAAACTAAAAATTTTATTCCATAAATACCCTCATATGCCCCAACTCCATTCCAAAAATACCCTTCTTTCCAAAAATAATATATTATTATTATATATTATATAAAACGATATATAAACATATATAATATTAACATATAAGTATATATATGTATTATATTATATTATATCAATATATTATTATTATATATAATATAATATAATATATATATTATTATATGTATTATATGTATTATATATATATATTATATTAATATATTAAATAATATATATTATATATTTATAATATATATAAAAAAAAATGTTTGTTATTTGTTGACAGTATTTATAGCAAATCACCTCTAATAATAATATAATAATATATATTTATAATATTTATATAATATATAACATAATATATATAAATATTATATATTATTATATTAAATAATATATATTATATATATTATATTATAAAACATTCATAATATATAATTTTTTTTTTATCTTTAATAATTTTTTTAAACTTTTACTTCTTATTTTCAACACCAAACAAAATTCCGATATGGATTTTTTTACAGTAAGATACGGTTTTTGGGTAAACCGATATTGGATAAGTAAAATTTTCAAAAAATTAATTTTTGAAAAATTGTTTATTTATTTTGAACTCTCTTATTTTATACTAAGAGACACGTTAATAATGTAATTACCCATATAAATTAGTAATCCGAGTCTTACATTTGTTCATTAAATTGCAAGATGCATGTTGAGAAATATCTCCCCTGTAATGAGAGTTGTATTCTAAATTATGCTTATTACAATTGATGTCACAAGTCTCCTATATGCCATGTTTGGATGGATGGAATGGAAAGAAAGCCATTCCATTCGTTTGGTTTGTTAATATGCAATGGAATAGTAATTCCATTGGAATAGGGATTCGACTATTTTGGTTGAATGGGTATTCTATCCAAAAACCAATGGAATGCCCTTCCATTCCAAACAAAAATTTTTATTTCATAAATACCCTCATATACCCCAATTCCATTCCAAAAATACCCTCCTTTCTAAAAATAATATATTATTATTATATATTATATTAATGATATATAAATATTTTATTATTATATATATTATATTATATTATATTATTATATATATTATATATATTATACTATAATATATATTGTATATTATTACATATATTATATATATTATAATATATATATTATATTATATAATATATATAATATTAATATATTAATATATTAATATATATGTATTATATTATATAAATATATTATTATTATATATATTATATAATATAATGTAATATATATGTTATATACTATATATTATATATATTTATATATATTATATTATATAATATATATAATATTAATATATTAATATATATATGTATTATATTATATAAATATATTATTATTATATATTTAATATAATATAATATAATATAATATAATATATATAATATTATTATATTAATATGTATGTATTATATTATATAAATATATTATTATTATATTTATAATATAATATAATATATATATATATATATGTTATATACTATATATTATTATAATATATATGTGTATTATATATATTATATTATTATATATATGTATTATATATATTATATATTAATATATTAAATAATATATATAAATATAAAAAAATATTTTAACATTGTTGACAGTTAAAAACTGTCAACAATCCTTGACATTTTTTAACTGTCAACAATGTTAAAAACTGTCAAGAATCCTTGACAGTTTTTAACTGTCAACAAAAAACTGTCATTAAAGCCCTATTTTCTTGTAGTGGCAACACATGGTTCCTGCAAGTGATTTGCCCTGAAGGTTGAATCTTATTTATATCTGATTTTGATTAAATATCTGTTTCAATATATATATATATATGTACATATATGTTTAACACTAATCCAATGCCAATGCAAGGGAAAAAAAAAATACTAGAATAAACATGAAAAAGAAAATACAAGTTTTGTGTTAAAGAAAACATAGTAAAACATAACCTGTTGAAACCCAGAAAAAAATTGATGGCTTCAAATAGGTAATGCAAACCATTTTTCATAGATCATAAGCATTCATCTTAATTAAGAAAATCAAATATGCATATTTTAAAACTAAGAAGAAAAAAATAACTTCACAATAACTTCAATAAAACAAACCAGAACAAAAACTTAAAAAAGATGGGAGACTTAACAATTGAATGTCAGCTTGATTTTGAAAGAGAGCAAAGTTATACGTAATCGAATTACGACTCAAGAAATTTTGCAAATCCAGACAGTACCGTATTAAAAAAAAAAAAAAAAAAAAAAGATTTGAGAAATTACAACAGGAATAAGAAAAATTTATGATTTTAATGGTTAGGGATTTTGTTTAACAAAAAAAAAATCTGGGAAAAAATTGGGGATTGTCATTAGTAAATGTGTTAGGCTTTTGAGTCATGTTGGTATAATTCCATATCAAAACGATATTTCTTTTGTTTTGATTAGTTGTCTAGGTTCATAATTAATCAAGCTTCAAAGAAGATTAGTAACTCAGCAAGCAAAGTGAAACCTTCAAGAGGAGAAGGCACTGTTGCATATCAAATGTATATTTAAACATCATTCCTCTTGCAAGGCGTTTAGGCACACACACACTTTGCATCCATATGTGTCTCTGCATCATTGTGCTCAATTGGTATAACACATACATACACATGTTATTGTATGCACATACATTAGATTTAAATTGACAAATTTTGTAAGAATGCATGTTCTAGGACTATCTTTAGGAAATGACATACTTGTGTGTTCTTGTGTTTATTTGTTTGTATTTTATTGATATCAAACTTGAATATGTTCTCATATTGTTTCTCATTGAGTTATGAACGTTTCAGTTACTCATTTATAAGTTTTCGAGTTCTGGGTTGGAAGTTACAAAACTTTCCATGTGTTTAATGTGCATGGTTTTTGTTCTTGTGTATCGAGTCAAATTCCAAGGTTTTGGTCAAAGTTTCATAGTTTTCCATGTGCGTAAGAGAGTTATGGTTTGTAATCAAAAAACGGATTCGAATTCAGAACTCGGAGGCCAGAGAACGGTCAAAGAATGCGAGAGGTGTGCAAGGGAGAGAAAAGTGGCAAAGTGCCACAAGCACCCCTCTCCCGTAGAGACCATGCGCCTTCCACGGGGTTCTAATGTGGAATGCCACAACTTCCACCCGTGGTCCCCTTCTCTCCACATCATCTCCCTCCTATTTCTTTTAAATATCTCATCTCCCTCTCTTTCCATTCCAAGAAGACAAAGTGCAAAAATATTTAAATATCTTCTATCATCTCAAAGCAACTTTGAAGTTTTTTGTTCAAGTTTATTTGGTGTTCTATCATCAAATCCGTGTCTGCACGTTTTTCTACAAGGTATTTGATTATCTTTTGATTCTAAACTTCTAAATTTTCAATTACCTTGGGTCTTCTTCTCATTTTAGTGTATGTTATTTGAACTAAAGTTGTTAAGAGATAGAGTACAATTATAAGTTAGATTTGTCTAATTAGAGACTTGATTGTGATCTAGGTTTTCTTAAATCTATGATTTCACATGTTTGAGAGTTATATTGTGACTAGCTTATATTTTAGGGCTATTTGTGTTAATTGATTTTATTTTGATGATTGATAGCCTTTATATGTGCTAGGACTCTTTAGTTGAATATATTTAGGATTAGCACATTTAAGTTTATATTTAGAGCCTATTGAGATTTAATTGATTATTTTGTGAATATGTGCTCTAAATGATTACTAGAGAATTTCATTGAACATATCTTTTGATTCTAGCATTTTTGGTTTAAGTTCTAAAGTATTGAATATATGTTTAATGAATATGTTTTATTTCAAGCTTTAACTGCATGAATAAATGATGCAGCCATCAAAGACGATACGGCAAACAAAGGTTTGGATTTCATGGAGTGGAGGAATCGACTCAAAGACAAAGGGTGCGGAAAGAAGGAAGCAAAGACTTGGCTTGGTCGGAATGGTCGAAACGATTAGAATGGTCAAATTTTGGGGGTCTTTTCAGAGGAAAAAAGAACTCAAAATCAACATTATAATATGTTTCCGGAAAGCCCAAGACAAGCCCTACAAATGTTATGAAGACTCCATCCTCTGTAACAGATCACAACAGGCCCAAATTCGGCCATTTAGATTATTGCGCGAAGACTTGAGCTGGACGAGAGCTGGACACAGTGAGCTGGACGAGATGATCCGGGCTGAACTTCGTGGACCTCCACAAAGGGTATATGAGATTGGATTGTCTATTATAATATGTTTCCGGAAAGCCCAAGATGAGCCCTACAAATGTTATGAAGACTCTGTCTTCTATAACGGGCTGCAACATATCCGAATTTGGCCATTAAGTTTCTGGCGCACCAAGACAGCTGTTTTGAGTTTTATGGTTTTTAATTGTTGTCATGATTCTGTACGTTTATTTTATTTCCTTTTAATTTATATGTAATTAGGTTATTAATTATTTTATGATTTGATTTTTAAATCAAATCCAATTTCCTTTTTAGATAGGTTTTTAATGTTTTAGGATTCTTTTGATTTTTAGGAGATTTGATATCTTTTTCATTTAGGACTCTTTCCTGATTGTTAAGGATTTTCTTGTTAGTCAAGTTTTGCAATTCTATTTAAGTAGATTGTATTAGGGTTTGAAAGGAGGTTTTTGATTAATAAAAAAATACAGAGATTGTTTCTCAATATTCATGTACTACATTCTTTGCGAAGATTGAAGTATTTGAAGCCTGTTAACAATCCATCGTGCGCGAAGTTGAATGTTATCAGTAGCCTGATATTTTGGCATCTGTGCGCGGATCAACAGAATATTGGTAGGTTGTTTTCTAATTGTTTCTTGCAGGTTTTTCTCATAGAGCTTTCGCTACATCAATAAAATATAGGAGTTAAGTGTGTTTTGGTGATTTGCATGTTCTAGATTTTTGTTCATGTATAAGAGCTAGACAACTTTGATTTATAATCTTTCTTGACTATGTCTAGTTCTTCATGAAGTGTACTTAATCTATACATTTCATATATGATTTAAATCATTTAATTTTGTGTGATGTCAATTGTTTGGATTATAAACTAGAAAAACATACTTTATGTGCTCATTGATCATTTCTAGTTTCCATAGGATATCTTGATCATATATTCTATGTTGCATGTGTTTGCATTTGCATACATTTGATCACGATAGGTTGCCTTGCAAAGACATAAAGTCTCTTGTCGGAATATGCGGTTCTAGCTTGAGCAAGAGAGTCTCAACTAGGATTATACAGATCCGTAGGTTGAGCATGGAACTCAATTAGAGGCATACGACTTCTAAGTTGAGTGACGGGCAAGTCTTTCATTAGTAAAAGGCTCGTGGGTGGGATAGAAGGGATATCTAATAGAAAGTAGACAATCATGCAGATTGGTCACTTTGAGGGTGTACTTTTATTCAACTAGTGAAATGTGGTGTTGCTCAGAGGTGGTTGGAAGGTTCAACCCGTGGATGTTTCCTCTTCGGAGGTTTACCACGTAAAAATATTGTGTCAAATGTCTTTTTCCCTTACTCTTTTATATTTGTGTATGAGAATCTTGTTTAGTACATCATTTCTCCATAATCGTGTAAGCAATTTATTTGTAAGGAAAAAGGCAAACATCCATATGATCAAGATGTACATATCTTTTGATTTTGTTGATTGGTTGATTGATTTTGAAACTAAATATAGCACGGTGTGTATAAAACTATCTAGAGAGGAGGGGGGGGGGGGGGGGGGGGGGGGGGGGGTGAATAGATTTTAAGCTATTACCCAATTTTTCGTATAAGTCAAAATTACAAATTTACCCTAAATAGATAAAGCAATAAATCAAGTATAAAATACGGAAATTAAATAAGACTTGATTTTTACGTGGAAACCCTCACGGGAAAAACCACGGGCTAGTAAGTAAGCCACACTCGAACCTCGAATCCACTAAATGTGTAAACAATTACAACCTAATCCCGGAAGTAATCACACACCTACCTAATCCCGGTATGAGTGAACCTAGTCTAATTTGCTTGCGATCTAAGCAACCTAATCCCGGTTGCTACACACAAAACTTACTTTCTCTAGAAGAGAATAACAACCCTAAGTGAATATATGAATATCCAAATGCAACATAAAGCAAGGGAAACCCTATATGCTTATCTAAGATGATGAATTTGCAATTAAGAACAATCCTAGATATCAAAACTAAATGACATGTCAATTAGTTTAGCTAATCAATATTAAGCACAAAACCTAATTTGCTAGCACAATACAACTTCTCAAACATACATCATACTAATCTCAATCTTGTATCCAAAGCATACAAAATAACAAACAAGTAATTAATTGAGATTGTTAGATAAGAGAAACACAAAATATGTAAGATATTAGTGAAAAGCTTACCAAGCAAAGTATGATGAAGAATCCATGCTAGATGACATCTAGATGATCAAAGATGATGCTAGATGATGATTGATGATCATGAAAAAGTGTTTGAGTAATTAAAAATGAGTTCTTTGTGTATTTTTCTTGTCTTGAAAAATATCCTAAGTATGAAGCTTGAATATGAACTCTCTTAAATGACCTAAAATCAAGTTAGCATATATATAGGGGTCATAAGTGAAGTGAGGTCGTTTTGAAAACGCGCCAGAAAATTGCTCTGTGTGCTGGTGGGCCTACGCTGGACGACAAGCGCACGACCAGCGCACAAGCACATTTTTGCACAGGCGCTTGACGACTAGCGCTCACACAGGCGCACGACCAGCGGAGCACCACTAGGTGATTAGCGCTGGTGGGCTTGCGTTGGTGTGGACCAGCGCACGACCAGCGACAGACCACTGGGTGATCTACGCTGGTGGGCCTACGCTGGTGGGCCTGCGCTGGTGGACCAGGGCACGACCAGCGGCAGACCACTGGGCGATCTGCGCTGGTCAGGCGCTTGAGGACCAGCGCACAGCCCACACCTTTGAACCCCATAAGAAATCATGCAAGGGGTAAAAAGGTAAATTAAGATGCATCCTAAAAGCCTAAAATGCTATGACATATAATCACAAGATGCAATCAAAATAACAAGCAAGAAGAGATGTTAAATGAACATTAATGCACAACCATAAGAATCACAACATACAAGGAATAAACATATGCATGAGTTGTGAGTGTGTGCAACTATCTCTTCAAGACAAGTAAGCACTTAGAGTATTACCTTTGGAGTGCTTAACACTTGCAAGGGCCTTGAGCTTGAACACATTCCTAAGCTACCCTTACATGATCCCCACATATGGTTTGATCACGAAATAAGCCAATTAAAAACAATGGGAATCCTTACAATCTCCCCCTTTGGCTATTTCGTGACAAAATCATCACTCACATTGAATCCTCACATAAAAATAGAAACAACGGGATAACATAGATCTTCTACAATACAAAGAGATAATAAACAAAATAAAATCTTCAATGCTCCAATCTCTTGTAGAACAACCAACCCTACAAAACAGAGTTTCTATATTTTTCCAAAAAATACATGTGAGATTAATCAAGTGATATCAAAACAAGCATTTGCATTTTTAGAATTTAGGCACAACATTACAAGATATATGCAATGTATGATAAATGCAATGCTCCCCCTCAATGTGTTATCTCCCAAAAGTGCACAATTGCAACACCAATTTGCATCTCCCCTTACCATATCCTACTCCCCCTTTTTGTCATGATATAGGCAAAGGAGTAGTCCCCAACCTGGTCACCCAAGGCAAAGAGAGATAGAAGCATGCAAGATATTTGCATATGCATATAAGTCACTTTATGCATCTCAATTAATTGAAGAGAAACAAGGAGATTTATTTTTGAGGAAAATGTGTGAATCCAACATGCTTTGCATACAAGACATATAACATTCAAGTCCAAAATACAATGGTATTTGGCAAAGCAAATGACAAAGGTTTCTAATTAGAATTCAAATCAATTTCACCAATGTCATGGGAAAAGCAAGGATATAGAGATTATTGATTTCAATTTAAGAGCAACTATATCTAACTTTATAAGCGAAACATGGCATGAGCGACTTTGCACCCTATTTGATTTTTCCGGATAAGATATCCGTATGATAGTAGCCATGTTCAACTAATAAAGAAAGGGAGACATTTGGAATGTAAATTCCTTTGAACGGATACACGATCTTTTATTCATTTTGAGTCTCATAAGCTTTCACACAAGTTTTGCATTTTAAGAATATGCAATCATCAATTCATGCTTTTCATGTGAGCATGTTATATGAATTTCATGCTTTTTCATTTATCATTAGCATGTTATTTAAGAATCATCATGTCATGGAGATAACTATAGGTCATTCACATCATACTTCCTATGTAAATCTCCTAGTCCAAAAATGCATGTTTGAACATAAATATGACATGGATTGTAATCAAGCAAGGTTCACACTTATAGAATTTGAAAGCATATATACAAAAGTACAACCAAGCTTACTCAAGCAATCAAGAGAAGAGGCATAAGTTATTTCAAATTTTTTGCAAGTGACAAGAATGCAAAATAGCTCTCTTTGCTTGAGTTCCCCATATGGGGTCAATCATAAAACACATCACTCCACAAGACACATCCCAATAGATCTACTAAGAGTTTTAAATCGAGTAGCATCTAAGGGTTTAGTAAATAAGTCCGCAAGTTGATCATTTGTACCTACATGTTCAAGTACTATGCATTTATTTTCAACAAGCTCTCTAATGAAGTGATGGCGGATGTCAATATGCTTAGTTCTAGAGTGTTGTACCGGATTCTTGGAAATATTAATAGCACTCATATTATCACAAAAGAGAGTGAGAGTACCTTGGTTGAATCCGTAGTCTACTAGCATTTGCTTCATCCATATAAGTTGAGTGCATCCACTCCCTGCGGCTATGTACTCGGCCTCGGCCGTGGACAAGGAAATCGAGTTTTGCTTCTTGCAAAACCAAGATACCAAGTTGTTGCCTAGAAAGAAGCAACCGCCCGATGTGCTCTTCCTATCATCACAATTTCCTGCCCAATCTGCATCACTATATCCTACAAGACTAGGATTAGTGTCAAATGAGTACCAAATCCCATAGTTGGAAGTCCCATTCACAAAGCGAATGACTCTCTTAACCGAAGAGAGATGGGACTCCTTGGGATCAGATTGGTACCTAGCACAAACTCCTACACTAAATGATATATCGGGCCTACTTGCGGTCAAATAGAGCAAGCTCCCTATCATGCCACGATATAAGGTTTGGTCCACACTTTTACCGCTAGCATCCTTGCTTAGCTTCAAAGTGGTGCTCATAGGAGTATCACAATGTTTGGCTTTTTCAAGACCAAACTTCTTCACTAGGTTTTTGGCATATTTGGCTTGGGATATGAAAATCCCATCATCTAGTTGCCTAATTTGCAAACCTAGGAAGTAACTAAGCTCACCAACAAGACTCATCTCAAATTCATGAGACATGACATCAACAAATTGTTGGACTTTGGTGTTGTTGGTGGAGCCAAACACTATGTCATCAACATATATTTGAGCTATGAAAAGCTCATCATTGTCTCTCTTGATGAATAGTGTCTTGTCAACACTACCTCTTGCGTAGTTATTGTCAACAAGAAATTGAGTGAGGCGCTCATACCAAGCCCTCGGTGCTTGTTTCAACCCATATAGTGCCTTTTTGAGGCGATAGACATGGTTGGGGTGGTGAGCATCCACAAACCCCTTGGGTTGTTCAACAAACACTTCCTCTTGCAAGAAGCCATTGAGGAAGGCACTCTTGACGTCCATTTGGTGCAATTTGAACTTGTGCACACAAGAGATGGACAAGAGTAGCCTAATGGACTCTAAGCGGGCAACGGGAGCAAAAGTCTCCTCAAAGTCGATACCCTCAATTTGAGAGTACCCTTGTGCTACAAGTCTAGCCTTGTTCCGCACTATGTTGCCATCCTCATCGGATTTGTTCCTAAATATCCATTTAGTGCCTATGACATTAATGGTCTTAGGCCTAGGAACTAGAGTCCAAACCTCATTCCTTTCGAATTGGTTTAGCTCTTCTTGCATGGCAAGAACCCAAAATTCAACATTTAAGGCTTCTTTAACCTTTTTGGGTTCAATTTGAGAGGTGTAGCATGTATAGCTAATAAGATTAGCAAGTTGACGTCTAGTCCTAACACCCTCATTAACCTCTCCAATGATATCTTCTTTATCATGGAGTTTCCTAACCCATGGAGCGGGTTCTTTAGAGTCCAGGAGAGGAACTCTATCAATAGGTTGTGTGTCATCATTGTTGACATTAGATGTCTCAACATTACGAGACACCACAACCTCCTCCAAAAGAGAAACATCACTAAAAATAACCTCTTCCTCATGATCATTTGACTTGAGCCTAGTATCATCAAATACGACATTGGATGATTCCATAACACTTAGAGTCTTTAAATTGAAAACTCTATAGGCTCTACTATTTAAGGCATAGCCAATAAAAATACCCTCATCACTCTTAGCATCGAATTTGCCAAGTTGATCACGGTTATTCAAAATGTAGCATTTGCTTCCAAAAGTGTGGAAGTAGCTAACATTTGGCCTCTTGCCTTTCCATAACTCATAGGAGGTGTTTCTAGTACCGGGCCTTAGGAAAACTCTATTTCCTATAT
This sequence comes from Acer saccharum, assembly GCA_030490815.1. NCBI lineage: Eukaryota > Viridiplantae > Streptophyta > Magnoliopsida > Sapindales > Sapindaceae > Acer > Acer saccharum. Next base: position 16,961,093 of record CM059874.1, read on the forward strand.
AGCAAGCCGTATTGATGGCTTCGGCCCATAGGTTCCTAGGGACATTGTTGCTAAGCAACATCACACGGGCCATCTCTTGAAGGACCCTATTTTTCCTCTCAACAACTCCATTTTGTTGAGGTGTCCTAGGAGCCGAAAACTCATGGGAGATGCATAAACCATTACAAAAGGTTTCAAAGGTAGCATTCTCAAATTCCCTCCCATGGTCACTTCTAATCCGTTTTATGCTTTTAATATTTGAGTTCATTTCATTTTGTATTTTATTACAAAGCATTTTAAACTTATCAAAAGTTTCAGATTTTTCTCTAAGAAAATATGTCCATGTGAACCTAGAGAAATCATCAACACAAACAAAAATGTATCTCTTTCCACCCAAACTTTCAGTTTGCATGGGACCCATGAGGTCCATGTGAAGAAGCTCAAGAGGCTCCTTGGTGGTGAGATACTTACCCTTTTTGTGCATGCTTTTAGTTTGCTTTCCTTGTTGGCAAGGTCCACAAACACCATTGGCTTTCTTCCCAAACTTAGGGAGGCCACGCACACAATTGAACTTTCCAAGGGTCCGTAGATCCCTAAAGTTCATGTGGCCAAGTCTTTCATGCCACAACTCAATTTGCTCATCCATGGACACATGATTAGATACAATACTAGCTTCAAGACAATAACAATTGTCGCTAGATCTCATGCCCTTCAACAAGGTTTGTCTATCGGGTTTTAGGATAGAGCAATAATCTTTAGAAAACAAGACGGAATATCCTTCATCACTAAGATGTGAAATGCTTATTAAATTGGCTTTCAAGCCATCAACAAATAAAGCATTGGATAAGGAGGGTAATCCGGGAATGGAAATGGTTCCTTTCCCTACAACATTTCTTTTGGATCCATCACCAAAAGTGACATTTCCACCTTCCTCCATAACAAGAGTCTCGAAGAAACTCTTGTTTCCCGTCATGTGCCTAGAGCACCCACGATCCAAATACCAAAAATTAGAAGAATTTGCCTTCAAGGCTATTTATGCAACATGGCAAACATTTTCATTCTTTCTAATCCACTTAGCAACAATTTTAGCTTTCTTAGTGGTCTTTGGTACATGTGCTCTACTATTTCTAGGATCATGCAAATCAATATTATCATTCCTAGAAACATACATCTTGGCTCTATTCTTTCTCTTTTCAATCATGCTTTGTTTTCTACACAATTTAATATATTGAAAGCAATTTGGTCTAATGTGACCATCACAACCACAAAAGTGACAAATAGGGATGAAAAAGGAACCATACCATGTCTTTGTGCATGTATGGGAGCTCGTCCATGTCTTTGTGGATAAGTGGGTTCAATCCATCTTCGTTGTTGAACCGGTCTAGGTTGTTTCCAAGCTTGAGGTTGCATGATTGGTCTCTTTCCTTTGTGAGCCAATTTTGGAGGAGTGTTGGCTTGAGGGACCCTAGGGGGTTGAGCTTGAGATTTCCTTCTTGGCCCCATTTTCACTTGTGCATTAGAACATTGTCCTACTTCTAACTTCTTCCAAGGAATTTGCACAATTGAAGTTTCTTCGTTCTTCAAGCTCTTGACAAACACGGTTTTGTTAGAGGTTGAGATTTTCTTGCTTTCTTCATACCCAAGACCTCTCTTGTCACTTGGACTCTTTCCAACACCAAGTAAATGATCAAGCTTCTTGGTGCTAGAATCTATTCTAGCCAAGGACCCTTTAACTTCTACAAGTTCCCTTTTCAAGCCTTCTTCACTTCTCTTGGATAAATCTAACTCCTCAATTAACTTATCCTCTCTCCTCTTCAATCTATCCACTTGTTCACTTAAGTGGTCATTGTGAGCCGAAAGTTCAAGGTTCTATTCTCTCAACCTCTCAATCTTTCTTATGCTTTTGATTGCTAAATCATTGAACTCGGCATGGTATTTAGCAAGCACCTTTTGCTCCACAAATTTCTTTTTGGAACTAGAAGAGGAGTCACTTTCTACTTCACTAGAGTCAATTTCCTCTTGACTCATCTCCTCTTTTTCACTAGCACTTTTGCTCTTGTGAGAAGAGGCAAAAGCTAGGAAGTTAGCCATGAGCTCTTCTTCACTTGAAGACTCATCTTCCCCATTGGAGTCATCACTACTCCCACTCCAAGTGGCGGCCATCACTTTGCCCTTCTTCTTTTCATTGTGATTAGCACATTCGGGGGCAAAGTGACCAATCCCACCACATTCAAAGCATCGGACCCCTTTCCTTTCGGTCCTCTCTTGTCTAGGCTCAAACTTCTTGAAGGAACCTTTTTTCTTCAAGTCTTGTCCTCTTGACCCAAATCCATTCTTCTTCTTGAACCCCATAACCTTATTAAACCTTTTCACAAATAAAGCAAGGTCTTCATCCGATTCATGCTTTGGCTCCTTTGCATCCTTAGATACTTTCAAAGCTATTCCTTTAGACTTCTTAGGAGGAGTAGTGGTGCTCGGAGCCTTCCTAGACTCATATGCAATGAGACGTCCAATTACCTCACTTGGCTTCATATCCATGTAGCCACTATTTTCTTCTATGGCCGTCACCTTTGATTCAAACCTATCGGGGAGAGATCTCATAATTTTTTGCTTGACTCTCCTATCCGAATACGGGTCTCCGAGTTGATGGTTTTGATTTACTATGTCCATCAATTTGATTTCGAAGTCATTGAAGCATTTATCCTCTCCCATCCTAAGTAGCTCAAATTGAGTTTGGAGGACTTGAAGCTTGGACTCTTCCACCACCTCGGTTCCCTCATGTGCAACTTGAAGGATGTCCCATGCCATTTTTGCAATCTGAGTATTCTGAATAAGCTTGTACTGATTCTCATTCATTGCACACATGATGGCATGCATAGCCTTCCTATTCCACTTTGAAGCCTCAAACTCTTGCGCGTTCCATTGCGCCTTAGGCTTCAAAACATCTTCTCCTCCACCCGCAGGAGTCATCATAGGAAGATCATATCCGTCTTCCACCGCCATCCAAGCACGGTCGTGAATTTGGCATATGTAGGATTCCATCTTCCCTTTCCATTGGGAATAGTTCAAACCGGTAAGAAGTGGAGGCCTTGTGCTAGAAGCACCTTCGTTGCCACCACCATTTCCACCGTTTCCACTCATAGTGTTTATGAATGAATGAAATGAATGCAAATGTATGAATGATCAAAAATCACACAAAATGCAAAACACACCAAAATAAGCAAGGATCACCTATGTATGTCTAGGAACCTGCTCTGATACCAATTGACACTAAATATAGCACGGTGTGTATAAAACTATCTAGAGGGGGGGTGAATAGATTTTAAGCTTATTATCCAATTTTTCGTATAAGTCAAAATTACGAATTTACCCCTAAATAGATAAAGCAATAAATCAAGTATAAAATGCGGAAATTAAATAAGACTTGATTTTTACGTGGAAACCCTCATGGGAAAAACCACGGGCTAGTAAGTAAGCCACACTCGAACCTCGAATCCACTAAATGTGTAAACAATTACAACCTAATCCCGGAAGTAATCACACACCTACCTAATCCCGGTATGAGTGAACCTAGTCCAATTTGCTTGCGATCTAAGCAACCTAATCCTGGTTGCTACACACAAGACTTACTTTCTCTAGAAGAGAATAACAACCCTAAGTGAATATATGAATATCCAAATGCAACATAGAGCAAGGGAAACCCTATATGCTTATCTAAGATGATGAATTTGCAATTAAGAACAATCCTAGATATCAAAACTAAATGACATGTCAATTAGTTTAGCTAATCAATATTAAGCACAAAACCTAATTTGCTAGCACAATACAACTTCTCAAACATACATCATACTAATCTCAATCTTGTATCCAAAGCATACAAAATAACAAACAAGTAATTAATTGAGATTGCTAGATAAGAGAAACACAAAATATGTAAGATATTAGTGAAAAGCTTACCAAGCAAAGTATGATGAAGAATCCATGCTAGATGACATCTAGATGATCAAAGATGATGCTAGATGATGATTGATGATCATGAAAAAGTGTTTGAGTAATTAAAAATGAGTTCTTTGTGTATTTTTCTTGTCTTGAAAAATATCCTAAGTATGAAGCTTGAATATGAACTCTCTTAAATGACCTAAAATCAAGTTAGCATATATATAGGGGTCATAAGTGAAGTGAGGTCGTTTTGAAAACGCGCCAGAAAATTGCTCTGTGCGTTGGTGGGCCTACGCTGGACGACAGGCGCACAAGCACATTTTTGCACAGGCGCTTGACGACCAGCGCTCACACAGGTGCACGACCAGCGGAGCACCACTGGGCGATTAGCGCTGGTGGGCTTGCGCTGGTGTGGACCAACGCACGACCAGCGACAGACCACTGGGTGATCTGCGCTGGTGGACCAGCGCACGACCAGCGGCAGACCACTGGGCGATCTGCGCTGGTGAGCTGCGCTGGTCAGGCGCTTGAGGACCAGCGCTGGTCAGGCGCTTGAGGACCAGTGCACAGCCCACACCTTTGAACCCCACAAGAAATCATGCAAGGGGTAAAAAGGTAAATTAAGATGCATCCTAAAAGCCTAAAATGCTATGACATATAATCACAAGATGCAATCAAAATAACAAGCAAGAAGAGATGTTAAATGAACATTAATGCACAACCATAAGAATCACAACATACAAGGAATAAACATATACATGAGTTGTGAGTGTGTGCAACTATCTCTTCAAGACAAGTAAGCACTTAGAGTATTACCTTTGGAGTGCTTAACACTTGCAAGGGCCTTGAGCTTGAACACATTCCTAAGCTACCCTTACATGATCCCCACATATGGTTTGATCACGAAATAAGCCAATTAAAAACAACGGGAATCCTTACAGATTTGTATGTAAATATTGATACACTTGTTTTTGGAAATGTTGAAGTTTAATATACTACATACAAGTTTGGTTTGTTCTATGTTTAAACATAGATATCTTCACATGCAAGTATAGACTTTAAAAGGTATGCTTAATTGAATATTCTCTTTATTAGTCTATAAGTGCTTTTATAGATAAATGTGTTGTGATACAAACTATCTACAGGATAAACTTTGGTTTGTTTCAAAGGATTGAAAAAGGATTAAAAAACTATTCAACACACCCCACCCCCCCCCCCCCCCCCCCCCCAGGTTAGCTTTTAGCAATTTAACTGTGTTTGTATATTTCAAAATGGAAAGAAGAAAAGAAAATAGTACTTTGGTGGAGACTTACCCAATTGAATGTCAGCTTGATTTCGAAATACGGCTCAAGAAATTCTATAAATTTACCAAAACCGTATTAAAAAAAAAAGTAAAGAAGATTGGAGAAATTAAATGAGAGTAACTAGGAAAGTTGTGAGCAATCAGGAAAGTTATGGAAAATAAAATAAAAAAAGGAAAATTTTAGGATTTTCATGGTTAGGTATTTTGATAAACAAAAGCATTATATGAAAATTTTTGGGATTTTCATTGCTAAATGGAAAGAAGAAGAAGAAGAAACAAAGCGTGCTTCGGTGGATGATCGCCACAGATTTGGTTACGCGATAGTTCTATAAACTATCGGAAATGATCGGACGTGCGAGTTTTTACCCTCTCGCAAGTATACGAATCGTTGGCCACGTATAGTGGTTACGAGTACGGGTATCGTTCCCACGGAGGATGTATGGTGTTATCTTAAATCGGTCCTAGGTCGTATATTATGTATACACACTATATATATATATATATATATATATATATATAAATATTATATATACACAATATATTTACACTATTAACATACAATAAAAGTAAAGGGAGATGGTCAAAAGCAATTTAAATAACTAATCTAAGATTACACTAAGAAAACCTTTAATCTAATTACCACTAAGTTAACTAATTCTAACTACAACTAAGGTTTGTCAATCCTTAGTATTTAATTAATCTAAACACTAACTTAATTACCAATAACAATTATACTAAATTACACTAATTTAACTAATTAGCTAACCTAATTACCACTAATGCAAAGTTATGCAAGAGTGATAATGAGATATGTTAGGGAACTAATGGATCATGTAAATTACCTAATTACTAGTTGATTACAATTAAGCACTTCAATTAGAGGTTAACTAAATTAAGCAAGGTTTGCATTAATCTAGTTAATCCTATTTTGCATGTTAACAATTTGATTAATTAATTAACAAGCATATATCAATTAAAGCTCAAATCAAATGATATGTTCAACTAGTATCATAGATAATAATACATAAATACACCAAATCCTTAACATAAATGTTTAGTTACACATTAACAACAAACTAAGGAAATAAGAGAGACAATAGAGACAACCCAATAATCTTGGTGTAGTCTTCAAGCTAGCTCACTCATCTTGCTTCCCCAAGCTTGGAATCAACATGTAGATGGCTTGGATCGAGATTGGTGGCTGGAAAACCACCCTAACACTAGTTACAAGCTAAGTGAAGTGGTGTGAGTTTATTCTAAGCTATATGGATGATATGTGAGGTTATTTGGTGTGAAATTTACTTCTAGGGTGTAATATTTGCTTCTTTGGATATTTAGGGATGTGTTTAGGTTTAGGGAAAGGAGAGTATATATAGTAGGGAAGGTTTGGGAGGAGTTTGGACGTGCAAAAAGCTGAGTCGGTCTGGTCGGCGAGCTTGGCACCGTCGAGTTCGCGGGCTCTTGCCCGCAGCCGAAGGTCGCCGCATGAATTTGGACATTTGGGGCGAGCTTGAACCTTCTGGATGGCGGGCATGAAGTCGCCGCATGAACCCGCTGTCTTTCGGTGAGTTTAGACCGTCTGGAAAGCGGGCAAAAGGCCGCCAGAATTGGCCTTGAAGCTTGCACAACCATGGAGTTTTTGAGACTTGGATGGCATGGAAAATGTTTGCATGGGAGCCTCAAAATGGGTGCATCATGACCGCCGGGATGTGGGCTACCGATCTGGGCAGAAAACCATCGGAAAAACCGTCAAAAAATGGTCGAAAAACAGTTGGGAAGTCGCCGGGTCACGCGGGTCAAAACCGAGTCTGAACCGGGTCATGGCGGGTCGGGTCGACCCGGCAACAGCTAGGAGACGACCTGACGTCATGCTGACGTCAGGCGTGACGTAGCAGGCGCAAAACAACGCCGTTTCTGGGGGTGACGTGGCGCTGATCTGTGCTTTGGCTGGCGAATTACCATTTGTACCCCTGAACTCTGCTCAAATCACAAAATGTCCAATATATTCCCGAATTTTACACTTTTGCCCCTGATTTCTCCATAATTACCAAATTGTCCCTGAACTTCCCTAATTCCCTGAAACACTTATTTATACCCTATTAAATACACAAAAATGCTCGGAAACAAATACAAAAGATAGGAAAAAGGAGCGCTAAATGTGAACATTTGGAGCGCGATCAGACCCCCAAACCTAACTTTTGCTCGTCCTCAAGCAAAATAAAACAAAAATATAAACAAAACATACTAAGTAAAAGTAAACATAAACTAAGCTAGTCCTCTTTCGTGGGAGAAACGATGGCACTTAGCATGTACCACAAGCCTTTTAAACCTCTAGGTGCCCCTAGTAGGAGGAGTGAAGTCTCCTGAGGGTTTACCAGATACGATACCCACAAACGTAACTCTGAATTTTAACAAGAGATGCAAAAATATATACAAACAAAAACTTCATGCAAGCTAAGCATTCTAAGTTAAGACTAGTAAAATCCCATTTTCATCAGAACAACACATAATGCCAGTTTGCCAATACTTGGGATGTTTTCGATCTATGAATCAATCAACTAATTGCCTAGGGTTGAATTCGCCTTGACTTGTATATCTCACGGATTCAACTCTTTCTTCTCTCAGAGTCTTAGGCAATCTCTCATTAACCACATGCGTTCTAGGAAGTTATGAACATAAAATTCGAATTCAACGCATGTGAATATATAAAACAACGCACTTTTAAAATGAATGATCTCATGAATGAATTGATAAGCCAAGAACGTGGAGAGAACATGTTTTGACTCGTATTCCCAAGCTAGACTTCTAAAAGATCAGCTAGGGTTTCCCTTTGGTTGTAATGGGGCCATGGGTGATTTTTGATGAATGGAATGAATTTAATGGAAATCTAAAGATGTTGACCAATTTAACAATGATATTCTATTAGCTCATTATTTATATGTCTACAAGCGTCTAGGCTAAGATTAACATTTTAATGATTGTGCAAATTGGTACTCTATTCGAGTATTTAATCAATTAAGTACTAAGGCTTTAAGCATTTTTATATTTTGAACACTTTTACAGTTTAGCCTCTATATTGCACATTATCTATCATTGCCTGAGTACACGCTATTTACAGATTAAGCTAATCAATTGCATTTATAACTTATGCAAGACTATGATCAACAACTAAAGATTTCATGTGAATGATGTTTATGGAAATATGTGGTGATGAAGTGAATGGTTTGTGTTTGGCCTCAAAATTGGCAATTGGAGCACACATTCAAAGGACAGTGTTTGGGAAATGGAGTTAAGCGCACACATACCTAGAATCATATCTGTCAGACTTTCTAACAAGGGAATACAAGTCGCACAAGCAGTCCACAATTTTCATGTTCATGGCAATCAATACTAAATGCTTTGTGAATGAGATCTCAATGCAATCCTAATTTCGAAAAGTGCTCTTTAATGAGTAGACTAGAATACCCTCTCAAATGAACGTTAAGGCTCAATATCTTACATGGGTAGTCTCCACAATTCTCCTAGGATCAACAAGTCTAAGATTCATTTATCTCAACATCCAAGTATTGGCACTGAACAAGCATATTTATAGTGGTGTAACAACTTAGATGGCATGCAAACTAGTCAAAATTTAGACTTCAAAGCATAGTATGACATGTTCCTATTGGTATACACAAGTATACAACTCCCAAAACACAAAATTTTGACAAAAGTTTTCAGAGATTTGAAAATTTTTGACTCAAAAACAAAAACACACTATTCACAACACAAAAAATGAAAATGACACATATGTGTCCACACCCCCAAACCTAAACTCGACATTGTCCTCAATGTTGAAAAATTGAAGCACATGGACAAAGAGTTCATGATTTGGAAATCCGGACACAAATATACTAACACATATATACATCTAAATACAATTAAAAACAAAAATAACATGTGAAGAAGTTTCTAAAAATAGAGGAAAACATTTCAGAAAAGACTGTCAACTTTTGAACTTCGCACAACGTCTGCGTTTACATGCATATTTTCAAAACTGCTCCATACAACTTGCTCAAATTTTGATACAAGAATATAGACATGCAAATGAACACTTTTCATGAAGAAAACATTTTAAAATTCAAATCGGAAAAGTGTGAAAACAGACGTTGAAAACAGGTCACGTGCATAATTTTGAAAACAGGGCACGCCTGTGACCTTTGGTCAAAGAAATAGTCATATCTTTCAAACCACAGCCCAGAACTTTACGTTCTTTATACCGTTGGAACCGTATCGAAAAAATGATGAACCCAACGCGGGCAGAAAAATTTATTTCTTTACCGATTAGTACAGTTTTAAAGAAACATTTCACCTCAAAATTTCAAAACAGGGCATCTTCACAAGTTTTGAAAAATAACACTAAAAATAAAAAACAAAAATACAACTATATCATATATAAACAATCCTAATATCTACAACTAACATGTAAACACATATATACATTCCTAAATATCCACCACTAATCACATTACAACAACCAATCCTAATCACTAGGCAAAAACAACCACCTCACACTCTTAAGCTAAACATGAGATATCAACTTGAATTAAAAGCTCAAGGGTAAGAGATTGGACCTTCAAAGGATGGTGTGGCCTCGTGGTATGGTGTATTGTTCATGGTGTGTGTGTGGCTTTAAGTTGCGGACAACTCTCTGGAATCTTCCGCGGTTTTGATTCTTCTATCCAGCGGGCTGTTGCTTGCTGATCTGAATTCACGGCGAATCTTGGAGATTTCCCGCGAGTTCATACATGCAGCAAGGCGGGCACTTTTCCACGAATCTGAAATCGCAGTGAACTCCGCGAGTTCTTTCCTTCCGCTCCGCTGGTTCTTTCCCGTGGTTACTTCTCGCGCAAGGTATTTCTTTTTGAGTCTATGCCCTGCACACATACAAAACAACACCAAAAATACCACAAACATATGCTATACAAGTTTATAAGTAGGGAGTATAAACCCCCAAACCTATCTATTTTCATGCATTTCATAGCACATTTGCAATATGGTAAGTGGATGAATATAGACTTAAGACTCCTAAACTAAACTAAACCTAAAAATAACGAAAAGAAATATGTTCATACGTGTAATGAAACACGTAATTCACTCGAAAAGTGATCATGCAATCTGTGGAAACTCGAAGGTGTATCTAATTTAACATGACCTCTATTGTGGCTCTTCACTACCCACACCTTACCACTAGGTGTGTCATTTCTTGCAACGAAAGGCAACTCTTTGGTTTGGTCAAGTTGGTCCTTACGGATCCAAACTTTCCTCACCTTTCTCACTCTCCTCCTAAGCATGCTTCTATTTTTGCAATATTCAACATATTTGGCACAGTGGGACGTTTTGTGACCCCTAATAGAGCAAAAATAGCATATAGGAGAAAAATTAGAAATACTACCTCGGTTGTCTTTCTCTGTTGCTTTGGCTTGCTTGTGGGCAACCTTCGGAAGGCTTGCTCCACTCTGGGTAGTGAGGGGCTTCTGATCCCCTTCTTTTCCAAAGCCTTGATTGGACATTCGGCTTTGTCTGATTCCACAATGTTGTCACATCTCACTGGTTGTGACACCTTCAAGGCATGGTCTTTTTTGATGAGTTCCGCACTCATAGACTCCAATGCCTTGTCCCTCTCTTCTGCCTCCACTTGCATTCTGCTTGCTTTCTGAGCGAATTCCACCTCTTGTTCCGCCACCAATATGGAGAGCTCTTGTGCTTTCTTCATTTCAGAGTCTCTCTCATCCTCAAGCATGGCAATCTTCAATACTAAGTCTACACTTAGACTTATCAACTCGTTCTCCTCAACATCCTCTTCCTCATGGACCTCTTTCCTTTCCTCCTGTTTCTTGAGTTGATCTTCAAAGATACTAAGGAGCTTGTCCATGTAGTCATCCGAGCTATCCGGAGAAGTCACCGGTTTGAGCACCTCTTGTGGCGTTGACTCACCATTCCCATGAATGGTAAGTATATTAACTTGCTCACTTTGGGTCGGAAAATTCTCACTGTCTTGCCTTCGGTAATTTTCCGCCACATGCTCCACTTGAGTTGCCAATCTCTCGGTGGATTCTTCAAGGCAAATCATCCGTTGCTCGATGAATGAGGGGTTGTCTTGATTGCCCCACTGGTGGTCTTGCCATTCTTGATCCTGGCTTGTCTGATGGTTGTAGTGTTGATGCGGATACACGGATTGTACTTCTCCCACTACCGGTTGTTGCCCTCGGTGTGCCATGAGGTTCTCCATATCTCGAGACAAGTCGGCCAATTGCATTGCTAACTTTGTCTCGGCCTTCTCCTCATGAGCACCATTCCTTCCGCTTCGTTGTTGGGAATTTTCACCCAACATCTCATAAACGGCAAATACTTCGTTGGCGGTTTTCTCCCTCATTGCTCCCCCACAAGCATTGTCAACTGTGGCTTGTGTGAGTCCCGTCAATCCGTCATAGAAGCACTGTACTAATGAACATGAGATGCGGGCACTGTGCAAGGAGTAATTTAAACCGGTCCCAAGTCTCATTGAAGGTTTCCTCTGGTTCTTCTTCAAAGGCTGCTATCTTCCCTCGTATTTCTCGTGTCTTCCAAGAGGGATAGTACCTTGAGAAAAATTTGGTCTCTACTGCCTCCCAAGTAATCAATGATCCTATGGGTAGAGCCAATAACCATTTCTTTGCCTCATCCTTCATGCAATACGGGAAGCATCTCATCCTCAACTGATCTTCCGTGAGCTCTCCGAGTCGGATGGTGGTAATGACATCGTAGTACTCCTTCATGAACTGAAGGGAATCCTCATCCGTTTCACCTCGGAAGACTGGAAGAGTATTGAAATGAGAACTCTTCAACTCGTAGCTTCGTTGTAAATCACTCAACAAAATCGCTGACGGTTGAGCTCCCATAATCGGAAAAGCAAAGTCCTTCATAAGTCTCTGAGTATCGGGCACAATGGTAAGGTTCTCCATGTTTATCCGAATCCTGAAATAACCAACAAACAAAGATCAAATCGAACAAGATAATATATGAACAATAAAAAGTAAACTATAAATAACGAAAATAAAATACGACTAAAACTAACTAAAGATACACGCTTTTAGTTCCCCGGCAGCTGCGCCAAAAACTTGATCGCCACAGATTTGGTTACGCGATAGTTCTATAAACTATCGAAAATGATCGGACGTGCGAGTTTTTACCCTCTCGCAAGTATACGAATCGTTGGCCACGTATAGTGGTTACGAGTACGGGTATCGTTCCCACGGAGGATGTATGGTGTTATCTTAAATCGGTCCTAGGTCGTATATTATGTATACACACTATATATATATATATATATATTATATATATACACAATATATTTACACTATTAACATACAATAAAAGTAAAGGGAGATGGTCAAAAGCAATTTAAATAACTAATCTAAGATTACACTAAGAAAACCTTTAATCTAATTACCACTAAGTTAACTAATTCTAACTACAACTAAGGTTTGTCAATCCTTAGTATTTAATTAATCTAAAAACTAACTTAATTACCAATAACAATTATACTAAATTACACTAATTTAACTAATTAGCTAACCTAATTACCACTAATGCAAAGTTATGCAAGAGTGATAATGAGATATGTTAGGGAACTAATGGATCATGTAAATTACCTAATTACTAGTTGATTACAATTAAGCACTTCAATTAGAGGTTAACTAAATTAAGCAAGGTTTGCATTAATCTAGTTAATCCTATTTTGCATGTTAACAATTTGATTAATTAATTAACAAGCATATATCAATTAAAGCTCAAATCAAATGATATGTTCAACTAGTATCATAGATAATAATACATAAATACACCAAATCCTTAACATAAATGTTTAGTTACACATTAACAACAAACTAAGGAAATAAGAGAGACAATAGAGACAACCCAATAATCTTGGTGTAGTCTTCAAGCTAGCTCACTCATCTTGCTTCCCCAAGCTTGGAATCAACATGTAGATGGCTTGGATCGAGATTGGTGGCTGGAAAACCACCCTAACACTAGTTACAAGCTAAGTGAAGTGGTGTGAGTTTATTCTAAGCTATATGGATGATATGTGAGGTTATTTGGTGTGAAATTTACTTCTAGGGTGTAATATTTGCTTCTTTGGATATTTAGGGATGTGTTTAGGTTTAGGGAAAGGAGAGTATATATAGTAGGGAAGGTTTGGGAGAAGTTTGGACGTGCAAAAAGCTGAGTCGGTCTGGTCGGCGAGCTTGGCACCGTCGAGTTCGCGGGATCTTGCCCGCCGCCGAAGGTCGCCGCATGAATTTGGACATTTGGGGCGAGCTTGAACCTTCTGGATGGCGGGCATGAAGTCGCCGCATGAACCCGCGGTCTTCCGGCGAGTTTAGACCGTCTGGAAAGCGGGCAAAAGGCCGCCGGAATTGGCCTTGAAGCTTGCACAACCATGGAGTTTTGGAGACTTGGATGGCATGGAAAATGTTTGCATGGGAGCCTCAAAATGGGTGCATCATGACCGTCGGGATGTGGGCTGCCGATCTGCGCAGAAAACCGTCGAAAAAACCGTCAAAAAATGGTCAGAAAACGGTCGGGAAGTCGCCGGGTCACGCGGGTCAAAACTGGGTCTGAACCGGGTCATGGCGGGTCGGGTCGACCCGGCAACAGCTAGGAGACGACCTGACGTCATGCTGACGTCAGGCGTGACGCAGCAGGCGCAAAACGACACCGTTTCTGGGGGTGACGTGGCGCTGATCTGTGCTTTGGCTGGTGAATTACCATTTGCACCCCTGAACTCTGCTCAAATCACAAAATGTCCAATATATTCCCGAATTTTACACTTTTGCCCCTGATTTCTCCATAATTACCAAATTGTCCCTGAACTTCCCTAATTCCCTGAAACACTTACTTATACCCTATTAAATACACAAAAATGCTCGGAAAAAAATACAAAAGATAAGAAAAGGGAGCGCTAAATGTGAACATTTGGAGCGCGAACAGTGGAGACTTACCCAATTGAATGTCTCAGCTTGATTTCGAAGGAGAGCTCAAGAATCTACCAAAACCGTATTAAAAAATAAAAATAAAACCTAAAGCACATTGAAGAAATTAGATGAAAGTAATTAGGAAAGTTGTGGGCAATCAGGAAAGCTATGGGCAATTAGATAAGGAATAGAAAAATTTTAGGATTTCATGGTTAGTGATTTTAATAAACAAAAATATTATGTAATTTTTTTTTGGGGGATTTTCAATGTTAAGTGGAAAGAAGGGAAAAAAGGAGCGGGCTTTGGTGGAGAGATATTTAATGGGAATTTTAGATTTTAGTGGCAACTTTTTTTTTTTTCTTTTGAAAATTGATTTTAGTGGCAATTTGTATAATCACTTTTTCCTGAATAAGTATATTTTGATATAATTTTGTGACATATTAAAAACAAAAACTGTCTCCAACTAACCAAAATTTGAGAGTGAACACTTTTGGAACCAAATTTTTATCCAAATTAAATAACAAATATTAAAATCTTTCACAGTATATTACCATCAGTGGTGGATTTAAAATATGTTAGAAACAAAAATGTCACTATATGTCACTTTTTTGTAGTGTTGAGATCATTGCGAGTTCAAAGTGCGACTTCATTTTGCACAATAAGATCTTGCAGAAGTTACTAGAGATCATTGTGAGAACCAAAATGCAACTTCTTCTCGTACATCCAAAGTCGCAAACGTTACTGGAGGTCATTACAAGTTGTATAGTGCGACTTTATCTCGCATTTCATGAACTCATACAAATCCCTTTGAGGGATCTACAAGATGTAATGCACACCTCATTGAAGAAAGGAGAAATGGAATTCTGTTAGGTTTATAGTTTGTGTTGGCATGTATTCCATATCAAAACGTGTTTCTTTTGTAATGTTTAGTGGTCCATATGTTGAAGATTTATGAAGACGAAGAAAGTCTTGGCCACAATTCATGCAAAATGCCGGTTTCAAAGAGATATGTGCTTCATTGATCATCAAAGGTAATATAAGACCTCATATCTCTTATAAGGCTAGGCACACACACACACACACATGGCATCCTTGTGTGTTCCTTCATGGTTAAACATCATTGATATATCACTTTCACACACTTGATAATATATGCTCATGCATTTATACTATCTTGACAAACTTTGCTTATTGCATGTTCTAGGACTATGTCTAGGAAATAGCATATGTGTGTGTCTTTGTGTTTGTATGTTTTCGTATTTTTGTCTTTGGACTTGAATATTCTCTATTATGATTCCTTATTGAGTTCCGGTCATTTTGGTTACTCATTCATTTAATTTCGAGTCCAAACGATGTAGCTACGCTACTTTTCGTTCTCATTCGTTGAGTTGACTTCATCGTCGTTTTCCGAGATGATTTCTCAACCATTTTTCAAAGTTGTGTAGTCATCGTTGTCATGCGTGAGGGAGTCACGGTTCGTAATCCGAAAACAGATTCGAAATCGGAGTTCAGATGCCCAAGATATGGCTGAAGAACGTGAGAGTGCGCGAGAGAGGTGAGAGTGGCCAAGAGGCCACGTGAGCCACCCCGTGAGGGAGGCCGTGAGCCTCACGGCCAGAGGGGCTCTCTGCCCCCGTGAGGCCCACGCGCCCCCCACGGGAGGGTGACATGGCATGTGCTGATTTGCCCAAAAAATCTCTCCTTTCTCCTCCTTTTAAAACCCCTCCATTCCCTCCATTTGTTTTCAAGAAGAAAAGCTTAGAATTCCCGTTAGAATTTTTCTCCCAAATTTTCCCAACTTCCAAACACCATAACTTTCTCATACGAAGTCGGATTTGAGTGATTCAAGTTGGAGAACGTTTGTAATCGAGTCCTCTACCTTTTCCAAGTGATTTGGCAGCTGTTTGATCAACTTTTCTGGTGGTTGCACACAGAAAACCGAACCAGCTCGTGAATCCAAGGTATTGGTCTTATCTTTGGGATTTCTTTCTTTTTAACCTTCAATTTGCTTGGGGTTTCTTCTTCTATATGTATGTGTATGTATTATGAATACTATAGAGAAAGATAGCTTCATAATCAATCTTAATAAAAGTCTAATTAGAGACATATGTGAACTAGTTTCTTAGATTCTAGGTTTTTCACATGTTTGAGAGTTGTATTGTGATTAGATTGATATCTAGGATTATTTGTGGATTGATTGATGTATTTTATGATTAATAATCCTCACATGTGCTTAGATCCTCTTATTGAACAAATCTAGGATTAGCACTTGTGTTTGTGTATTTAGAGACTAATAGGATTTAATTGACTATTCATTATATCCTTACTCTAAATCTTTGGCTAGAATATTCATTGAATATATTTTGTGATTCTAGCATTTTTGTGTATGTTTATGACATCTTGAATATGTGCTTCATGTATATGATTTATTCAAGTGTTATGTGTATGAATGAAACTAGGAGCTTTTGTGTTAGGTGTTTTTCACATGCTCTAGATTTAATTCATGTTTTGGCATCTAGACTACTTTACTTGTGTTCTCACATGTTTAGGTCTAGTTGTTCCATAGAATGTATTGATCACATGTTCTATGTTATATTGATTGTTTGCATCATTTGCATTCACATGATCACACTAGGAAGTCCTTGTAAAAGGCATGAAGTCTTGACTAGGACAAGGTGTCCGGATAGTCAAGCAAGGAAGTCTTGGTTAGGACGTGAGGTCCGGATAACTAAGCAAGAAGTCATGGCTAGGATCGGGAAGATCCGGATAGTCATGCATGTGAGGCTCCCTAAAGGCATGAGTGCCTTGGATAGGGAGTTGGCTATTATATTGGTAGGCCTAGGCGTATGGTTAGACATAGACTCCAAAAGAGCGGGGTACACGGGAGGTGTATGCACTCTTGAGGAATTTCTAATCTTCCATCGATGTTGGTTTTGTGTGTTGTCCAATATATGGTGGTTTCGCATCATTGAGAGATCTCATACTTTCCAATAGGGTTGGGTAGACTTAGACTCCACTAGGTTGGGTGAGCTAAAGATTGGTCACTTTGTGGATTCTCTATTTTTACCATCCAATATATATAGTACCCTAATGGTTGTATTTCAACCCGTGGATGTTTCCTCCTTGGAGGTTTTACCACGTTAAAAAATCTCATGTGTCAATTCTTTCTATCTCTCTTTTATATATGTTTATGTGTATGTTTTAACCTTGTGGTACAATATTCACTTGTGATATATTTGGAAGCAAGATTGTGTAAAGTGTGATTTGTAATCAATATTCATTTTGATCATTTTTGTATATACAATTCATTTGTGTAAATATAATTCTCTTATTCTTTGATTTTTTTTGTATAGATGTATTTAGATTGATTTTTGTATATACATTGAACATTAATATTAATACATGTATCCTTTGTTTTGGTTTTAATACATTTCCTTCATTAGCAAGTTGTAGTAGTTTTACTTAGTGTACTTACATTGTAATATTCAAAGTACAACTTATGGAATTTGATCTTAATTGAATATCTTGTATATGAGATACATTGTTTGTTGGTATATGTTTTGTAGACTAAGGGTGGTGAATTGAGCATACATGTGTTAATTGTTTTCTCATAACAATTATGTTTAAGGTTAATTTGTATGCTCACCAAGGTTTTGACATAAGTCACGAAAGAGTTTTTAAAACTAGTGTGTCAACCTATTCACCCTCCCCACCCCCCCCCCCCCCCCCCCCCCCTAGGTTGTTTAGTATAACCTTGTAGGTATTTTCAAATTCTCAAGTGGTCAAGAACACACACTAACTAATATGCATGAAGTGCAAATGAAAAGTGATGATATTCACACTAACAATGAAATACAAATGAATGAGATTTGTGTGTGTGCACCTAGTTTCTTCAACAGAACAAGTCAAGTGATATACATTTGAAGCTCTTGTTTTTGAAGCTTTGGGGATGCTGGGAAGAGTGTTACGAACACCTATTATACCCTTACAACATCAATCCAATGTGGTTTGTCACAAAAATAAGTCAGTCACAAAAATAGTGGAACTTACATGCCACACAAGACAAATAGACATTATATTGTGTGTTCAAATATGTTTATCTAATGCAATTATTACTACTCAATGTCAATTTGATGTGTCAAAAAAAATAAATTTAGACACTCTTACGTTGGTTGTTTATTTTCAAAGCCTCTGTTAGACAATAATTTTATAGGCTGTCTTGTTGGATGTGGCTCAAATTTTCAATGGTTACTAAGCAGGTTCAACCAATGCGGAGACTTTTTGGAGACATGGGAAACGTTTGAAAGTATGAGATCATAGGTTTGAGGGAGGCTTTGAAAACCTAGAAGAACTGAGAAACAAAGATTTGTAAAAACTGTTGTGGGTAACGTAGTGGAATTTGATAGCAATAGGGACAGCGGTTTCCTGAAAACGTGGCGCATGGATCACAGTTTTCTGTGTGGTCAATTCTGGTGACTTCAATATGGTATAGGGAGCAGGTGGTCAACTGCAACCCGAACCGTAGTCAATCGTAAGCATGCATGAAACGAAAAATCTTTAGCGGAAAAGGAAGTATTTTCTTTCTGGAAGTTCTTGTGCTTGAAGGAAAATGATTTCTCTTTGTGTGGAAAAAAAAGGCTTGTGCATAAAAGGAAATAATATTTGTGTGAAACAAGAAAGTCTTGTACGTGTAGGAGATGGATTTCCTTGTAGGTTTAAACACCCTATAACTAGTATAAATATATCGTAATAACTAGGTTATTGTGTGTGGAGCAAAATAGCAAATACTAGAGAGATCTCAAGAGAGTGGGTATTGGGTGTAATTGGGTTTGGGGTGTTTTAGATAGAGAATCCTGAGTGTGTGGCTGTAATAATTTACTTCATAGTGAAACTTTCTCTTGTCGTCCTGACGGCCGTGGTTTTTCCCTATTCTTGGTTTTCCACGTAAAAATCTATGTGTTGTGTGTGTGATTGGATTTGTTTATTTCTTCCATCTTTTTTTTTCTTCCATTGTTATTATTGTATTTGTTTGTGGACTATTTGGCAACGCTTTCGCGTAGTGTAGCAATTGGTATTATTCCTAACAACTGGTATCAGAGCCTCGGTTGCTTGATAGTAGTCTTAACAAACTGTTATGTCTGGAAAGATGATGAGATTAAAGATTGAGAAGTTCGATGGGAAGATTAATTTTGGCTTGTGTTAAGTTCAAGTCAAGGATCTGTTAATCCAATACGGGTTACACAAGGTTCTAAATGGCAAGTCAACCCATCGAAACCCTAAGGCTGTGTTTGGTTGGCTGGAAATGAATGAAAATGATTCCATTCTGAATGTTTGGTTGGCTAAAATCTAATGGAAAGGGCATTCCATTGGAATGGTGTTTCCACCATTTTGGTGGAATATATGGGCATTCTATCCAAAAACCAATGGAAAGCCCATTCCGATTCCAAACTAAAATTGTTATTCCATAAATACCCTCACATGCCCCAACTCTATCCCAAAAATATCTCATTTCCAATATATATATATATATATATTATATTATATTATATATATATATATATAATATATGTATTATATATTATATATATTATATATACAGTCTTTCTATTATCAGTTCGAACTGACAATAAATATATCAAGACGAAGAATGTGGACCACAGATTATGGAGAAATTTTGACAAGTGCATACACTTTGAGTCAAAGTATGTAAATCTAGTGGTCCACATTCTTCGTCCTAATATATTTATTGTTAGTTTGAACTGATAATAAAAAATCTGATTATATATATATATATATATAATATTATACATATACAGTCTTTCTATTATCAGTTCGAACTGACAATAAATATATCAGGATGAAGAATGTGGACCACAGATTATGGAGAAGTTTTGACAAGTGCATACACTTTGAGTCAAAGTATGTAAATCTAGTGGTCCACATTCTTCGTCCTGATATATTTATTGTCAGTTTGAACTGATAATAGAAAATCCGTATACATACATACATATATATATATATAATATAAATATTATATATTATATATATTATATTACATTATTATATCTATAAATATTATATATACGGTCCCATTAGTACCAATGCATGTGAACCACTGATTATGAAGAAGCTTTGACAAGTGCATACACTTTGAGTCAAAGTATGTAAATCTAATGGTCCACATCCAACATACTGATGAAGTTATATTAGTGCGCACTGATTTGAACATTTCTAATTATTTATATATATATATATATATATATACATATGTACATATATATATATATATATATTATTATATATATATATTATATTAAATATTAAATATTATATAATAATATAATATATATATATATATATTATATATTATTATATTATATAATACATATATTTTATTATTATATTATATAATATATATTATATATAATAATATATAATATTTATGTTATTTAGTATACAATAATAATAATAATATTAATAATATATATTATATATTATACATATATATATATAATAATATTTATATTATATATATAATATATATATTATATAATATTATAATATATATATATAATATGTTCTATATTATAATAATATATATAATATTATATATAAATATAATATTATATATAACATATTATATATACTTTTATATTTTATTATTATTTTCCATAATATATATCATGTTATTATAAATGTTTTGTAATTAAGGGTATTTTAGTTATAATACAGTTAACTCCATTCCATTCAGTTGTTAACCAAACAAAATAATACTGATTCAGAGACTAATTCTAAAGTTCTAACCAAACAAAAAAAATCAATTTTTCATTACATTCCATTCCTATTCTCATTCCCATTACCATTCCAATTACCATTCCATCACGGTAACCAAATGTGACCTAAGGAGTCTGGAGACTCTGGAAAAGAAGCGGTTGGTACTAGCTCTAGAAAACCTGTGATGATTGATGATTATTGTGAGGAGTTAGATGAGAGGGCTGCAAGTGCAATACAATTGTGCCTAGCCAAGAACGTTCTTGCAAATATTCATAGAACATATTTTGCGAAAGAACTTTAGGAGAGGCTTAAAGAATTGTATCAAGCGAAGAGCATCTACAATCGGTTACCTGAAGGAGCAGTTTCACACTCTGCAGATGTCTGAAGGTACGAAGGTTCCTTATCATCTAGGAGTGCTCAATGGGATAATTTCTGAATTGGAGTTGATTGAAGTTAATATTGATGAGGAAGACAAAGGGTTAAGACTTATCTGGTCTCTTCCACCGTCCTATATGCACATGAAGCCTATTTTGATGCATGTGAGTTCAATTATAGGCTTTGGAGATGTGGCGAAAACTTATCTGACTAGTGAAATAAGGCTGACAAGTGAAGGTAAATCTTCTGATAATAGTGCACTTATGGTTGAAAGTAGGAAGAAGGGGAACTCTAAGAAGAAAGTCACTTGCTGGGATTATGGACAGTCTGGACATGCGAGGAAGGATTGTCAAAATAAAAAGTCAAGTGTGGCTAAAGGCTCCAAAGAGGGGGATCCGACAATTGCTTCTCTTGAGTATGACGACTATAGCAATGCCCTCTAAAGGGGCATGGACGTCCTTATGGAAGAGGATGTGTTGCTGATAGCGGGTCCACAATCTTGCACTGGCATTAGTTAGGAGGTGATGCAAGGTGTGTGGTGGACAAGTATGTCGATGGCTGAAAGAAGGAACCTAATATGAGGAGTTCCACCACAATTTCAGTAGGTTATTTTGACATGTGCTAGATGAAATATTAAGATAGACATTCATAAGTGGTTATACCTTGCGGTGGGTATATTGATTATTGGTATTGAGAGTTGTGGCTGTGAACAAAGTTTTGAGAATTCTTGTCATAAGGGAGGATTGTTGGATATGGCTCGAATTTCCAATGGTTACCAAGCAGGATTCAACCAAGACAGAGACTTCTTGGAGACGTGGGAAACGTTTAGAAGTATGAGATCATGTTTGAGTGAGGCTTTGAAAACCTAGAAAAACTGAGAAACTAAGATTTGTGAAAACTGTTATGGGTGACCCAGTGGAATTGGACAGCGGTTCCCACAGTGGTCCAACTCCAAAAGATAACGCTGTCAAAAGCCGTGTAGTAGGGACAGCGGTTTCCTGAAAACGTGGCACATGGATCGCAGTTTTCTGAGTGATCAATTCCGATGACTTCAATAAGTTATAGGGAGCAGGTGGCCAACCGTGACCCAAACCATTGTCAATCATAAGTATGCATGAAACGGAAAATCTTTAGCAGAAAATGAAGCATTTTATTTCTGGAAGTTCTTGTGCTTTGAGGAAAATGATTTCTCTTTGCGTGGAACAAGAAGACTTGTGCATAAAAGGAAATAGTATTTGTGTGAAACAAGAAAGTCTTGTACGTGTAAGAGATGGATTTCCTTGTAGGTTTAAACTCCCTATAACTAGTATAAATATATCGTAATAACTAGGTTATTGTGTGTGGAGCAAAATAGCTAATACTAGAGAGATCTCAAGAGAGTAGGCATTGGGTGTAATTGGGTTTGGGGTGTTTTAGATAGAGAATCATGAATGTGTGGTTGTAATAATTTACTACATAGTGGAACTTTCTCTTGCCGTCCTTATAGCCGTGGTTTTTTCCTATTCATGGGTTTGCACGTAAAAATCCTTGCGTTATGTGTGTGATTGGATTTTTTTTTTTTTCGCCGTTATTATTGTGTTTGTTTTTGGACTATCCGGCAACACTTCCGCGTAGCGTAGCGATTGGTATTATTGCTAACATGACTTATCTTCACTGCTTTAGAGATAAATATAAACAATGGTTAAGAAAGTTATTTGATTAAAAATAAAAAGAATAAAAAAAATCAGATATGTCATTGAACAATTAATATTTTAAACAAAATCATTGAAGACATTTTTTTTTTTTTTTTGTTGAAATACAACTACTACCGGGACCTGGTGAGATTAATTAGACTTTACAATCACGGCCCGAAATACTACTCTCACTATCGGGGGGAGGTTACATATGGATTACAACTCTCACAATCGGAGAGAGAGTTGCTCCTACAAACCGGGAGAAAAACTCCCCACACATGCTTGTAACATTCGTATGGTGGAACTCGAACCCTTGACCACTAGGTGTGAAAAGGAGGTGCACAACCATCTCTACTAAGAGGTGATGTGCAAGCCATATTTTTTATTTGGTTATCTATCAAGTAGACTTTTATGCCACATATGAAGCAAATCTCTTAATATTGTTTACATGTCAACAATGATTGAAATGCCAAGGTATAAAATTTATCGCAAGTCTCTTAACATAAGTAGTTAGATTCTTCCATCTTTGTATTATTGATTTAACTCTGTAAAAAAATAGATTTTTTATACTTGAATAGATTTTGTGCAATAGCGAGGGTCTAAAATTTATCACGAACATATATGTGCCTATTGCCCTTGCTGTAAACTCAAGTTCAGATCAGTTTTTGATGTCCTTAATTATCCCTCGTTAAATTTGTTTAGTAAATCAATTCACTTGAACAATATATATACAAGAGTTATATGTATCAAAACTGTGGCATGTTAGGAGGCAGTAGACCAATTATTTACTCAAGATACCAAAAAAAAAAAAAAAAAACAACTCGACTTGAAGAAGCAAAAATATTCACTTTATTATGTGCATAAGTGGCATTTGTCATGGACTGAATTATAAGGTCCATTATTTGTATTGGTTGGATTCCATGATCAGAACTCAATTTGTTAGTAATTTTTAGTTTCTTTGGTCAGTCGTTTAAAAAGGTTATCTTGTGGATATATTAATTGACAAATATATTTGTGAAATAAAATATGTTATTATTTCTTTATCTGAAAAAAATAAAAAGACAACAATGAATTAAAATTGATTTTTGTTAATTAAAAAATATAAAAAATATGTAAAATTTAACTAGACAATATGAATTACATTGTTTTCCATTTTTGAAAACTATTTTAATAAAATACTACCAAACATGTTTGTATTTTTAAAATCATAATTTTCATTTTTAAAAATAGTTTTCAAAACATCTTTTAAAAAAGATACCAAACACGCACTAAGTCTCGAACATAGGTTTGAAAAAAATAATACGAGACTTAAGTAATGTTCTGAGACTTCATAGGGTTTCTAGATTTATGTTCTTTTTTTTTTTTGTTTTTTTTTTGTTTATCTCTCTGCTTTCTCTTTACAGTTTTCTCCATAGTATTTCAAACAACAAACCAAAAAATTGGAATTCCATTACAAATAGAGTTCGACTGAGGTGACATAGAAAAAATAGCACTCAAAATTAAATTGACTTCGATTTGAGAGAGAAACCCTATGAAGTGAGAGAGAAAATTAATTTTTTGAGAAAGAATGGTGAAGAAGTGAAGAAGAAGAAAGAGAAATGTAAAAAAAAAAAAAAAAAAAAAAAAAAAAAAAAAAAAAAAAAAAAATGAAAATGAAAGAGTGAGACAAGAGGAGTATTTTTGTCATCCCCTTACTTTGATGCTATATAAACTTAATAATAAAATTATTAATTGAATGCTATTCACAAAACTTCAACTGGACTTCTTGCTATTTAGGGCCAGTTTGGTATTGCTTTTAAAAAGTTAAAATCAGATTATTTTATAATTTTGATATAAAATGATGTTTGGTAAAACTTCCAAAAGTGATTAATTGATAATCTGGCAAGTTTTGACAATGATTTTGAGAAGTAGATGATGGTTATTTTTGAAAGTGATTATAGAATAATTTATTTCTGCATTTAATGCATCTTCTAAAATATCATTATTATCCTTATGAAATCAAGTTAAAATCATTTATATACATTATTTCATCTCAAAATTAAATATTCTATTTAAATATTGATTTGATTTATAAAATCTTTTAATTGTTCTTATGGAGTTTTTTTATCCAATTTAAATATTCTACTTAAATATTGGTTTATATATATAATTAATGAAAAAAAAAATAGAGTCCTAATATTTTAGTCATTATAACTAATCTCAGTACTTTTACAATAAAATTACCAAACATATATATACTGCTTTTGAGCTATACAATAGTTTTAAACATACAATTAACCAAACATCTGCTGATTAACTTCATAGCTGATTATTCTTTCAGCACAACTAACAGTGATTATTATAAAAGTTACAGCAATACCAAACTGGCCTTTAATGTCATTTCCTCAAATATAAATCGGTAAATGAAAGTATGTTTATTTATAATTTAAAAACTGCTTTTCTATTTTTTTTTTTTTAAATGCCTTATCTATTTGAGTAAAAAATATAAATGGTTTTCATTTATTGAAAAATATAACCGTTATCTTTAAAATGTTGTCCTTTTGAAACTTCGATCTGATGTTTTCAGGAGTTAAAATGAGAAAAAATGATTTACGTGTTTTCTCAATTTTTTAATTGAAATCATTACCAAATGCAATTCTTGTAATGTTTTCTCATCTCGAAAAAACAGTAAAACAAACATTTTGGAAACGTTACCGTACACCACCTAAACACTTTCTGAAAATTTTGATATAAAAACTTTGGGATAGGATCGGATCCGAATTCGAAAATCCGAAATATTGAATTAGAATAATCCAAATCCAATACTCTCAATACTCTATTCCAGGTTCTTTTCGTGATTGAAGAATAGCATGCGAATCAATCTCACAACATTTTTTTTTTTATATACCAATATTTGTGGTGGCGGCCAATCAGGCCGAATACACAATCTTAAACAAGCCACAATAGACGGTAGTACAGAGTCTCACAACTTTTAAGAAACCGGAAAATCACCAAGTATTATCACACTTACAAAACAGATTACAGTACAAGTCCACACAAAATAGCTATATATAAAGACTCAATAACTTCCCTGATCTCCTGAGTTGGTTTTCCCTTGTAGAATATGAGTTTGTTTCTTGTGATGGAAGAGAGAATTAGATAAATAGGTTGAGCGGACGATATCAACAAGGAGACGATATTGTTGCCAAAGAAACAGGAAGACAGGGATAGAGGCAAGTGCAGTTGCAAGAATAGCTAGCTCTTTCATTCCCTCATTGAACATGATGAACAAAGTCACACAAAACACCACCATCATTGTTGCTATAGATATGAAAAGTGTCGAGATTCCAAGAACCAATTTCGTCGGCAATGACCAAAGAAAATCTTCTTCTGCGTATCGAGAAGTGAGGATGGACAAGAAGGTCAGTATTGAGCAAGAGGAACATACCAACGATATGGGATCCGAAATGGAAAATATTATGAAGGACAATTTTTTTAGAAAGTTGGGAGAGCCTGTATCTTCTTTCACGCCGCCTGGAACAGTGAAAGCTGCTGCGAAAACCACCGTGGCAATAAGCGCTGCCACGATCATGCATGATTCCGCAGTTGTCTTCATCCATTCCTCCCCTTTTCCCATTAACTCTTTGTGCTGCTCACTGAATAAAGCTCTCGGTGTTTTCCTATCTTTATTTTCTCCTTCAGCATATAATGGTTGCACAACTTTCTTCACTTCCTGAAATATTAATTCAAAGTTGCCAATCAGCCATAATTAGTATCTCTTATAAGAGACATATGTTAAGTCAATCTTTTTTGTCCTGCAGAAAATCAATTATAGATACAAACAATTCCACACCAACTTACTCAACACTTTATAAATATACACACAACCAGAGGTCAAACCGGTGCTATCAATTTGGGGGCCAATTCGAAAAAATCAATTAGTAAAAATTATTATCTCCAATGCTATTATGGAGATTTGAGAAAAGACTCCTAGAAAATCTTAGTCAACGTTTATAATTATTTTTTACCAAAATAATTATAGCCCTTTAACTAAAAAATAAAATAGAAGAGAGAGTGATACAAATGTTTTATGGGCCATCATTTGTCATAAAATGGATGCATATATTTTTAATTTTCTTTAGATAATTACATTAAAGATGAGAATATGCATTTCTTCATTTTTTTGCCAAGGGAAACCATATTCCAGATAAATATTGTCGTGTCACTAATGAAAAACTTAAAAATGTATAATACCATTGAAAATACTCTAAAACATTGCATTATATCTATAAGAAAAAAGGTGTAAATATTCACCTTGAACCACAATAACTCTCGTTGCAACTGGAGAGCTGCTCCAGATACAATATTGAGACGATTTGGTGGTGGCAATTTGGCAGCAAGATGCAAGATATTGTTTTCTTCTTCATCTTCTTTGACAACTATCAAATCCTTGATCGAACCTGTCTCGTATATGAGGTTAAAGATCCCTTCATGACGATTGAGAACTGCAATGTGAAATATGCTATATCCCTTCTCGTCAACTTTGAATATCAAATCAGGATATTTATCGATAAGTTTAGATAGAAGCTGAACGTTCCCATGTTCTGCTGCAACAAATATTAGCCTCCAAGGATATCCAATCAGGTCTGAAATATCTTTATCATCCAACATGATCACTTTTTCCCAAAGGATTTCGACTAGTTCAAGTGCTTTTGGGTGCATCCTTTTGTTATGGACCATGTTCGTGCCTGAAACTGCAACAAGTTTGGTCTACATGCATGAGAAACTCTTCAAAATTATTAGATTATACAAACAAGAGTTGAAAATATTATTAGATTAGAGGACTAACAGAGGTTGAAGAAACTCTTCAAAATTCCTTGCTGATCATTTGGATTGGCCAAGTCAGACGATGTCAGAGGCTTCCGAGCCAAAGCATGCAACGCCGTTTCATCATTACCAGCACGTGAAGTTGCCAACTCTGGGTGATCTTTTAGTAACATCAGTGCAGCATCTGGAAACACAACAACAATCCCCCTATTACATCGATGCATGCTAATACTTGAGGGGTTTGAATGATTGATTCTTGTTACATCTAATTTCTTGTAAGAATAAAATCATTGCGTTTATAATTTGAATACTTTAACATTGAGAATTATTCCAACATATGAATATGATATGTCAAACGAGTATATATATATATATATATTAATAGTACTTACCATACAAATAATTGTTTATGAGCGTGACAAGCAATTCAATGAGATCATCCTCTTTGACCAAGTAATCCTTGCCCTTTCTAGCTTTATAGTAAAGGTGTTGTACCATCGTTTCTTTGCCTAACAAAGCTGCCATCTGAATTGGTAACAAGTTTTTTTTACCTGGGGTTCTTGCTAGTTCTTCATCCTTCACCAACATCAAATCAACAAGTTCCATATTCCCAGCAGCAGCAACAAGACAAAAGGCGGTGTTTT
The DNA here is from genome assembly GCA_030490815.1 of Acer saccharum. Classification (NCBI taxonomy): domain Eukaryota; kingdom Viridiplantae; phylum Streptophyta; class Magnoliopsida; order Sapindales; family Sapindaceae; genus Acer; species Acer saccharum. The sequence continues at coordinate 16,989,582 of CM059874.1, forward strand.
CGTCATAATTTTTGTTTGCTAAATAATCTACATTCATGTGTATACTATTCACCAGCTCTTTCACAAAAAGAGTGCGATTTGCTGCTGCTGCAATGTGCAGAGCAGTGTCCCCTGCCTTTGAGATCCTTGCTTGAATGTCTTCAGGATACTTCACAAAGATGCTTTTGGCTGTCCCCCAATCGCCTTTCACTGCAGCAGCATATAATTTCAAGTGTCTTTTTCTCTTTAAGGCCTCTGTCAATATTTGTCAAACCATTAATATTGTTTAATAAAAACATGAATAAATTTTAATTATATAAAATACATTCTTATATATATACTAATAATTAATTTTGAAACTCTAAATTCACTGGCTGTAGATGATATCTTAATCACTGGTAGTGATTCTTCATTGGTTCATAATACCATTAATAAAACTCTAAAGTCTAAATTCAACATTTGCTATCAAAGTTCTAGGACCTGATAGTTACTTTACTGGATTTGAAGCATTTAGAGATTTTGGTGGCCTCTATCTTACACAGACTAATTAAGTACATAGTTGATCTTCTCCATAAAACAAAGCTGTTGCAGTTTAAGCCTTGCTCAACTCTATTGAGCAATAGTACCAAGTTATTTCTTCACATTGGCTTTCCAATTTCTGATCCGATCCCTCATTATATAGAAATACCATATATTGGAGCCTTACATGCAGTACTTGACTTATACACGGCCTGACATATATTTTGTTGTCGACAAACTAAGTTAGTACCTTAGTGCTTATACAAATGTCCATTTGGATGTATTGTGAAAGGTACAACAGCTTATGGTCTACACTTCAAGCCTGCTTCCAATTTGCATATTCAGTCTTATACATATGCATATTGAGGGTCTTGTATTGTTGATAGGATGTCGCCAGTTGTTGTGTCCACTTATTTTCTAAAATTACTTGGGGCTCTAGAAAGCATAAGGTGGTTGCTCGATCGAGCACTGAAGCAAAATATAGAGGTCTTGCTCAAGCCTCCACTGAAGTTCAATGGTTAACCTTTTTATTCTAGGAGCTAGGGATGCCAATATCTTCATGTCTAGTTGTTTGGCAGTACTGGTTCTCTAGCAAAGAATTTGGTGTTTCATGCTAAAACCAAGGCTCCTTCAAAAAAGTTTTAAAAAATTATATAAAAAAAAGGGAAAATTACCCCGGTGGCCATCGAATTGATGACACACTATCAAAATAGCCACTGGATTGGAAAATTGTTTCATAATAGCCATTTTTAGCAAACTTTGTGACATTAATGGTCATTCCATCCAATTCCATCTAATTCCATCCAATTCTATCCAATGAGTGGTATTTTGGTAAATAAGGGGATGCCATTAATTTATTTTAGATGTTTTTTGGAAATCAATTTTTTTTCAATGAGTGACATTTTGGTAAATAAGTGGATGGCATTAATTTATTTTAGATGTTTTTTGGAAATCAATTCTTTTTTTTTGAAAAAAATTATTATATTTAGTGTGTGTGTATATATATATATATTTACACACATTAAATATAATTATTCTTTTAAAAAAAAACAAAGAAATAGTTTAGATCAATACACGTGTTTCTTCTTTGTTTTTTTAGATTTTTTAGATTTTATAACCTTAATCTTCTTAAAAAGAAATATATATAACATTTGAACTTATTAAAACATGTAGCTGTGGTTGGACGTCCTGAAATTATAAACTATAATAACTAGTTTGAGCCATTTTAAAAAATTAATGGTCATTTAGGGATTGTCTCACCAAATCAGTGGCTTTAGAAATCACTAACCCTTTTTTTATTATTATTTTACATCTCATTTGATATCCCTATATATATATATATATATATATATATATATATATATTTACACACAATAAATAAAATTATTCTTTTCAAAAAAGAAAAATTTGATTTTCAAAAGATATCTAAAATAAATTAATGTCATCCACTTATTTACCAAAATATCATTCATTGAAAAAATTGATTTCCAAAAACATCTAAAATAAATTAATGGCATCCCCTTAATTACCAAAATGCCACTAATTGGATGGAATTTGATGGAATGGCCATTAGTGTCACAAAGTTCGCCAAAAATGGTCAAAAATGGCCATTTTGGAACAATTTTCCAATCTAGCGGCTATTTTGATAGTGTGTCATCAATTCGATAGCCACCGGGATAATTATCCTAAAAAAGTCTTTATGACATTGAGAATAGTCTTTATATTTGAAACTTTTTTCAATTTGACCCTCCTCCCTCTCAAAAGTTTTTGTTTTTGAATTCTTGTCTATAGTACACCACTGTAATGATGTGCACTTTGTTCGAGAGAAGATTACAAAAATGGGTCGTTAAAAGTTTAGTAGGTTACTATTGAATACCATCGGTGCCGGTCCGGACTATTTCGAGGCCCCTGGGCGAAATCTAAAAAATGGGCCCCATACCAACAAAATCATCCCCACTTAATCCCAAAATAAAAATCAAAATTAAAACATCCATGATTTTTATATCTCCAGTTACCCTTTTTTTTTTTTTTGGTCTTTGGTGGATGGAGAAGAAATGAAGAATATATAGGTAATAGGTGATAGGAAAGTATAAAACTTTAAAAAATTGGGTTTTGTATTAGAATAACACGAATTGGGCTAGGTTCTAATTTTTTGGACTAATTGCACAAACATCCCCTAACATTAGACATAATTACACGTATATGAAACTTTTGCCCATTATTACACAAACCTCCCCTGCCGTTAGTGGTCGACGGTTAAATTTAACCGTTGACTCACTTTTCCATTTAAAAAGTTTAAAATGCCCCTGCTGTGTAATTTATTATTTTAAATAGTTAATTAAAAAAAGATCCAGCTTTTATTAAAAAAAATTCATATTTTATTTCAAAAAAATCCAGATTTTATTTTAAAAAACAAATCCATATTTTTTTATTTATTTTTTTAAATCTAGATTTTTTTTCTTCTATAAATGGATTTTTTCCAATCTAAAAAAAATAAAAAATAAAAAACTTATAAATCAAATTCTAAAATAAATCTCTCGAAATCTTCATTCTCCATTTGCATTCTTCATTCTTCTGGGCATCTACTTCTTTTTTTTTTTCCTTTTTTTTTTATTAAAATTAAATTAAATAAATAATAATAGATTAAGTAATTAAATTATGGCAGTATGGATGAAAAAAAAGAAAAAGAGAAATTTGGTTTTTGATTTTTTATTTATTTTAGAATTTGATTTATAAGTTTATTATTATTATTTTTTTTTAGATTGGAAAAAAATCCATTTATAGAATAAATAAAAAATATGGATTTAAAAAAATAAATAAAAAAATATGGATTTATTTTTTAAAATAAAATCTGGATTTTTTTGAAATAAAATATGATTTTTTTTTTTTAATAAAAGCTGGATCTTTTTTTAATTAACTATTTAAAATAATAAATTACACAGTAGGGGTATTTTAGACTTTTTAAATAGAAAAGTGAGTCAACGGTTAAGTTTAACCGTTGACCACTAACGGTAGGGGAGGTTTGTGTAATAATGGGCAAAAGTTCCATATATGTGTAATTATGTCTAATGTTAGGGATGTTTGTGCAATTAGTCCAATTTTTTTTGGTATTGTTTGAGTTTTTTTGGGAATTTTTTTTTTTTTTTTTTTTTTTTTTTTTTATACTACTCAATCCATAATAAAAACTCACATCATATATTTGGGACCCATAGACATAACGGGCTCGGGGTGGGTGCCCACCCCTGACCCACCCTAGGGCCGCTCCTGAATACCAGTAGGCCCTTTCTTCCGAATTCCGATCGTTTTGACTTAATATGGTCTAATCACCTCTGTTCAGTTTGAGGCGGTAAGTTAAGAGTAATCCTGCACAATTGTATGAACCAGTTCATGCTTACTATGCAACGACTTCTCTAGACTTTCCTACATCAGTCAAAACTCTCTCTGTAGTTTTCAGACGCAAACATTTGTACTTTTTGTCTAACCGTTTTCATTTTTACACTATAATAAGAAACAGTACCCTAGAATAAGGACTAGTGCACCCAAGAACCTCTCCTAGAATAAGAAACAGTACCCTTTAATGCACTGTTGCACCTATTGTGATCATGCTTTATTTTTTTAAAACCATCACAGCAACTCACATACAATTACATTAAAAAATTTGTCTTGTTTTAGTATGATCATATAACTCATATACGATCACATACATCAGTACACATGTGCATATGTACACCGGTATACAATATAGATAGCCATATATGGTCCCTTTAGTGAACCGATGCACTCATTATGATAATGTCTTTTTTGGTACGATTACATCAACTTACATGCGATCACATTAAAATTTAATATTGTAATTTAACGTGATCACATATCACTTATATTCAATAACGGGGGGATAGGGGCCATGGCACCCCCAATCACAATTCAAGAATTTTGACTTATAATAATATTGTAGTATATAATTATATATGCATATGATAATTGTAACCTGGTCCCCCATATTATTCATAATATAAATTTTTTCCATATTTATGTTTTGCCAACATAAAATCAATCCCTTTTAGTATTTTAATTTCTTATGATTTCATACATTATTTCCTAATATAGTCTACATATGGGTTCAGCGAATACACGGTTATTGGATAGTTACATGGTTAATTTTCAAGGATTTCAATCAAAAGGTCTATAAAAATTAAAGATTTAAAATTTTAAGAGAAATTAAAACTAAAAAGAAATAACCTCATCTCGTAATTACACTCGCAACTATATATGAACTATATAGCACCTAAGCCCGTCTAGATACTATATATGTATCTAATTTTTATTTTTTATTAGGTATTCACTAGAACAAATTAAGACTTTCTTTAGACGATATGAGGTTGGTCCAGTGGTAAACCCCTCATACTTACACCATGAGGTTGTGGGTTCGAATTCAAAAAAAAAAAAAGAAAAAAAAAAAAACTGAATTTATGTAATATTTCAAAAAAAAAAAAAAAAAAAAAAGGCTTTATTTACTATTTTATTATGCAATATTTATCTTGTTTTGAGGTGGACTAGGTGGTTGTTATCGTTTACTCTACATAATTTGTATCATGAACTTAAAGATTAAACGGTATTACAATTGAATATATTAATATATTTTTCTTACGTGATATTTAATATTAGTTTCTGTCCTGACACCCTAAAGCCAAAATTCTGGCTTCGCCCCTGTATATATGATGACATGCAACAGTATCACGATGTATTAATAGAATGTCCCTATAGGTATGCATCTGTAATGGAGCTTGTGGTAGGAAAGTGTATTGATAAAAAGAAAAAAGAAATTAAGATTAAAATAAAAGAAATTATAATAATACCCTCACCATTTTGTGCTGCATTGGCATCATCTCTCATGGTTTCAGTCGTCCAGATTTCTTTATATCTACAAATACAAACATTATATTGTTCTTTAGAGTAATTGAATTTCATCAAAATCTTTATGATTATTAATACAAGGATCTCGATCTTATAAACGAACCGATATATAATAATAATAATATATGAGTGGTTCTCCCTTAAAGATCTTGATGAAATTTATCGATTTTAATAAATTTTGATTTGAATTTCTTTGTGGGTGATAATTTTTCAAATTAGTAAACCAAATTTGAATTTTTTTTCAAACACTAGTTGTAACCATTTTTTTTTTTTTTTTCATTTTTCCCATTTTCACCCAATTTTATGATGTTTCATATTCAATAAAATTAGGAAAAAAAAAATAGTTGTTGTTCTTGAAAAAATTTCAAAATTTTCTTACAAGTAGATTTCATTGAATTTATCATCCATAAAAACATTCAGATCAAAATTTATTAAAATCAATGGATTTGGATCCCTTATTTAATTAATTCAAAGTAAGGACACCGATGAAATTCATCAATTTTAGTGAATTTTGATCTTTTTTTTTTATATATATTTTTTATTTTTTTATGAAGTTCTGAAATCTACTTGTAATTAAGAAAATTTTGAAACTTTACAAGTACAACAACTATTTTTTCCTGATTTTGTTGAAGATGAAGCATCAGAAAAATGAGGTGAGAAATATGTAAAATGAAAAAAGAAAATAGTTGTTTTGTTTAAAACTAATATTATTTTTTGCACTAAGAATGATTAATAGCTTCTTCAGCCTCGGAGGAGCCGATCTGCTCCTCCATTTGTTCTCGTGAGGAGAAGGAGTAGACACTTTTTTTTTTTTTTTTTTTAATTGAAAAGCAAGAAAAACATATTTTCTGTGTTTTCCAATTTTATCAATATAATAGTTTGGTTTTCAAAACCAATTGTGAAAACACTTACTAAACAACATCCAATCCTTGTTTTCAAAACCAATGGAAACAAAAATGGGCCTGAAAATCATTTACTGTATAAGCCCTAATCATGTGTGGATTCTATATATCTACACAAAATACAAAAGGGTCATTTGGTTTTTTTTGTTTTTTTTTTTTGTTTTTTTATTATCTAAGACTGAACGGTCCTGAATTTTATTGAAGATTGAATAGAGATCGAAAACCGAAACTAAATGAAATGTTTTAGTTTTATTTTTCTTGTGTCAAAATACAGTTTCAACTTGTTTGTTTTTTTTAAAGATAAAATTGTTTGAAAACAATTAATTTGACACTTATACCCTTGTTACTATTAATTGTTATATATTTTCATTTGATATAATACAAACAAATAAATAAAAATAATTTAACAAATCCTAAACCATTTTTATGTAATTATTAAAGATATTATTTAATTATGATTAAGATATGATAAATAAGGACTCTTACGAAATAAAAAAAATAAAAAAATTTGAAGGTTCAACTCCATTGTTGAAAGTGACAATGTGATTATATATACGTAATATATTATATGTATTATAGTTTTTTTTTTTTTAATTTATTTATCATTAATAATATGTTAAAAGAAAGAAATATGTATAATATAAAATTATAGTAATATAGTATTAGACATATGTTATCTTTTGAAGGATAATATTGGAATGAAATATTTTGAAGGCAATCTAGTTATTTGGAATTAGGTGAAAAGTCTGAATATTTTACTTTTTACTCGAACGTCACTACTTTTCACATTTGATAATTTCTGCCGGTCATATTTGCTACTTTAGAATTTTGAGGCCAACTAGTTACTAAGAGCATCTCCAAGGGGGGCTCCCTAAACCCCCTCCTTAGCTAAAATAGCTAGTGGGGATGGTTTCAGAGCACTTCAAGGGGCTCTTTAAATGATTCCCTATTTTAGAGAACCACTAAGAGGCTTTCTAAATGTAGGGAGCCATTTCAAGCTCACTATCTTCTCTCTCTTATTTTTTTAAAAATATTTTTACGTTGATTCATTTTCTCTCTCTTATTTTTACGATTTAAAACAAAATAAATTTATTTATATTTTAAATTCAAAAAATATTAAAATTTTAATGACTAGAGAGGATGGTTGGAGTGGGTTGCTAACTAAAATAGCTTTTTAGTTAAAATAACTAAAATTTAGCTAAAATATAGAGAGCATGGTTGAAAATACTCTAAGATAAAAAGTAACTAATTATCTCTTATATAACTACCCAGTAATCTTGTTGTTAACAGCAAGGTAGCAAAACCCATAGATGAATAATAATAAATAGTTAACATAAGTTGAGATGGTAACCGGTAACTCGGTAAGCCTCTTTCCTTATATGTTATATCAATGAGATTATTTGGAACAGTAGTAGGAACAGTACATATGAGAATCCATGGCATTCCAAAATAAACAGAAAGGAAAACAACAAGATAAAAAGGAAAGAACAAAAACTTGCTTGAGAAATTTAGTTAATTACCTGCTTTTGCAGCTCCAATTAATTGAAGGATTTGAGTAGAGAGAAAGAAGACAATAATATCAACGAAGGTAGAAGAATCCTAAATGAAGTGTTGAGCAAGAGTTAATTATATATATCCACTCTGGCCTAGTGGCCTGTACTGTATCCACATTGACCAAGGCTCAAGACTTTTTTTTTTTTTAGCAGCAAATTGCTCTCAAGACTTGGTTTCTCTTATAAAGGTCATATAGCCATCTTTGAACTTTTATCTGGATAACTATAGAAATAAAATTTGTTATAAAAGAATTTATATATATATACATATATATATATATACACATAAGATATACCTTGTGTGCAACGCTGTATGGTGCAACCTAAAAAAATTTAACTATAATCATGTCTTTTTTAGTACGATCACATAAACTAATATGTGATTACATGTCTTAATATGCGATCACAATAATTTAATTGTGTGATAACATTCAATTTATATGTAATAACATTATACATATTTTCTATTATCAGTTTGTCCTGACAATAAATATATCAGGACGAAGAATGTGGACCACTTGATTTACATACTTTGACTCAAAGTGTATGCACTTGTCAAAACTATATATATATATATATACAGTCTTTCTATTGTCAGTTCATCCTGTCAATAAATATATCAGGACGAAGAATGTGGACCACAGATTATAGAGAAGTTTTGACAAGTGCATACACTTTGAGTCAAAGTATGTAAATCTAGTGGTCCACATTCTTCGTCCTGATATATTTATTGTCAGGACGAACTGATAATAAAAAATCTATTTATATATATTTATAATTTTTCTATTATCAGTTCGAACTAACAAAAGATATATCAGTTCCTTACATGTGGGTTATTGAATTTAAATACTTTGACTTGACTGCATGCACTTGTCAAAACATCTTTTAAATCCAATGGCTCACATATAAGGAACTGATATATCTTTTGTCAGTTCGAACTGATAATAGAAAGAATGTATATATTTATATGTGAAAAATCGCATATAATCCACACACTTGCTTTAAAATAATAATAATTATTATTATGGTCCATGGCTCCATGCCGTTATGGTGATAAAGACATTTAATAATAATAAACTTAGTTCAAATAAAAAAATATATAAATAAAAGGTCTTCCAATTTGCATGTGTAAGTGTGCTCTTGGGGTCCCTTCATTAACTGTTGATGCCAGTGACCTTGTCCATTTCTTTTAATAAATTATTGAGGAAAGAGAACGATAAATATAAGGGTGATCAATGCATTATGTTATATGAAAACAATGACTGGTTAATAATTAAGAATTCTTGAGAATTAATAGCTAGTCCTATTGCAATGTATGATCACCCTTATATTTATCAGACATTGCAATTTTTATTTTAATTTAGTTAGTAAAAATTTCAAAAATAAAATAGTTGTTAAAAGTATAATATATTTTTGTTATTAAAGTGTCAATATTTTAATTTAAGAATAATATTTAAAATTTTAAAAATATATAAATTTAGATTGTATATACAATTTCAAAAGAGGTGAATAATATCACTGCTCAACATTTAAACTTTATAATTCTTCTATTAAACTACGCACACACCTAAGCACTTAACTATCTTGATTGATTGATTGATGTTAAACAAAGATGGAACACAATAAGTGAATGGTGCTAGAAGAAATAAGATTGGTCTTAAAGATAGGCTTGTATTGGTCCTTTTCTTTTAAACAATAATCGATGAGGAAAGAAAACAATATGTCGGATGAAAAAAAGTGACTTGTGAATAATTAAGGTTGTTGTAAAGTCTATGAGTTTAGTTAATTTTATTTCGTAAATAAAATACTATTTAATGTAATTAATTTTAGCTTAGGTGCTTGATTGTATTATTGTGAAGATCTTGAAAGAGTCGAGTAGGTGTCGAAGCTACATCTTAAGTGTAACTTTGAAAGGTATGATTCTTGAAACCTAAATTTGAATTATTTGAGAGAATGATAGGTAATCACACATATACTCATATCATGCATTTATTAATTATTTGTTTGCATGTAGTTTTCATGTTAAGTTGTGTGAATTTTCCTCTAAATTTTGAAAATGTTTTAAGTTTTTCAATGTTTAAGAGTTTTCAAAACAGACATTTGTTTAGTTTTTCAATCATATGTTTTTATGAGGTCTTTCATTTTGAGTTATGAGAACACCATGTGAAACTAGCTATCTTTCCGATGGTATATTACATGAAGCATTTGAACTTCGTTCGGATATGTTTTGGAGTGTTCAAAGCCAAAACTGAAACAGGGGAAACATGGATCTTGAGCTACAGGACCACCGCTGACAGTTGTGGCCAGCAGCGCAACTCGAGAGCATTGCTGTCAGTGGTGCTCAACGGTGGCACCTGATTGGTTTTGCCTAATTTAATTGTTTTCGCCATATCTTGGTCGTTTTCCGTCTGTTTGACGGGTACGGATATTGACACCCATAAATATGATAAGCGCACCCATATTTATAAGTACACCCATGTCTAAATTTTAAAATTAAAACATTTCTATAAACACCCATCTTAATGCCAATAGCGCCCTTATTTAAATGAATGTTTTCATTTCAATATAATTTATTTATAAGCTCTCATAAGTTATTAGAACACCCAATTTTACAAATGATAAAATTTTAAATTCTCTAGACTCGAAAACACAGTCTCAAGAATTCTTAAATTCTTAAATTTCGAGAATTTCCACTTTAGGCCAATTTCCTGCTATGGAGATTTTGCCCAAGAGAGATACATAATTATCTCTCCCATGGAAATACAAGCATACAAGTTGGAGTTGTAGCCAAATGAGTAAATATGGAGCAGTGATTTAGGTATTTCGTTCTCATTGATACTTGATCGGATGGGTTTAAAAGAAGAGAAGAGTGATTTTTGAATCTCACTGTGTCAATCCACAGTGGGATATTGAGGTATATTTTTTGTAACATCAGGCCAAACACTTCCCCCTTGTGCTTTCCAATCTAAGAGTTCAAAATGAAACTCAGGGGGTAGATCATACATATAAACCTTAAGAATCGCTTTATTTTTGGTATTGCATTTCTTTTGGGGTAATTCTGCCTCTTCTTCTTCTACACTATCTTTAAGTATTGCATGGTTTCTAATCCTGGCTTCAGAATTACCATTGTTAACTATAGGCAGGGGATTGCTATTGGCATTGGTATTGGTAAACAAACTACTATCAGTGGAAGTGGACCGCAATACAAAGAACCACGACAAAAAGAAGAGACTTGATGCAATTGTGAACAAGGAAAACAAAGACTTATGAGTAATGATCCCAAGAGATGATTTACTCCTCTCACCCATAGCAGCAACACTAATCCAAGAAAGCTAGTAATGTTTTCTCTATAGGAGCCAAACACCATTAATATTGTTATATAAACTTAAATTGCTAACGCAATCATCAATGCTATGCTAAAATATCCAATACCCAGAAACCAGCACATAGAGAGAATGACAACAAACCCAAATCACAAACCCACCAAATAAAAATTGCTAAACCCTTAAATGATTTGAAAAACCGAAATTGGGAAATATGATTAGGTGGAGAGTGATAAATGGGAAACCATTTAATTAGGGTTTAGTTTTTTATTTTTACTTTTATTTTAATAAAGTGATATATTTAAAGATATGGGTGTAATTAATGGTGTAAATAGTATTTTGTTTATTTTTAATTAAACTAATTTGTCCTTGTTGGTAAATTCCTATTGGGATATTTTTGTAATTAAATTTTTATTAAAATATGGGTGTGCTTATCATATTTATGGGTGTCAATATCGGCTCCCCTGTTTGACCTCTCGTTTATTTCAAACTTTCCATAATTGTTTTCCCCATCTTTTTAAAGTATTTTTAACTGGGAAAAAATTATTTGAGTTAGATTTCTAAATTGTTTTTAAAATTGTTTTTATGTTTTGTTTCTAAATTGATGTGTAAATACAATTTTAGAGGGGTGAAAATAGGGGTTCAAAAATTAAATGACACTTTTTTAATGTGTAGTTTTAAGAGTATCACTATTTTAATAACTTAAGTTTAAATATCATTTAAAGTGTGGATATGATAAAAATACCTTTAAAACATACTCACAAAAATAATTCTCGCGCTTTTTTGTGTTTATGAGACTTTTCAGATATTTTTTGAGACTTTTTGATAGTATACGAGACTTTTTGGGAATTCTGAGACTTTTAGGTAGTTTTCGAGAATTGTTTTGTAGTTTCCGAGACTTTTTACAGTTTTCGAGGCTTTCTAGATTAAAATGAAAATTTTCATTTTTTTTTACCTCCATTGGAGGCCGATTTCGACCTCCAATGGAGGTCTTTAATCTCTATTGATGAATGACCTCCATTGGTCCTCCATCAATGGAGTTTTTGAAAAAAAAAATCTAGAGAATTCATTTCAGAGGTTGAAGAAACAAGGGCATTTTTTTTTTGGAAATCACTTAATTTAGTGTCATTTAAACTTAAATTATTAAACCAGTGATACTCTTAAAATTCAAACAAAAAATAGTGATATTTCTCACCATTTCCATGGTAAAAATATCGTCACTTAACATTTAAACTTGAGAATTCTTCTATTAAATTACGCTAACCTAAACGCTTAGTTATCTTGTTTGTTTGTTTATGGCTTGGTGGTAAACAGGGACGGAACACGATAGGGCTAAGGTGAGCGGCTAAAAATAAATATAAAAATAAGATGGGTTATAAAGAATGTAAATTATATCTTATCAACAAAATAATAATAATAAAGGGTCTTCCTACATGCATTAATGGTGGGGGCTCTCTTAATTAATGGTTGATGCTGTTTCTTTTCTTTTAATCAATAATTGAGGAAAGAGATGTATAACTGTGATCATACATTTACATTATGTTAGATGGCAAAAAAGGACTTGAATTATTAGGGTTGTCAAATAACCCATTCAGGCCTAGGACTATGAGGCCTCTCAATAATGGCAGAGTCAGATTTGATAACATTTAAACTTGAGAAATCATTTATTAAATTACGTATATCTAACCACTTCATTATCTTTCTTTGTTTGTTTATGGTTTGGTGGTAAATGACCGGGGAAGTTTGTGACTATGTCCAAAATTGTTATATCCATGTAATTTTATCAAACCCTAGGGGTGTTTGTTAAATTAGCCCAAAAACTTATAATTTTGTATTGTATTAGAGTGCCTCGTGAACCACGTTAATTGATTGTACCAACTTTTATTTAAAGATTCCAATCTCTATCTTCTACTAGCTTTTTGTTTTTCATGATTAAGCTTTTTCTCAAAGGAGAAAAGCAGGATATATGGTATGATTAAAAGAAATTGTGTGATTTCTTTAAAAAAAAAAAAAAAAAAAAAAAAAAAAAAGGAAATGGAGTGATTGTTAATCTGTAATGGAGCCCAGGGGCGTACTTTAGCTGATAGATGAACGTGCTTGGGGTTTGGGCAAATAACTCCTGAGCTAATGGCTCAAATCCTATCAAAGGTAAAAACTTTAAAAAAATACATGGTCTAGATAAATGGATAGATAGATATTGTTAAAAAAAAAAAAAAAAATGTAATAGACCCTTATAATTTAAAAAAAAAAAAAAAAACCGAAAGAGTTATATTTTCTCTTTTAAACAAATTAATTTGAATAATACAAAAATTTGAAACAATTGACCAAAGGCTTCATTGATTTATAATTGTATACTACGTTTTTTTTTTTTTTTTTTAATCACAAACATAATATATCTAAGAGGTGAAACTTGAGTGAAATTAACATTGATAAATAGACCTTCCAAAACAAAAACATTGATAAATATATCTTCATTAAAAATAGAAAATTAATAGTTGAATCCTTACACATTTTATAATATCAAAATTAATAACCTTAAAAATTGGAATAAATTAGGTTGTCCAAATGATGTGGCATGAGATTATGAGATAAATGATGAGATGTTGACAACTCACATGCAGCATCATTTGGATAAATTTTTCAGACAACCTAACATTACTATAAAAATTATAAATGTTTTAATATATTGATTTTTATTTTTTTTAGAGGAAAAGAAAATATTTTGATTCGGCTAACCTTTTGTACTTCTTTTCTTTTAATTAATATATATATATTTTTCTTTTTACACTGTTTTAAAACCCCCCATCAAACAGTGAAAACAACAATAAAATTGTATGAAAAATGCTAAAAATTTTAAAAAGAAAATTAGTATGTTTATCAACTAAATTTTGTGATCTTAAGTTTTATCTAATTTATCAATAAAATTATATCATATTTTAATATTCTCTATGCACCCTATTTGCTTTGCAACCCTATTCCAAAATTTAAACCCAAATACACTAAAGTGGAAATGGTGAGAAATGTCACATTTTTAAGTTGGTGTTGTAAGAAAGTCACCGCTTTAATAACTTAAGTTTAAAAGACACCTATTATGGTGAACGGACAAAAATACCCTTACTTTACACATTCTTTTACTTTGAAATTTTCTGAGACTTTATTTTTTCATCTTCTTCATAGAGGTCTGTTTAACAGACCTTCATAAGTTTAGTGGCGCTACGCAAACGCATTCGGGGGCCGAGCAGTATAAAAAGGCACGATTCATGTACAAAAAGGCTCGATTCATGTACAAAAAGACACGATTACTGTACAAAAAGGCTCGATTCATAAAGGTTCAAAAAGGCACGATTGCAGTACAAAAAGACACGATTACTGTACAAAAAGGCACAATTCATGTACAAAAATGCTCGATTCATGTACAAAAATGCACGATTATTGTACAAAAAAGCACGATTATTGTACAAAAATGCTCGATAAATGTTCAAAAAGGCTCGGATAACTGTTTAAAAGGCTCGAAAATGCACGAAAATGTTTAAAAAGGTTTTCTCTCAACGTTTGAAAAAGACACAAAGTGACAAAAATGAGTATTTTTGTCTGGTCATCTAAATAGGTGCCTTTAAAACTTAAATTAGTAATGTGGTGCCTGTCTTACAAAAAGTGCCCCAAATAGTGACAAAATTTTTTTGAACCCTATACTAAAAGACGAAGCAATACATCATGCTCAAGACCTATAAAGAGATGCCTCGACCCCGAATGCGTCTGAATTTGTCTATATAAAACAGAGAAGAAGACAATATGTTCAGATTGAGGCACAAGGATTCTTTTATTCCATATAAAAGCTTAATTAGATGATCAGCTAAACATATTGTCTTCTTCTCTCTTCTACACACACAATGTGATAAAACTTAATATCACAAAATTTAATTGTAAAGATTCTAATTTTATTTATTTATTATTATTTTTTTTAACTTTTTAAAATTTGTCATATGATTTGACGGTTGTTTTCGGTTTTTGATCGGGTATTATAATAGGAAATAGGATATATAGAGGGAAAAGAAAATTTAAATTAGTCATAATTTTAAGGTTAAGTTTGGAATTATTGAAGTTGCAGAGAATCCACTATTAATTTTCTATTTTTAATAATGAGTGTAGAAAATAAACAAGTGTGTAGCAATTTTTTTTTTTTTTTTTTGGGTAATAATAAATCCATCCATAATTTTATCTATTAACTCTATAATTAAATGCGGTTTAGATTTGGAATTATAGATCCGATTTACGTAGTACATTGTTGAACAAGTGAAAGACTTTTATAAGGTCTATATTGTTCAAATTTACTTAAATTCGATGTTTGGTGATGAGGGGCTCCAACCGGGAAGAGAGACTCCAACCCACAACCTCGTATTGTAGCTACGAGGTTGTGGGTTTGAGTCACCTCCTTCCCAAATATCGAATTTATGTAATACTTCGAACTTAAATAAATTTGAACAGTATATACCCCCTCACACCTATAATAGAGCAGTCTGTTTTTAAAACCCTTAACACTCTATGATCCAAAGTCCCAACTCCCAACTACAAAATAAAAATTAATTAATTAATAAAAGTTGGACTAAACAATTGGTTAAATTTTCTCAAGTTAATATAAGTAAATTATTTTATTGAACATGTAGTTTCATCTTATTTTAAATAAAATTATGTAGATTATTGAATTGAAAATTTAAATAAAAATATATTTAATTAACATAATTATTTTTATAATATTAAAATTACTTATTAAAAATATTTCTATTTTTATAAAAAATAAAATAATTTTATGAAAACTGTTTTTATTAATCGTTTTTGTTTTCATGAACTCGAATGAAAACTAACGTCAACAAAGAAACAGTGAAAGTTTTATTTATTTATTATTATTTTTTTTTTACGTATAACCACTGCCGGGACCCGGCGAGAATAGACTCTACAAGTACAGTCCAGAATACTACTCCCACTATCGGGGAGATCCGGCGAGAATAGACTCTACAAGCACAGCCTGAAATACTACTCACACTATTGGGGAGAGGATACAAGTGGAATACATCTTTTCTCACAATTAGATAGAGGAATGCTCCCAGAACCGGGAGATGGCAACCCACACTTGAGATTTAAAGGCCAAGTGGGACAAAGAATGTATATACAAATATATGCACACACATGGCTTTGAACCGTGGTGGTAGAGGCTCCTAGAGAGTGTCCAACCATATTGGCAAGATGTTAAGTGTAGAAACAGTGAAAGTTGATTTTTCATTCAACTTGTAATAAATCTGATAGCACTAAACGACAAGTATTGGATTGGTTATTGTTATATCAAGGGGGAATTGCACAAACGTCCCCTAAGGTTTGATAAAATTACATAAATATGACAGTTTTGACCATATACGCACAAACTTCCCTCAACATTTAAAAATTGTTGCACAAACATCCACTACCGTTAGATGGATCCGTTAGTCAATGGTCAAATGTGTAAAAAGTCCAAAATACCCTATATTTTTATTTTAAACATTATTAAAAATTCAAAAATAAGATAAAAAAATATTAAAAAATCTTTTAGAAAATATGAATGTATCTTAAATCAGAAAGTTGGAAAAAAAATTCATCTTAAAAAAAAAAAAAAAATTGTTTGTACAATTCCCCCTTGATTTTAAATAAATTTAAAATTTAAAAATTATTTATTATTAAATTGTTTAAAAAACTATTTTTTTTATTTGTAAAGATGATTTTTTTTTTCTAGGTTTCAGATTTAAGATACATTTATGTTATCAATTTTTTTTTTAAAAATATTTTTTATCTTATTTTTTAATTTTTTTAGTTTATTTAAAATAAAAATAAAGGATATTTTAGACTTTTTACACTGTTGACTATTGACTAACGGAATTATTTAACGACAGGGGATGTTTGTGTAACAATTTTCAAATGTTGAGGGAAGTTTATGTGTATATAGCCAAAACTACCATATCTGTGCAATTTCATCAGATCTCGAGGGATGTTTGTGCAATTCCCCCTTATATCAATCATGCACTCACTTGGGACCCATAAATTGATAATATGCATATCCTTTTCAATCAATGAGGTGATAATGTTTTTATTTTTTTAGATGTTAAAGATATATTCGATTTTGATTCAAAATTTTTTAGAACTAGTTATGAAATTTAGATACAATTATTTTTAATTTTTTATTTATTTTATTTTATGGAAAGGATATACAATTTCAAGTTTTAAAGAATAATTTTGTTAGTTACAATCTCATCATTAAAAAATTCTTTAATTTTCTGTATGAAAATAAAAAAAATAATTTGTGGATTTTGTTAAGAATAATTTGCAGGTCTTATATATATATATATATATAGTGTATTTGAATAAATAATTGATCAAACTTTACTTAAAGTTGTGTTTTGTAGTGATATGACATTTGTAATCAAGTGATATGACATTTGTGATCAAACTTTACTCAAAGTTATGTTTTGTAGTGATATGACATTTGTAATGGTCCTATGGGACAAGTCTAGCTGTATTTATTTATTTATTAATTATTTTTTTACACCATATCTAAGGTTGAAGAAGGTTTTTTCTCATATTTGATGAATCTTCCTATTATCAAAATGCATATTCATTCTTCCAATGAAATCATATTACAAATTAATTATTTTTTTATACACCTGTCGTGATTTAATTTATGTATACATATATTTATTTGGGGATAATTCATTTTTAACCAAACATTGTTTACAAAAAATCAAAAATAAGTTATAGCCAGCATTTTAAAAATGATATTTTGTGATAAATAATAACACAATCTTACCAAAATACTCTACCTTCATTAAAACTTTCCCTCCAACACTTGTATGCACTTTGAATGGAGAATGCACGAATGACACCTTTTTAGGATCACGTAAGATGCATATAGTGCATGAATGTATCATGTAAGATGTATGGAAAGTACGAATTCACGGATAAATCACACATTTTTTTTTTTTTAGAACATGAAAAAAATTAACTCTTTAATTATGGGCATTTAGGATTTTGTTTTTTTGGCTGTAAGTGATTTTAGAAAACCGAATTTTGTTATACAGTAATTTTTCTTTATAAACATAGCTAAAAGTGTTTAGTGTAACCTGAGTTTGGATATTTTCTAGAATTTCCACTATTCTATTTTAAATATAAGTCTTTATTTATTTATGTTGACTACTTGAGATCTAACATCATTGGATAGTGCTTTTAAACTTGGCATAGAATCATAGATATATAGGTGTAATTGCACATTGTTCCTCTTGAGACAGATCTGGACTCTGGAGAGTACTGAAGAGGGATTTTCTTCCAAACAAACTCAGGTATAGTGTGTTTATATATATATATATATCTTCTATATAATATTTATTCTTATTGTTGTTTATTTGGAGCTTTTTAAATGTGTTTATTGTTTTCTTTTCCTATATATTCAAGCATGCTTACTACTTAATAGTTACTAGCTAGCATATATATAATAAATTGCAGAGAAATTAGGAGAAATATATGGCAGTATCAAAGGCAAAGGATTCAGGTGATGAGGCACCGCAACCTCGGACCGAGGACGAAGTTAAAAGGCTGAGGGATGCTGTGCTATTTGCTTGGGAGCATTTGCATACGGTGGTCAAAAACAATGGTGGCTCAGGCTCAGCCTCAGATGCAGCACCACCAAGTAGTCTACAGCAAGTAGCACAACAATTGATTACCAAGCCAGCAGCGCCTGCAGCAGGATTGCCTAAATATGATGCAACAACAACAAAACCTACATCACTCAATGATCGCCAATGTACTAAGGTTGTTCGGGCTCAGTCTCGCCTTTGAATTCAACCTTATATATATATATATATATATACTCACAATCATGTTTTATATTTGGGAGTGTTTTGTGCTGTCAATTTTCTAATGTTTCTCCTTAAAATTAGTACTATGTATATGTAAATGTGTGTATGTGTGTTTCCAAATGAAAAAAGAAAACAAATATGCTTATGGAAATATGTTTGTCAGTTAATTAAATTTCGATAAACCCTTTTTTGTATTGTAAAATCACTTTTTATTCTTAAGCAACTTTTTGAAGAAATATTTGACAATATTTTTTTGAAATGATCATAATTTAAATACTACAAGAAACTCTGCCTGTCGTTGCAAATTTTTTGCGGCAAATATAGGAGTGGCAATTTATTAGCCGCAACCATTCGATCGTGGATAAAATGAAGAGTGTTTCATAGGAGGCCGAGTTTGACGAGATGAGGTTGCTAGCACTTGGAGAGCTAAAGTTTGATGGCGAACATGAGTGAAGCGGAGAGTTCTATCGGACTGGAGTCGATGGTGGCAACGTATTCGGCGAAGAGATCTGGCAACATTTGGGTCGATGGTGTCGCCGGAGGTGGATCCCACCTCTGGCTATTTCTACTTTTTAGTCAAATACAAAAGTAAAACAATTTTAAATTGATTCTACCAAATATCTATCTATCTATCTATATATATATATATATATTGTAAAACTGATTATTTTTAAAGTGAAGGTATATAAACTGTTTATTTCTTGAGCAAAGATATCTCAAACACTCTTAAATTAATCAAGAAAACACTTCACTTGTACAGCAGAATTGAAAAACTTGTAATAATCAATAAAGTGATTAATTTCAGGTTTGGTGAAATCAGAAATATATGAACTTTAATTGAACTTTGAAGTAGCATGCATGCATGGATGGCCTTGTCGGCCCTATAACTTTTGACTTCATATCTATCCACCTGTAATGTCACTGTATACAATGACGTTCTAACAACCGCAATATGCGCATGATATGAGTTTCCAACAAGTAAAGCCTCTGTAGGTGACGTGTTTAATGTGATTAATGATATCCGGATTCTTTTGGCTAGGGATGACAGGACTTCGATTTTTTATATTTCTCGTATCTGCAATACGGTGGCTCACGAAGTTGCAAGAAGGGCTATTGGTTTAGAAAATTCAGTGTTTTTGAATGCTTCTTTTCCTTCTTAGCTACAGAAGTTGGCCTTAACAGATGTAAATTGTTCCGTTTCTTTGCTGGACTTTCCTTGAAAAAAAAAAAAAAAAAGCCTCTGTAATTAAGTAGTGCATTTTTAAATGAAGAATTTGAGGCCATATTATTAAGGATAACTCAACATGATGATATTGTAATTATCTACATCTGTTATTATCACCAATAGTTAGTGTTCTCCTAGGATTATCTCTTTAGTCTTTGATCCTATGTAAAACTCTTCTCCTGTAATCACTGCATGTACATGCTCCTATATATATGTTTTATACAAACGTGAATAAACTAAGAAGTATTATTCTCTATATGGTATCGGAGCTCTTCTAAAACTCAAACGAGTTACTCGATCAATCATGGCTAACACAACTGCTCCGGCTTCTTCTTCTGCTTCTTCCTCCCAATCTGTCACAGTTGTTTCATCGACGTCTTCCTCCACAAAGACAATTGTCTCCATCAATATTACTGCACAAGCTCCTCTGAAATTCACAGCTACAAACTACCGATCATGGAAGCTGCAGTTCCACACTCTTCTCATTGGATTTGACCTCATAGGCTTCGTAGATGGCCGGAATCCGTGTCCACCAGCAACCATCACGGTTGATGACGTCGCCACACCAAACCCTGCTCATCATATCTGGACTCGATAGGACCAACTACTTTTAAATGCCATTATCGGATCTATCTCTCCATCAATCATACAATTTATTGCTTTCGCTCAAACCTCTCGTGATGTATGGACCACACTCGCCAACACATATGCCAAACCCTCCAGAGGTCATATAATGCATCTCAAAGGAATTCTTACTAGTGTTATGAAAAGGACTCAATCCATTACGGAATACATGCAACACATCAAAGGTGTGGTTGATGAGTTGGCAATGCTAGATCCTCTACAGAATTCTGAAGACCCCACTGTGAAAATCCTAAATGGCCTAAGTGAGGAGTACAAGGACATATCGTCTGCCGTTCGGGCCCGTGAAACCGCTATATCTTTTGAAGAACTTCATGAGAAATTGATTAATGTTGAGGCAATTCTGAAGCAAGAAGCGACCAAAGCTCAAAAGTTTCTAATTACAGCCAATTATGCTAACAAATCCTTCTCTTGAAACCACTCCAATAGCCACACACGGTCCAACTGGTCTCCCAATCTGACCAACAGCAACACCAGAGGCAACAACAACAGGCTGGCTGAGAATCAGTCCTTCAACAGCAACTTCCGGCAGCCTCAGAATAAGCCTAGGTCTTACCGCGGTTTTTGTCAACTTTGTGGTGAACAGGGTCACATAGCCAAGCACTGTTCAATGTTCACAATGGCCTCCGTTAATAATCGCTCTCAGCCTAGCAATTCTCCCTGATAGTGGCAGCCGAGTGTTAATTTTGCCACCCAAAACTCAGCCTCCTCTCAGGATTGGCTTCTTGATTCAGGAGCATCCCATCATGTCACAATTGATCTCAATAATCTCTCACTTCATACTCCGTATGGTGGTAATGGCGACATTATGATTGGTGATGGCTCGGGCCTCCCCATCACACATACTGGTTTCCTTCATTTACCCTCTGAATCCTCAAAATTTTTGTTATCTAATGTTTTATGTGTTCCGGATATGAAGAAAAATTTAATCTCCATATCTCAGTTTTGTATTTCTAACCAGGTCTCTATTGAATTTTTACCATGTTCTTTCTCTGTGAAGGATCTTCGTACGGGGGCGCAACTCATGCAAGGACGGACTAGGAATGATGTCTACGAATGGCCGATTCATGCCAAGCCAAGGTTATCTTCAGTTTTCGCTTTCTCTAGTGTCAAGGTCTCCATTCCAGATTGGCATCATCGTCTAGGTCACTTGTCGTCCAAAGTCATAGGTCAATCATTGTCGTCTAAAATGTTACATGTTTCATCGCTTTCTAATTCTAGAGTCCTATGTAATGCTTGCAAATGTAATAAGACTCATAAATTACCTTTGCAATCTCAACTGTCTCTAGTTCGAAACCACTTGAGGTCATTTACTCTAATGTTTGGAGTTCTCCTATTATTTCAAAAGATGATTTTAAATACTACGTACTCTTTGTTGATCACTTCACAAAGTATATGTGGCTATATCCGTTGAAAAACAAGTCTGATGTTCATGAAGTTTTTAAACGTTTTAAGTCGCTAGTTGAATTTTTTTTTGGCCACACCATTTTTTCCTTTTATAGTGACAATGGTGGTGAATATGTGGCCCTAAAACAAACACTTTCAAATCATGGCATCTCCCACTTCACCACACCACTACCCACACCGGAACACAATGGTGTCTCCGAGCGTTGTCACCGTCACATAGTCGAAACAAGTCTCTCATTATTCACACATGCATCTATGCCTCTACAATTTTGGTCTTATGCATTCACCACAGCAGTATATATATCTCATCAATAGGATGCCCATACCATTGCTGCAAATGCAATCACCTTTTGAAAAAATATTTTCCAAAAGTCCTTCATATGAGAAGCTTCATGTATTTGGTTGTCTATGTTACCCTTGGATTAGGTCGTACAATACCCACATGCTAGAGTCGCAATCCAAAGCCTGTATCTTTGTTGGATACTCTTTGTTTCAAAGTGCCTGGAAATATATACTTGCGTGTGTCTAAACAACCTAAAAGGGAGAAAAAGGAGGGGGGGGGGGGGGGGGGGGGGGGGGTGGGGTGGTGAATGGGTTGTTAATCGATTATTACCAATTTTTCGATCAGTCAAAATTAATCACTATTAACCCAATTCAACAAACAATAAAAATCAAGTAAAAGTGTGGAAATTAAAGAACACTTGATTTTTACTTGGAAACCCTCAATAGGGAAAAACCATGGGCTGTTATGTACGCCACACACGAACCTCGAATCCACTAATTGCAATGGTGTTTACAACCTAGGTTGACCTCAACCTCTTACGGCCTATAACCCACCAGGCCACCACTACTACCCGCAGGCCTTTAAAAGTGAACCTAGTCCAATTTGCTTGAGCACTACACACCGGTAGTCACAAGACTTAACTCTCAATGAAGAGATCAATAACCTATGTGAATATATGGCAATATCCAAAATGTAAATAATGCTGGGCTACACTAAATGCTTAACTAGATGTTATAATGCAAATCAACACTCTAGTTATCAACAATGCCTACATGCTCATACATGAGGACTCAATTAAATGCAAAGAGACTCTAGCAACTTAGTTGTCAACAAACAAAGCCAATTCAACACAAGTTGTCAATAATCATGGTAAGGACTAAAAACATGCAATTAACTAATGCAATCAAGGAATTGCCAATCAAAAGCCAATCAACACAAGTTGTCAATGAACATGGCAATGACAATAAATGCAATTAACAAATGCAATCAATTAGTCCTACACATGAATGTCTAAATGCAAATCATATAGACTTAGCTAGAAGGCAAAATGGTCATAAATACTAGTTATCAACAAACAACTCATCGATCTCAACCAGAAATAAAAGTCTCAAACATGCTAAGAATAACATTAAGCAATGAGACATGCATTTAATTAACAAATAAATGCTAAACCTAGGCATACATGTCATAAGAATGAAATAAGAAGTTCTAGGACATGTAGAAATTACCTAGTCAAAGAAAACAAGAAAGCCCATGCTTGGATGATGCTAGATGCTAGATGCTCATGGGAAGTGGTTTGGTTGAGTAAATGTGAGTTCTTAGGAGCTTCTCTCTCTAGGGTTTGAGTTTCTCTCTCTAATATATGATTTTGAGCTCTAAAAAATGAGCTAGGAAAAAGATGGTACTTATATAAGAGCCCTAGATGAAGTGGTGTCATTTTGATAAAAAACTGTCTAGTTCCCATCAAGTGTACTGGTGTGTGCGCTGGTCGAGTAGCGCACGACCAGCGCATAGCCTTTGATCCAACAGGCGCATGACGACCAGCGCAAGACCAGTGGAGATTCTCTGTCCGAGTTGCACTGGTGTGGTGCATGTCGACCAGCGCAATGCGCGGGTTAGAGGACTAGCACACACCACAAAAATGCACATAGAACAATAAAAAATGTGCAAGTGTGAAGAGTGAAAATAACATGCATGAAAATAGATGGAATCATGAATATTCACCAAGCATGTGACACACAACAAATGTGCAAGATATGAAAATGTATAAGTGTGATGATAAAGCATATAAACACACAATTAAGATAGACACAAATGTAATCATAAACAATGAAATATGAAAGTGTGTGTGTGCAACTAATCTCTTCAATAAGGGTTAAGCACAAGTGATTATACCTTCAATGAGCTCTTGTGCTTAGGGGTGGGCACAAAAACTGGAACCGAACCGAACCGAAAAAGGGTGTTTGGTTCGGTTTTACACTTGAGTTCGGTTCAATTCGGTTCGAACCGAATGAACCGTATTCAATTCGGTTCCGATTCGGTTTTGAGTCTTCAAAACTGAACCGACCCGTATGAACCGACATATAAATTAAAAAAAAAAACCCTAATTTTTCTAACTCTTTTCAGAACTCTCTCAACTCATAGCTGAATCTCCTTTTTTTCTCTCAACTCACAGTCTCACACTTTCACTCTCTCTTTCTCTTCCGCCCCTTCTTCATCCAATCAACCCACCAGAAATCTTCGGTCCACCTGCTCTCGTTTCTCTTCCACGGTTTCGATTGCCGCCTACAATCGTCTCTCTTCAAGGTATTTTTCTTCTTCTTTTGCCATTCGAATCTACAATTTTCTCTAACTTTTTTCCCTCTTTTTTTGCTATCTACTTACTTGTTTTGATCTGGTGAGTGGTGACTTTGATATAATTGAATATATTTCATTTTATGTTGCATTTCTACTTACTTGGTTTTTCTGACTTTGACTAAACTTTGATTTCGTTTTCATGTTTTGTATACAGCTTTGAGTGAGCTTTCTTCAGTAGATTTGGTGTCATCAAGATTCAAGAGCCTAAGGATTATTAGCTATAAAAAGGTCAGCCTAAAGCCCTAAATTTTTTGTGATTCTGCTATGTTTTGTGTCAATAAATCAAACATGAAGTGGAGATTTCATTTACAAAATGTTTTGTTTCTTGCTGCCACGGTTTTCTGCGTTGGTGGGGGTTGGGATGTGTGTTGTGTTTTAGGTTTTTTGCAGTTTGGTTCTGTTTTTTGCCCTGTTTTGTTTGGGTTGTTTTCCATCTCTTTTGGACGTTTTTTGTGTGCCTTGGTTTGTGGTTGGCTGCTATTTGCCTGGTGTTGTTTCACTTTCATTGCATCTATTAATTAAATAGAGTTTAATTAATTGTAATCAAGATCTTTCTCTGCAATCTATTTCTTGTAGAAATAAATTTCTACTATTTATAAATTTTTTTATTATAAACAATATATTGATTATGAAAGTCAACTATAAATATATAAAAGTGGAGGTTCACTTCGAAATTGCTACTACAATGGATGAAGATTGAGGAGAAGTGAAGGTAAGAATTTTATTTGGTATTTGTTTGTTTAGTTTTACATTTTCTCTATTTATAATTGTTTTTTGTTCTTCTATTAGTTAATTACTTAATTATATTTTCCCTATTTACAGCTGAAGATTTGAAGTGGAAGAAATGCAAGGATAACATTTGAATGATTTGGTTATGTTTTATTATGTTGTGGATTGTATTTGAAGTTTAATTTTATTATGGATTGTGTGTGATCATATTTTATTTTGGATTGCATTTTGGACTTCCCTAATTCTATGTAATTGAAGTTATCTGGATTCAATTTCTAGACTGAATTTGGTAGGCTGGTAACTATTTAGAAGCTACTTTTGATTATGTATTCACTGAATTTGGTAATAGTGACACACTGAATTTGGTAGCTATTTCTGGACTCAATTTTTGGATTCAATTTGGTAGCTTATATGTTGATTATATGGACTGTGGACAGATTTGATTATGTAAATAATGAGTAGTAAATTTGGACAGCATCAATTGCCTAAAGGCCCAATTACAATAATAGATGTTAAAAGGTAAAAAAGAAATGAAAAAATATAATAAAAAAAAACTAGGCCCAACAGGCCCAAAACCGAATTGAACCGAACCGAACCGAACCAAGAAAAGGGTGTTCAGTTCAATTCGGTTTTGGCCTTCAATACGGTTCGAACCGATTCAATTTTTTAAAAACCGAATATAACTCGGTTCAATACGGTTTTGGCCAAAACCGTACCGAACCGTGCCTACCCCTACTTGTGCTTGAGGGTTTGAACTCCAACTAAGGTTGATCACGAGCAAGGAAGCCCTAAACTACCCTTACATTTTAAACCCCCAAAATGTGGTTTGTCATGTAGTAAGCCAATCAAAATTAAGAAACTTACAGTGCCTATCTTTGTCTAGACTTAGAAACTGATCGTGTGTTTGTCTCCCGTCATGTTGCGTTTACGGAATCAGTCTTTCCTTACTCTCAAGTCTCCTGCTAACTTCCTCGATCCAACGCTGACACCTGCGTCTCCTAGCTCCCTCAGCTGTCACCACTGGAGCATGTTCCCATCACTCATTCCCACTCCACGTCAGTCTTGGCTTTGCATGAATCTCCCACTTCGGCGGGACTGTCTACTTCCGGAGCTAGAACTGCTGCCTCCAACAAAGTTCCCTCTACCACATCTGTCACCATGAACCACCACCTGGTTGAAACAGTCAGAAACATTTCCCTTCAAGCCATAACTCAGCCCACTACAACAGTCCCACCTGATCTTGTCGCAACCCAGCCTTGCCCAGCCGCGCATCTATCAGTTGCGACACCTGATTCCGTCACCTGTTAGCCTTCCCTGACCACACAATCAATCGATTCAGCACCTGATCACACTGAAAATTAGCTCACAGCTCAAAGCACTTACCCCATGGTTATCCGGTCAAAGAACAATATTCACAAACCCCTTACCAAGCTGTCACTAACAAGTGTGTTATCATCATCATCTTTGCAGGTTGAACCAACATGTGTTCTCAGGCCTTGAAAATTCCTTAGTGAAGGAAGGCAATGTTCAAAGAATTTGATGCGCTCAATCGCAATGGTACCTAAGACTTAGTTCCCTCCCATCCGTCCCACAATATTGTCGGGTGCAAGTGGGTATTTCAGATTAAACACTCTCCGGATGGCTCGATTTTGTGCTACAAGGCTCGCTTGGTAGCCAAAGATTTTCATCAACGACCAAGACTTGACTATACTGAGACATTCAGTGCAGTAGTTAAGACCACCACCATTCGAGTTATACTGAGTATCGCTGTCTCGCGAGGATGGATTCTTCGCTAACTTGATGTCAACAATGCCTTCCTGCAAGGGCACCTATTTGAAGATGTTTTTATGGCCCAACCACCAGGCTTCACTGACTCTGCATATCCTTCCCATATGTGCCATCTAAAAAAAGCAATTTACAGTCTCAAGCAAGCTCCTTAGGCATGGTACACCGAACTGAAACAGTATCTCCTCCTCTTCGGGTTTGTCAACTCTAAATCTAACTCTTCCTTGTTCATCTATACCACTAATGGTTGTGTTTTATTCTTGCTCGTCTATGTTGATGATATAATTCTCATTGGAAGTGATCCAATGGTAGTGGACAAATTTGTAATGGCACTTGCTCATCGATTTTCTATAAAGGACCTTGGCCACCTGTCATACTTCCTTGGTGTTAAAGTTCTTGACTCTCTTGATGGCCTATTTCTCTCCCAGAAAAAATATGTGACTGACATTCTCATGCGGACGAAAATGCTTGATGCTAAACCTGTTCAAACTCTGCTGCCAACTGATCAAGCAATCAAACTCCTTGATGGCACTTCACTCACTAATGCAACTGAATATCGTCAAGTAATTGGTGCACTACAATACCTGTCGTTCACGAGGCCTGACATCGCATTTTCCGTCAACAAGCTTGCTCAATTCATGCATCGCCCTACAACTGGTCATTAGTTTCTCACCAAGCGTCTTCTTCGGTACCTGAAGGGCACAATCAGCCATGGTCTAGTGTTGTGCCATGATTCACCCATCACTCCACATACGTTCTCTGACGCGGATTAGGCTGGCAACCTGGATGATCGAACCTCCATGAGTGCTTATGTTCTCTTTCTTGACTCTAATGCTATCTCTTGGTGCTCTCGCAAACAAAAGTCAGTTGCCCGATCGTCCACTAAAGCTGAATATAGGGCAGTTGCACTGGCTGCATCCGAGGTAATTTGGATATCTTATTTTCTCCACGAGCTGCTCGTTCAGCCAACATCTCCTTCAACTATTTTTTGTGACAACATTGGCGCCACATACTTGTGCTCTAATCTAGTCTTCCACTCTCGAATGAAGCATATCGCCATTGATTTTCATTTTGTTTGTGAAAGAGTTCAATGTGGACAACTTCGGGTATCGCATGTGGCGTCCGTGGATCAGTTGGCTGATTAACTAACCAAGCCACTATCTAGGACAAGGTTTACGCTATTACGTTCCAAGATTGGTGTCTCTGAAATGCCCACCATCTTGCAAGGGCGTATTAAGGATAACTCAACCTGATGATATTGTAATTATCTACATCTGTTATTATCACCAACAGTTAGTGTTCTCCTAGGATTATCTCTTTAGTCTTTGATTCTATGTAAAACTCTTCTCCTGTAATCACTGCCTCTACATGCTCCTATATATATGTTTTATACAAACGTGAATAAACTAAGAAGTATTATTCTCTATACATATTTGGTTGATAGAATGGAATCCTGGTTGAAAAAGAATCCATCTAAGGAAAAGAATCCATTTCCTAGATGGATTTTCATTGTTTTGTTGTAACTTGTAATATGGAGTCCTATTGGAATCCTTGATGTTGGACCAAAATACTCAATATATTTTATGTGTTAAAAATATAATTTAAATATAATGACCTGTGGGGGTGATGAGATGAGTGAGTGGAGGTCTAGAGAGCATATCAGCAATTATATTGTGATGGCCCTTCACGTGGTGTACAGTGAAATTATATCTGGCAAACCAATCTTTGATATACAATTATTTTTCAAATAATCATTTTTGAATATTTGTTACCAATTTAACTGTTAAACTTAAAAATTATTATAAAAATAATACATAATCATGAATAAATATTAAAAAAATAATATCCTATCACAAATAAATAATAAAATATATCACTACAAGCTAATCTTAACAAAATATATCATGGTAAGCAAAAACAATTATGTCCACGTCTAGTAATTCATTTTCACGTTACTTATTTATTGGTGTGGAGTTAGAAATTCATGTTTTGGAAGGCTATTATAAATGTTAATTAAATAACAAACAAGTTGATAATATATTAAAGAGTAATGCTCCATTGCCCAAATTTGGTACCCAAATCTGGTACCCAAATGATGTGGCAACACTGTAGTGTTAAGAATTCTATTGAGTGATTTTATTGCTTTGTTTAACTTATCCTTAGTTGTCCTATTCAACAGGAACTCTGTTTTTTAATTATGTAGTGCTTTCCTATTATCTAGGTTCAGTCTAGTAGTGGAGAAAGTGTATTGATCGTGGAATTAGTTGGTTCCACAAAATCTGGTCAGTTTGTTTTGTAGCTCTATTTAAGTGAACTTAGTCATTGAATAAAAGTTAAGTTGTTTTCCTTCAATTTGAGTCTTGTGTTATTAGTGGTATCAGAGCCCGGTTGGTTTTGTCCAAAAATTCTCCAAAAGCAGCAGCCTTTTAACTTGCAACAACAAAGTCTCATGGCAACTGACAAGGTTAAAGATCAGTATGTGCAGCCCGCCATACCTCGTTTCGATGGTCATTATGATCACTGGAGCATGTTAATGGAGAATTTTTTGAGATCGAAAGAGTATTGGAATCTTATTGAAACTGGATTTGCTGAACCAGCAGAGGATGCAGTGTTAACAGAAGCACAAAGAAAGACTCTCGAAGATCAAAGGCTGAAGGATTTGAAAGCAAAAAACTATTTGTTTCAAGCAATTGATCGTACAATATTGGAGACAATCCTAGAGAAGAACACTTCCAAGCAGATTTGGGACTCCTTGAAGAAGAAATATCAAGGTACGACAAGGGTGAAGCGTGCACAGCTTCAAGCACTTCGTAAAGATTTTGAGACTCTCCACATGAAACCAGGAGAATCCGTTGATGACTATTTCTCAAGGACGATGACAATTGCAAGCAAAATGAAGCTCCATGGAGACAAGATGGAAGATGTCACTGTTGTCGAAAAAATTCTTCGTTCAATGACCACTAAGTTCAACTATGTTGTTTGCTCAATTGAGGAGTCAAAAGATATTGATGCTCTATCAATTGATGAATTGCATAGTTCATTATTGGTTCATGAGCAGAGGATCAAAACTCAAGACACTACAATAGAAGAGCAAGCTTTAAAAGCCTCCACCAATAATCAAGATGCATGGAGACAAGGCGCATCTTCTCGAGGTCGTGGCCGAGGTCGTGGCTGAGGTCGAGGACGCGGTAGAGGACGTGGTCAGAATGGTGGTTATAGAGAAGAAAACAGACCCAAGTCAGAAGACCATCAAACTACTGTTTTTCGAGGCAATGAGAGAGGACGTGGCAATCAATATCCAAATAATCAAGGATCAAGATTTGACAGATCCAATGTTGAATGCTACAGATGTCACAGGTATGGACATTATATGTCAGAATGTCGTGTTAATTTAAATAGAGACAGAGGTGAAACATCAAATTTTGTGGAGAAAGAAGAAACCACTTTATTGATGGCTTGTCAGATACAGGAAGAGAATCAAAATAACCTGTGGTATTTAGACTCAGGTTGTAGCAACCATATGTGTGGTAAAAAGTCTCTATTTTCTGACTTGGATGAATCTTTTAGAGATGTTGTGAAGTTTGGGGACAATTCTACTGTACATGTCTTGGGCAAAGGCAGTATCAAAATCAAAACTAAAGATAACTCTGTGCAGACAATTTCGAGTGTTTTCTTTGTTCTAGATTTGAAGAGTAATCTGCTTAGCCTGGGTCAGCTGCAAGAAAAGGGCTATGTGATTACCATTAAAGAAGGCAGGTGTCAAATTCAAGATTCAGAAAAAGGCCTCATTGCTCAAGTCAATATGTCAACTAACAGGATGTTCCCAATATACATTCAAAATGATGTTCAGTCTTGTTTTTCGATGACAGCGAAGGACTCAATGTGGTTGTGGCATCTTCGTTATGGTCATTTGAACTTTAATGGGTTGAAGACTCTCCAACAAAGGAGGATGGTGACAGGCCTTCCGCAAATTAATCCTCCCTCACATATTTGTGAAGATTGTGTTGTTGGCAAGCAGCACCGAGATACTTTTCCAAAAGGAAAGGCATGGAGAGCAAAACAACAATTAGAGTTGGTGCATTCAGATCTATGTGGACCAATAAATCCAACATCGAATGGAAATAAAAGGTATTTCATATCATTTATCGATGACTATAGTCGGAAGACGTGGGTCTATTTTTTGCAGGAAAAATCAGAAGCTTTCTCAGCCTTCAAAGTCTTTAAAGCTCTTGTTGAGAATTAAGTGGGTAGCTCTATTAAAATGCTTCGGACAGATCGTGGTGGAGAATTTAATTCACAAGAATTTGCAAATTTTTGTGAATCATATGGCATTCGAAGGCAACTTACAGCTGCCTACACACCACA
The DNA here is from genome assembly GCA_030490815.1 of Acer saccharum. Classification (NCBI taxonomy): domain Eukaryota; kingdom Viridiplantae; phylum Streptophyta; class Magnoliopsida; order Sapindales; family Sapindaceae; genus Acer; species Acer saccharum. The sequence goes on from CM059874.1 coordinate 17,021,440, forward strand.
ACAAAATGGTGTATGTGAAAGGAAGAACCGCACAATCCTGAATATGGTTCGAAGTATATTGACAAGCCGGAGTGTTCCAAAGAGTTTTTGGCCAGAAGCTGTGAATTGGAGTGTGCATATATTAAACAGATGTCCCACCTTTGCCGTCAAGAACATGACACCTGAAGAAGACTGGAACGGACGCAAACCGGCAGTGGATCACTTCAGAATTTTCGGTTGCATAGCCTATGCACATGTTCCCGATGAGAAGAGAAAAAAGCTTGATGATAAAGGAGAGAGATGCATCTTTCTTGGGGTTAGTGAACACTCAAAAGCCTACAAGTTATACAATCCTATCACCAAGAAGATCATGATCAGCCGAGATGTAGTGTTTGATGAAGAAAAAAAATGGGCATGGGATGTCAATAATTCAAGACAGTATATTTAAGTAGATTTCGATGGAGAAAATGAAGAAAGAAGTCAAGAACAGCCATCAAGTTCGATTCCTACGAATTTGCCATGTCCACCAATAAGCATTTCGTGTGTAATGCAGCCATCAAATTCAACCAGGGAAGCTCATGATGATAGTTCAGATGATACACGTCCCCAACGCACATAAAGAAGGCCAGCATGGATGATCGATTACGAGGTAGATGGTTTAGATGAATCTAATGATGATTCTTTTATCCATTTTGCTCTTTTTTCAGAGAGTGATCCTATATCTTTTGAAGACGCAATTAAAGAAACAAAATGGCAGCAAGCCATGGATGCTGAGATCAATTCCATTGAGAAGAACAAAACTTGGGAGCTGACAAATCTTCCAAAGGGGCAGAAGACAATAGGCGTTAAATGGGTGTTCAAAACCAAGTTGAATGAGAAGGGCGAAATTGACAAGCACAAAGCACATTTGGTGGCTAAAGGCTACAAACAAGAGTTTGGAGTTGATTACAAGGAGGTGTTTGCTCCAGTTGCAAGGTTAGATACTATCCGATTAGTGCTTGCCATTGCTGCACAAAATTCATGGCCTATTTTTCAGTTAGATGTGAAGTCAGCTTTTTTGCATGGTGAATTGCAAGAAGAGGTGTACATTGATCAGCCTCTTGGATATGTGAAGCAAGGTAATGAGCAGAAAGTTTATCGACTGAAAAAGGCATTATACGGACTGAAACAAGCACCACGAGCTTGGTACAGTCGTATAGATGCTTATTTTGCTAAAGAAGGATTTCATAAATGTCCGTATGAGCATACGCTTTTTATAAAGCTTGGAGAAGGTGGAAGAATTCTGATTGTGTGCCTATATGTGGATGATCTTATTTATACAGGAAATGATAAGGCCATGTTTGATGTTTTTAAACAATATATGATGACTGAGTTTGATATGACAGATTTGGGAAAGATGCACTACTTCCTTGGCATTGAAGTGGTACAGACATCTGTTGGGATTTTCGTTTCTCAAAAGAAATATGTGCAGGAAATCTTGAAGAGATTCAACATGAAAGATTGCAACTCAGTTGGAACTCCTACAGCACCAGACCTGAAACTAGCTAGTGAAGAATCCAGGTGGAAAGAAAGTGAATGCCACTCTTTACAAACAAATTGTTGGGAGTCTGATGTACTTGACTTCCACCAGACCAGATATAATGTATGCTGTTGGACTCATTAGTCGTTACATGGAGAATTCGATGGAGCTTCATCTCCTGGCAGCAAAAAGAATTTTTCGGTATCTGCAAGGTACAATTGATTTTGGAATTTTCTATAAACGAGGAGCTAGGTCTGGTCTATTTGGTTTTACTGACAGTGACTATGCGGGGGATGTGGATGATAGAAGAAGCACTTCAGGTCATGTGTTTATGATGGGGACATGGGCTGTTTCGTGGTCATCAAAGAAGCAACAAATTGTGACTCTTTCAACTACTGAAGCTGAATTTGTTGCAGCAGTATCATGCTCATGTCAAGCCATTTGGTTGAGAAGGTTACTTGAAGCTCTTCAGTACCAGCAACAAGGACCTATTTTGATTTATTGTGATAATGTTTCAGCAATAAAACTTTCAAGAAATCTAGTTTTACATGGGAGGAGTAAACATATAGATGTGAGGTACCATTTTCTTCGTGATTTGTGTAAATATGGTATTATTGATTTGTTTTTCTGTAGAAGTGAAGATCAAGTTGCAGACCTTTTAACCAAGCCTCTCAAGTTGCCTGTGTTTGTGAAGCTGAGACAAATGATGGGAGTATGTTCGTTGGAAGATGTTATTTGAAGGATGAAGGAAGTTGTTCTCTAAACTGATGTTTGAAGAACTGAACATCAGTTTAAGGGAGGGTGTTAAGAATTCAATTGAGTGATTTTATTGCTTTGTTTAACTTATCCTAAGTTGTCCTATTCAACAGGAACTCTGTTTTTTAATTATGTAGTGCTTTCCTATTATCTAGGTTCAGTCTAGTAGTGGAGAAAGTGTATTGATCATGGAATTAGTTGGTTCCACAAAATCTGGTCAGTTTGTTTTGTAGCTCTATTTAAGTGAACTTAGTCATTGAATAAAAGTTAAGTTGTTTTCCTTCAATTTGAGTCTTGTGTTATCATGTAGACCATTCATTTAAATTGTATTAGATTGACATGATTTACATGAATGGACTAGAGTGTTGCCACATCATTTGGACAATATAGCATTACTCTGTATTAAAATGTGAGTAAAAGAAACAAGTTTATTTTAATAGTATTCAGTACAATTCAAAACTATTCGGACAAAAGAACAATCGACCCTTTAATTAATGAATCAATTAAATTAATTAATTTATAATTTCAATTATTAAATTGCAAATTGCAAATCATGATGTAAGAATGTAAGATTAACACTATAATACTCATTATCTTCAAAACTTTCCATTTTTTTCCAAATTAGGATGCTCATTATCTTCAAGAGTTTGGATTTGGAGAAAGAGTTTCAATTTGGATAAAGAGTTTCGATTTTTCCCAAAATCGTCATATTGTCATCATCTTTATTAGTATCGATTGTTTTCCTAAATTGTCAACTATATATCCGGTATGAATAATTTCCACTTACAATATTAATTTATAAATCAATAAAAAATTAAATTATAAAATATAAAAAATTAATAATGAACGTAAGAAAAATTAATTTTAAAAAATTGAATGCTCAAGAATGTAATATTTCCCTTTGAAGCACTCACTACGCCATAAAGTTACAAACAGCAAGTGTTAAAGAAAATAATGCAACCTATTTTGATTCAAAACTTATCCGTGACCGACCATGAGTTCCTATTTTTTTTTTTAAAAAAAAAGAAGAAAAAAAGAAGAAGAGAGAATAATAATAATAATCAATAAAGCCATATCAAAGACAATGACACAAGTACATTAACCATATATGTAGAATACAATCAATAAAATTAAAAATATATATTTTTAAAATATTACAATAATTTGAGATTTAGGTGTAAGGGGTAAACTGCTAGGTCAATCTTAACTTGTCATAAAATTACAATACATATAATCAATTACATTTTTATTCCAATAGATATGAACATTTGAACAATAAGTACTCAAAGAAATATTTACCAAAATAAACCACCATAAATAAAATTCAGATCAGCACGAAGAGGAAAATGTAAAATCATAATTCCAAAAAAAAAAAAAAGATATATAAAAAGGCTCAAAAGCTGCAAGGACTCTCATGAGTTCCTTATACAAATGGAATCTCCCCATAAGTCAATACAAAATATTGAAGAATCGCAAAACAGAACTGCAATGGCTCCAAACACACACCTCAGACTTCGAGCTTGGTACAGTGCTAGTGCATCATATTACTGACCCGAATGTATCAACTAGCTGGATCAACCTCTAGAAATCAGGATCAAGCGGCTCCACTTGTTCTGAACTATCTTATGAAGTTTTCATATCTACCGAACTCTGTACAAATGTAAGAAAAACATAATACAAAGTAACTATGGTATTAGAGAGAAAATGAGAGAAACTCTCTAAACTTTTCATTGATTCTTCACTAATATAAATAAAATCTATATATAGCACATGGAATTGGTTTCTAACTAATTTTCTGATGATCAATGATTATCATCATTGATGATATTCTAGAAAGCTCACTTTGAGCTTATAACCAACTCTGACTTTTTACAACAGAATATGATGACTTGTAAATAGCTGAGTCATCATATTCTGTTATGGGAATGCTCTAATATGAACATCAGATGATGAAGTTGATTACATGAATTTTAATGATCATGATTTACCATCATCCTTTACACTCCCCCTCAAACTGTGCTTTTGTAAATCAGCCCGTTTGAATTTAGTTGTTGAATATTGATCATTGTTATCAACATCATCACTCCCCCTCAAGTGACATTGTTGCCTGTCGGCAATGAGCTTGGAAGAAAGAAGCTGAAAACGAGTAATTGCTAGAGGCTTGGTGAAAATATTAGCGGTTTGAACTTCAGTTGGGATATATCTGATGTCAATCTTGCGAGCAGCTACCAAATCACGAAGAAAATGAAGATCAATCTCAATGTGCTTAGTCCGAGAGTGAAACATTGGATTGTGAGCCAGGTGCTTTGCACTAAGATTGTCACCCAAAGAATCAGAGTGCCAACCAATTCAAGTTGAAGTTCTTTAAACAGGGACTGAAATAATAAAATATCAGTGGCTGCAAAGACAAAAGATCTGTATCCTGCCTCTGTGCTAGACCTGGCTACCACACTTTGCTTTTTTGAAGATCAACTCACAAGATTGCCACTTAAATAAAGACAGTAGCCACCCGTAGATTTTCGATCATCAACATTGCCTGTGTTGTAAGAAAAATCGTACACACAAATCTAAACACACATAGATAATATGAAAGCAATAAGAAGAAAAAGACGACATCAAAGATTTTACGTGGTTCAGCAATTTACCTACGTCCACAAAGTGCACCGCACTCAATCCACTACTTCCGGAGTTGATTACAATCTCTCAGTCTCTCTCTCAGTCTCTCTACAATTTCCTCTCTATCTCTCTAGCAACTTTTCTTACACACATTAGGGTCTATATAATGGTGGTATTTATATGGGAGCACTAGGGTTGGCCAAATCCTATTTGGAGTCTATTCCTTTTTTCTCTTTCTTTATTGTGCAAAAAATCTCCTTGCACGCGGTTTGTGTTTGAGCACTCTAGGTGCCACAACGCTCCTCACAACATGAACCTCTAGGACAAAACCGCTCTCAAGGCCGCTCTCGAAATACACAGCGCAACACACAACGTGAACCTCTGATGTATGACCGTTGTCCAAACCGTTGTCGAAATTCACAGCGCAACACACAATGCTTCTGACAATTGGCGAATCGCTTTCATGATCGCTGTGAAAGCCAAATCGCTATTCACAGCGGTTTGCTTAATTTGGCCTAGACAGCGCTTCACACCGTTGTGCCTTTAACATCATGAATCAATTCCTTCTTAAGCCACTTTTGTTGACTTGCAATTCAACTTCACAAATCCCAAGTTTACTTTGCCTTTCAATTTCACAAAAGACAAAAATAACTTTAATTTTGCTATTTCATTTGTTGACTTTGAAGTCTTCACCAATAATCCCAACAATCTCCCACTTGAAGACTAAAACTCAATAGACGTTCTCCATCCTTCCTCGATGACTTAATGGATAAATAACGGTGCACTCATCCACCATGACTTCACTCTTGAAGACCTTCTAAAGCTGCGCACAACTCTAGTTTCTCAGTAGTGATTGGCTTGGTTAACATGTCAGTTGGATTCTAGCTACCTGCTATCTTTACTAACTTCAACACTCATTTTTCGATTAACGACCGAATGAAATGGTAGCGCAGGTCTATATACTTGGTCCTAGAATGGAACGCCGAATTCTTGGCTAAGTGTATTGCACTCTGACTGTCACTGTGCAACACATTTATCACTTGATCGAATCCCAACTCAGTTAACAAATTTTGTAACCATATCAGCTCCTTGCTTGATTCTGTCATAGCCACATACTCTGCTTTAGTTATAGAGATTGTCACTATCTTCTGCAACTGGGACATCCAACTAATTGTGGTATTAGCCATTGTGAACATATATTCGGTAGTACTTCTTCTATGATCCACTTCCCCAGCAAAATCTGAATCCACATAAATTTCTAGCTTGAGTTCATATCTTCTGAAGGTTAGACATCTCTCTGTCATACCCCGTAGGTATCTTAGGATCCATTTCATGGCCTTCTAGTGAGGCTTGCCTGGATTTGACATGTATCGGCTCACAACTCCCATTGCATGGGAAATATCTGGTCTTGTGCAAGTTATGGCATATATTAGATTTCCAATGGCTGAAGCATAGGGAACTTTAGCCATGACGTCCTTCTTATCTTCCGTCTTTGGACTCTAATCCTTGGACAACCTGAAATTACTAGCCAATGGTGTTCTCACTGATTTTGCATCATCCATGCTGAATCTCTACAACACCTTTCGAATGTTCTCTAACTGAGAAAGCTTCAATGTACCTTTCTATTCGTCTTTGCTAATTCTCATTCCAAGAATCTTTTTTACTGCACCTAAATCCTTCATCTCGAACTCACTCGAGAGTTGTTTCTTCAAATTGTTAATTTCTTCTAAATTTGCACCAGCTACTAATATGACATCAACATAAAGTAGCAAAATAATAGAACTTGACTTAACCTTTTTGAAGTAGCAACAGTGGCCAACATTGCATCTCAAGTAGACATTGCCTTGCTTAAACCTATCGAACTTTTTGTACCACTGTCGGGGAGCTTGTTTTAAACAATACAAGCTTTTCGTCAACATACACACCAACTCTTCCTTGCCTTCTTCTATAAACCCCTTTGGTTTCTACATGTATATCTCTTCCTCCAAATCTCCATGAAGGAAGGTAGTCTTCATATCTAACTGCTCAAGATATAACCTATTTACTGTAACAATGCTTAACACTAACCGGATCGTAGTTAATTTAACAATAGGAGAAAAAATTTCAGAGTAGTCAGTACCTTATATTTGTTTGAAGCCTTTGACTACTAGTTGTGCCTTGTATCTCTTGGAACCATCATGTTCCTCTTTGATCTGAAACACCCACTTATTTTGTAAGGCTTTCTTTCCTTCAGGTAACTTGGCTAACTCCTAAGTTTGATCAGAAATCAACGACTTGATCTCTTCCTTCATTGCAAACTTCCACTTGCTCGCATCTTTTCCCTGATATGCCTCATCATAGCACTCAAGTTCCCCTGCATCTGTCAACAGCATGTATTGCAAGTACTTTCTATTTGGTATAGGAGTTCGAGTTGATCTTCTCACTGCACTTTGAGCATATATTGCTGAAACATCTCTAGGTGGGATATGTTCTTGAACCTGGGGCTGCATACCTTGTTCTTCATCATTCTGATTACCAAGTTCAAGACCCTATTATCTGATACATCATTCGGCCCAAAGTACTCTAGCTCTTCCAGCTCAGACACCTGTGTGTTTCTGTCTTTGTACATAACCTTTTCATTGAAGACAACATCTCTACTTCTGATCATTTTACGGTTTTAGTCATCCCACAGCTTGTAACCAAATTCATCTTCTCCATAGCCCACCAAAGTACACTTCACTGACTTGGCATCTAGCTTACTCCTCGCATGATCACCTATATGTACATAAGAAACACACCCAAACACTTTAAGATGAGAAAGTTTTACCTCTTTCCTAGTCCAGATCTCCTTTGGTATAGTGAGGTCCAAAGGCTTTGATGGTCCTTTGTTGATCAAATACGCTGATGTATTGACTGCTTATGCCCAGAACTATTTTGAAAACCCAGAATGTAACCTCATGCTTCTGGCTCTCTCAGTCAATGACCAGTTCATCCGTTGTGCTATCCCATTCTACTATGGGGTTCCAGGAACCGTTCTACTAAGCTTTATCCTGCTTAGGTAGATAAACCTCTTGAACTCATTGTCTTCATACTCTCCACCATTGTTTGAATGCAGCTTTTTGATCCTTAACCTTGTCTCATTCTCAATCCTAGCTTTCCATCTTTTGAAAGCGTCAAACACCTCAGACTTGTGTTTTAAAAAATAAACCCTTACCTTCATGGAGTGGTCATCAATGAATGTGACGAAATACTGTTTACCTCTGGTTGATGAGACTGAAGCTGGACCTTAAACATTGGTGTGCACTAGTTCCAGCTTCTCCTTTATCGGTACCCTTCCGGTCTTCTTGAAGCTCACTCGCTTTTGTTTTCCAAACATGTAGCTCTCACAGAAATCAACCTCAACACTTTTTAAATCTGGCAAATTACCTTTCGAATGTAGACACTTCAGCCCCTGACTACTCATGTGCCCAAACCTCTAGTGCCACAAGTTAGGATCATCTTTACCTTCCGCCATAGCGATTAAACCACAACCATCTGTGGTTGTGAAGAGCAACCCATTCTTATTTCCTTGGGTGATTGTCATAATACCCTTCGAAATCTTCCACTTATCACTTGTGAAAGTTGTCATGTAACCATCTGACGCTAGTTGCCCAATAGAGATCAAGTTCTTCCTCAAATCCGGTATGTACCTTACATTGTCGAGCTTCCAAATTGACCCTTTCAACTGAATCTTCACATCTCCTTTCCCTGTAATATTGCATGCTTGATCGTCACCAAGATACACATGATCCAAATTTCTAGAGACATAATTCTCGAATAACTCCCTGTGAGGTGTGGCATGGAATGACGCTCCTAAATCCAGAACCCAGGACTTCGTCTTACTTTCCAACGAGCAGATAAGATAGTTGTCTGAATCCTCCGACACACAGTTCGCATTACCCTTGCCCTTATCTTTCTTCTCAGATCTACACTCATACAAGAAGTGGCCTTTCTTACCACAGTTCCAACACTCTACATCTTTCTTGTTTCATTGCTGATTTCCCGAATAGTTGACCTAATACCTGGATATAGACTTTCCTCTTGACTTTGATCTTCCCCATTGATTCGTGTTTCGATTTATGTTTCTACTTTCTCTACCATCCATATTCGGTGCTGACGATGTAGATGCCCCTAATCCCTCTTCACGCAACCTGATCTCTTCAGTCATGATCATGTTTACAACCTGTGAGAAATCTAATTTTTCTTTTCCGAACAAGTTGGCAATTGACTAACATGTCATCTTCTAACTTTCTAGCAATTGGGTGAGCATAAACACTGCCAAGAATTTCTCATCAAAACCCATAGACATAGAAGTTAACCCATCCTTCACTTGTTGAATTGGTTTAGATACTCTTTAAAACCCTGACCTTCCGTTATCTTTAAATTTGATAGCTTATTAACAAGATGGATTTTCCTTATCGTAGAAGGTTGTTCTTATAGGTTTGATAAAGTCTTCATAAGATCTCTAGTAGTTTGCTGATCCTTTACATTAAAAGCAACATGCTTCATCAAATTGAGACGAACTGCTCCCAATGCTTTCTGGTCCAAGAGTTTGAAATCCTTTTCATCCATGTTCTTTGGCTTCCGCGTCTTTGACCAATCTACATTGGTCATAGAATCCAGCTTCTCTTTTAACGGCCAATGTAGATCTTTCTAGTACAGATCATCCTCCATCTGCATCTTCTAGAAACTGAAATTCGTCCTATCGAATTTCTCAATCTTATGAGAATCCTTTTCCGATCCCATCCCTGCGACAAAATCATTAACCTCGAGAAAACCTAGATTTGTGTGAAAAATAACCCGCCCCAACCTAGAGCTCTGATAGCAATTGTTGTAAGAAAAATCGCACACAAAATTTAAACACACACAGATAATATGAAAGCAATAAGAAGAAAAAGACGACACCAAAGATTTTACGTGGTTCAGCAATTTGCTTGCGTCCACGGAGCGCACCGCACTCAATCCACTATTTTCAGAGTTGATTTCAATTTCTCAGTCTCTCTACAATTTGCTCTCTATCTCTCTAGCAACTTTTCTCACACACATTAGGGTTTACATAATAGTAGTATTTATATGGGAGCACTAGGGTTAGCCAAATTCTATTTGGAGTTTATTCCTTTTTTCTCTTTCTTTACTGTGTAAGAAATCTCCTTGCATGCGGATTTGTGTCTTACCGCTCTAGGTGCCACAGCGCTCCTTACAGCATGAACCTCTAGGACAAAACCGTTGTCAAGGTCGCTCTCGAAATACACAGCGCAACACACAGTGTGAACCTCTGATGTCTGACCGCTGTTGAAATTCACAACACTTCTCACAATTGGTGGACCTCTCTCATGACTATTGTGAAAGCCAGAGTGCTATTCATAACGGTTTGCTTAATTTGGCCTAAACAGCGCTTCACACCGCTGTGCCTTTAACAGCGTGAATAAATTCCTTCTTAAGCCACTTTTGTTGACTTACAATTCAACTTCACAAATCCCAAGTTTACTTTGCCTTTCGATTTCACAAAAGACAAAAATAACTTTATTTTTGCTATTTCATTTGTTGACTTTGAAGTCTTCACCAATAATCCCAATAGCCTGTCCAATTAGCATCAGCAAAGCACTCCAAAGACAGTTGTTTAGCTGGTTTAAACAAGAGACCTTAAGTGATGGTACCTTTGATATAGCACATCAACCTCTTAATAGCCTACTAGTGAACTTGAGATGGAGATCGAGGCTAAAAATTGGCTCAATTTATTAACAACAAAGGCAATTTCAAGTTTGGTAAGAGTGAGATATTGAATATCATCGATTGTGCTTCTGAATAAAGTTGCATCAGAGAAAGATACACCATATATTGAAGACAATTTGCAGCCGGGTGCAAGAGGTGTTGAACATGCTTTTGAAGTAAAAATATTAGTTTTGATCAGAAGATCCCAAACATACTTTGTTTGAGAAAAAGTGAGACCACTAGGACCTTTTGAGCTTCAAAACCAAGAAAATATACACCAAAAGCAAAGTATACACCTAGAGGAATAGCAAAGCAGCCCTTAACAAAGCCTCTACAAGTACAAAAAACCCCTACACAACCAGCAAAACTAGGACTACCAAAAGCAACTTTGTTCATATTATGATACATGCTTAATTCAAGTAATATGTGCAAGTGGATGTGTCCTAATCATATTAACAGTTATGTTATTATGTTTGGATAAATTAGTATATTTTTGTTGTTGTGATTGTGCAGAATGTGTTGCTTGTCTCTAGCACCCATTTACCATTTTGTTCCTATTTTTTAGGTTTAGTTGTTGTCAGTTTATTATCCATTTAGGCCTATTTAATGTCAGTTGCAAGGAAATGAAATCAAGGAATTGTTTAGCAAATATCTCTCATGTTTCTCTCTACTATTTACTTCTTTCTCTTTGAAATATTGTTAGGTTGATAATTAGTGTTGGCATTAATTCCATATCAAAACGTGTTTAACTTGTAATGTTTAGTGGTTAGTAATTGAAGAATTTCGAAGACGAAGGACGTCTCAACCACAATTCGTTCAAGTTGCCGGCTTTTAAGAGATTCGGGCATTATCGGTCGACAAAGGTATTCAAAGACCTCTTATCTCTTACAAGGCTAGGCACCCACTCACACATATCATTCTTGTGTGTCCCTTCATGATTTAATTTCATTTACATTTCACTTTCACACACTTGGCAAAATATGCTCATGCATTCATATTTAGTTAATAAACTTTGTGTTTTGCATTTTCTAGGACTATGTCCGGAAACTAGCATATGTGTGTGTCTTTGTGTTTGTATGTTTCTGTATTTTGTGTTTAGGACTTGAACATGTTCTTATTCAATGCCTTATTGAGTTCCAGTCGTTTCGGTTACTCATTCATAAGGTTTCGAGTCCAAACAAGTTGACTATGCTACTTTACGTTCTCTTTCATTGAGTTGACTTCATCGATGATTTCCGAGATGATTTCTCAACCGTTTTTCAAATTTTTATAGTTGTCGTCGTGCGTGAGAGAGTCACGGTTCGTAATCCTAAAACGGATTCAAATTCAGAGTTCGGACGCCCGAGATACGGGCCAACGAACCGAGGGAGCGCGCGAGAGAACAGCCCAGGCCGTGGGCCCCACGGCCTGGAGCAGCCTCTGCTCCCGTGTGGGCCACGCGCCCCCCACGGCCTGGGGGTGACGTGGCACCACGTGATTGGCCGAAAAGGCTTCTCTCTCTCCTCCTATTTCTTCCCTCTCTCTCTCTCTCCATTTTTGAAATCCAAGAAGAAAATTTCAGAAAATCCCGTCAGAATTCTCTCCAATTTTCCAAACTTCAAAACACCATATCTTCCTCATCCGGAGTCGGATTTGAGTGATTCAAGTTGGAGAGTGTTCGTATTTGAGTCCTCTAACATCTCCAAGTGGTTTGGTGGCTGTTTGATCTTGATTTCCAGTGGTTGGACACTGATTCCTGAACCAGTTGCAAAATCCGAGGTATGAGTTTCAACTTTGGGATTTCTTGTTTTTTGACCTTCCATTTGCTTGGGGTTTCTTCTTCTATATCTATGTTAATGTTTGGTAAAATCTATTTGGAAAGATAGCTTGATTATCATTCTAATTGAAACTCAATTTGTGGACTAATGTTGACTAGATTTTATGATTCTAGGTTTTACATATGTTTGTGAGTTGTATTGTGATTAGAATGGCATCTTAGGTTGTTTGATACTTAATTGAATTAATTTTGTGTTAAAATGACTTTGAGATTTGATTTGATCCTTTGATTGATAAAATCTAGGATTTGTGTATTTGTTTGTGATTTAGAGAATATAGGTTTTGATTGATGTAAATCTCAAAACCTTTCTCTTTATTTTTGACTAGTATATTGATTGATTTTAATCTCATATATCTAGCATTTAATTGTATAATTGATAGCATCTTGAATTTGTACTTCATGAAAATATTGTGATTCAAGTGTTAGTTGTGTGAATGAGACTTTGAGTGTATGTGTTAGGTGTTTCACATGCTTAGGTTTCTATTCATGTATTTTTGCATCTAGACTTGATTATTTGTGATATCACATGTTTAGGTCTATTTGTGCCATAGAATGTATTGATCACATGTTCTATGTTGTATTGAATGTTTGCATCATTTGCATTCACATGATCACACTAGGAAGTCCTTGTAAAAGGCATGAAGTCTTGGTTAGAGTCGGGATGACTCGGATAGCCAAGCAAGAAGTCTTGCCTAGAGTCGGGATGACTCGGATAGGTAGCAAGAAGTCATGGCTAGAGTCGGGGGGACTCGGATAGTCATGCATGGGAGGCTCCCTAGAGGCAAGAGTGCCTTGGATAGGGAGTTTGCTATTGTATTGGTAGGCCTAGGCGTATGGTTAGACATAGAGTCCGATAGAGCGGGGTACACGGGAGGTGTATGCACTCTTAAGGAATTTCTAATCTATCATCGATGTTGGTTGTGTGTGGTGTCCAATATATGGTGGTTCCGCATCATTGAGGGATTTCACACTTTCCAATGGGGTTGGGTAGGCTTAGACTTCACTAGGTTGGGTGAGCTAAAGATTGGTCACTTTGTGAATGTTCTATGTTTACTTTCCAATAATATAGTACCCAATGGTTGTAGTTCAACCCGTGGATGTTTCCTCCTTGGAGGTTTTACCACGTTAAAAAATCCCTTGTGTTAATTCTTCCTATCTCTTTCTCTTATATTTTAATTGTATATTTTATTGTCTTGATTCATACTATGCACATGTGATGTATTGTGAAGCAAGTCTTTGTATAGTGTGATTAGTGAATTCATTCTATAGATCAATTTGTATCTTTGATTCTTTTGTATATTGTAATTTTTGTTTAGTGACATTTTGTTCACTCTTGTAACACATTGAACATCTTATGAAATGCAAGCTTATTTTGTTATTATGTTTATTTGTTCTTATACCTCACATAACTTGTTGATATGCTTAGACTTTGCTCTTATGATGTATTATAGTATTGTCTATGTATGTCTACCTTGGCTTATTGTGTTGTGTGTAAGGCTACTTTGAGGGACAAACGAAAGTTTGTTCAAGGGTTTGAAAAAGGTGTAAAAACCTATTCACCCCCCTCTAGGTATGCTTTAAGCAATTTAACTTCGTTTGTGTACATTCAAATACTATCTTTTCTCTAAATTCTCTCTATGTATTTTTCTGGATCGAAAAAATAAATAACATTGGTATCAGAGCGGTTCGGTCACATGAACACACGTTTTCGTAATGGAGTCTATGAAGTCCTAACTCGTTATGAGTCCACCTTCGTTCAAATCCAAAATACCCTCCAAACCATTAGGGATTAACTCCAATCTCTATCATTTTCTCAAACACAATTAGCCACCTATCTTCCAATGTTTTTCGATGATACATATGTATCGGCGGAGGTTTTTATCGATTTTGATAAATCACCGATATTTGATGTCTATGTATTTAAGAAAATCCCATATAAAAGCAATTCACATTTTGTGGATTGTTTTTACGAGTCACACATTTCCCTTACCATGCAATCAGCCTCCCCGACCCTCCGCACCATGCTGGACCGCAGTAACACCCATCCGAAGTTGTCCTTCCTTACTTTCGGCAATGATGACTCGTAAGGATGGATTTTCAAAGATGCACAAAATGTTGATTTCAAGCACCTACAGTTAACCAAATTTGGAGACCCTTTTAATTGTGGTGAATCCAACGAGTTGGAATTCCTGACAGACTTTTTCGGAATTTATCCTTGTGAACAATGATAATTTGGAGAGGATAGAATGATACGTGTTTAATTCAAGTAATACGTGCAAGTGGATGTGTCCTAGTCATATTAGAAGTTATGTTATTATGTTTGGATAAATTAGTATGTTTTTGTTGTTGTGATTGTGTAGAACATGTTGCTTGTCTCTAGCACCCATTTACCATTTTGTTCCTATTTTTTAGGTTTCGTTGTTGTCAGTTTATTATCCATTTAGGCCTATTTAATGTTAGTTGCAAGGAAATGAAATCAAGGAATTGTTTAGCAAATATATCTCATGGTTCTCTCTACTCTTTACTTCTTTCTCTATGAAATACTATCTCTTCTCCTGGATAAAAAAAATACATAACATAATAATACGAACCAACTAGGTAGAATACATCCTTAAAAATCGGCTTGTAAGGAGAGGGTGCCCAATGAGTTATATACCATTGACTAATCTTATACTTAGTTAATGTGGGATCCTAACATTCTACCACGCTTCCACAGCCGTCATCCATGGCGGCCCATCTTTCCCAGCTGGGTGACTCCGTGGATCCTACTTTCTCAGGTAGCAGCCTTCCCCAGGTCACCCTGTCCATGATGAACTCGCTGCTCGGCGTGGTGTAGGCTCTGATACCAAATAATACGAACCCACTAGGTAGAACTCATCCTTAAAAACCAGCTTGTAAGGAGAGGGAGCTTAATGAGTTATATACCGTTGACTAATCTCATACTTAGTCAATGTGGGATCCTAACATTCCACCACGCTTCCACATCCGTTGTCCACGGCGGCCTATCTTTCCCAGTGGGTGACTCCACGGATCTCGCTTTCTCGGCTAGTAGCCCTCCCCAGGTCGCCCTGTCCGTGACGAACCCGCTGCTTAGCGTGGTGTAGGTTCTGATACCAAATAATACGAACCCACTAGGTAAAACTCATCTTTAAAAATCGGCTTGTAAGGAGAGGGTGCCCAATGAGTTATATACCATTGACTAATCTCATACTTAGTCAATATGGGATCCTAACATCTAATAAGGTTTAATTTTGTGTCAAAGAAGAAACTGAAAACAGAGTCAAGAAAGAAAAGTAGAAGATAAAAACAGATAGAAGAAATGAGATATTTTGGGTTTAATATTCATAATGCTTTATTCAATTCAAATTGACTATTATATAGCCTACACAATAATCAAATGACAACAGGAAAATAGGAAAGTAATTAGAGTGGTCCTGAAAATACCTACAAGGTTATACTAAACAACCTAGAGGGGGGGGTGAATAGGTTGACACACTAGTTTTAAAAACTCTTTCGTGACTTATGTCAAAACCTTGGTGAGCATACATATTAACCTTAAACATGATTGTTATGAGAAAACAATTATGACAAGTATGCTCAATTCACCACCCTTAGTCTACAAAACATATATCAATAAACAATGTATCTCTTTTACAAGTATATTCAATAATGAGCAAATTTAAATTTCACAAGTTGTACTTTGAATATTACAATGCAAACTCACCAAGTTGAGCTTTACAACTTGAAATAGAATCACAAGATACAATGTTCAAACACTTACAAGATACAAGAAACAAATGTTGATTCAACCAACAATGTGCGCAACTCTTTCTTTATCAATAACTTGTTTACAAGGATGTGAGGAAATGAAGAGCTTAAACAAGTTATATAGATCATACATACAAATATAAAGAGATAGAGATAGAGACATTTGACACATTGATTTTTACGTGGTAAACCTCCGAAGAGGAAACATCCACGGGTTGAATCCACAACCACCGGCAAAGCAATTCACTATGACGAAAAGGACTTACACACTCAAGCTACCAACTCATGATATCCGCTCAAGCTATCAACTCCTAGTCTACCCTTGGGCCTAGTGAACCACCTAGCCTACTTCCTATCCGAGATGTGTCCTACACCTCTAGGAAGCAACTTCCTATCCAAGACGTTCACGTCTCTAGGAAGATTTCTTGCTTAGCTATCTAGAGTTTCCTACTCCTAGCTAAGTCTTCTTGCTTGGTTATCTGGAACACTTTCCTAACCAAGACTTCTTGCTCTTTCCACAAAGCTTCACTCACTTTGCAAGAGACTTCCACCTTTTACAAGGCAATGATCTAAGTGATGCAAATGATGCAAACATATGCAACATAGAATATATGATCAATACATCCTATGGAAACTAGAAATAATCAATGAGCACACAATGTACATTTTTCTAGTTTAGAATCCAAAACATGACACCACACGAAATGATGCATGAGCATATGAAATGTATGGATAAGGTACACTCCATGAAGATCTAGACATAGGCAATAAAGTTCACAAAAACAAAGTTGTCTAGACCTTAATCATGAACAAAAATCTAGAGCATGCAAAACACCTAAAACATGCCAAATCCTAGATTCTATTCATGTTTCTAAAGCTTGAAAACAAAGCATGTTCATTAAGCATATAATCAAGACTTTAGAACACAAACAACAAAAAAATGCTAGAATCACAAAATGTATACAATGAATATTCTAGCAAGTATTTAGAGCAAGGATATAATGAATAATCAATTAAATCCTAATTAGATCTAAATCCAAAATCAAATGTGCTAATCTTAGATTTGTTAAATAAGAGGATCTAAGCACATGTGAGGATTATTAATCATAAAATACATCAATCAATCCACAAATAATCCTAGATATCAATCTAATCACAATACAACTCTCAAGCATGTGAAAAAACTAGAATCTAAGAAACTAGTTCACATATGTCTCTAATTAGACTTTTGATTAAGATTGATTATGAAGCTATCTTTCTCTATAGCATTCATAATACATACACATACATATAGAAGAAGAAACCCCAAGCAAATTGAAGGTTAAAAAGAAAGAAATCCCAAAGATAAGACCAATACCTTGGATTCACGAGCTGGTTCGCTTTTCTGTATGGAACCACCAGAAAAATCGATCAAACAGCCACCAAACCACTTGGAAAAAGTAGAGGACTCAATTACGAACGTTCTCCAACTTGAATCGCTCAAATCCGACTTCGTATGAGAAAGTTATGGTGTTTGAAAGTTGGGAAAATTTGGGAGAAAAATTCTGACGGGAATTCTAACTTTTTCTTCTTGAAAACAAATGGAGGGAATGGAGGGGTTTTAAAAAGAGGAGAGAGGAGGCAATTTTTGGCCAATCAAAGAGGGCCACCTCAACCCAGCCCCGTGGGGGGCGCGTGGGCCACACGGGGGCAGAGAGCCCCTTTGGCCGTGGGGCCCACGGCTCACCCACGGCGTGGGCCACACGTGGCATCTTGGCCACTTACGCCCTCGCATGCTCCCTCACGTTCTTCAGCCGTATCTTAGGCATCCGAACTCCGATTTTGAATCCGTTTTCGGATTACGAACCGTGACTCCCTCACGCAGGACAAAAACTATACAACTTTGAAAAAAAAGGTTGAGAAATCATCTCGGAAAACGACGATGAAGTCAACTCAACGAATGAGAACGAAAAGTAGCGTAGCTACATCGTTTGGACTTGAAACTAAATGAATGAGTAACCGAAACGATCGGAACTCAATAAGGAATCATAATAGAGCATATTCAAGTCCAAATACAAAAATACGAAAACATACAAATACAAAGACACACATATATGCTATTTCCTAGACATAGTCCTAGAACATGCAATAAGCAAAGTTTGTCAAGATAGTATAATTGCATGAGCATATATTATCAAGTGTGTGAAAGTGATATATCAATGATGTTTAACCATGAAGGAACACACAAGGATGCCATGTGTGTGTGTGTGCCTAGCCTTGTAAGAGATATGAGGTCTTATATTACCTTTGATGATCAATGAAGCACATATCTCTTTGAAGCCAGCATTTTGCATGAATTGTGGCCAAGACTTTCTTCGTCTTCATAAATCTTCAACATATGGACCACTAAACATTACAAAAGAAACACGTTTTGATATGGAATACATGCCAACACAAACTATAAACCTAACAGGTCCACTATTTCGGGAGCACCTGCTTGCCATTATTAACAGACTCGACAAATATTAATTAAAACAACGCGATCTAATTTTAACAACTCATAGCACTTGAATAGCATCCCACGATCCTTCCTAACCTGGTCTCCACGCACTTGCACCCCCAAATGTCTTCTATTGTCTGCATTAGCATGCAAGGCATGCATTGTCAGCCAAGTTTCATATCATTTCAACCCCTTAAAATCATTCTTGTTCGTAAGGATGAAATTGGGTCGAATTGTCAATGTGACCATCGTTGGGTATGGACTCGAGTTCCATATCTACGTCTTCGATTCCGCTATCAAGCTGTACATTCTCTATCATGAAGAGCTGTGGTTGGGACTTGGGAGCAGCGGTGTCCGGGTACGAACCTTTCGTCGCAATAAAAATAGAGCCCCTTTTCACGCCTCTCTCGCACCTCTTGTCCTGTAATCCGACGGACCAGTACTTGGACAGAACTTGCCACCTGATTGGCTCACTGTGAAGGTGGTCGCCTAAGAAGTCCAATTGGAGAAGGGCTTGGCGAAGCCTTATGTGGTGGTGTGGTCGTTGGTGGACACACTGAAGTTGCTGGCCTCCGTTGAATGGAGTTACGTTCTTCGATCAAGTGCGCGACGCTAATGGTTTTAGAAAGTGTCTTCGGTTGCTTAAACCGGATGTCAAGACAAATTTCGTCCTTGAGTCCTCCTATGAAGCACCCAACCAAGAAATATTCGGGCAAGTCATCTACCTTGTGCGACAATTTTTTGAATGCCTCCTGGTAGGCATTTACGGTTGAGGTCTGCTTGAGACGAGCCAATGCTTCTGAGGGGTCGTCGTAGTTCATTGCCCTAAAACGGTGGAGAACGGTCTTGGTGAATTCTGCTCAACTTAATGGTCCCCCAAATTTCGTGTACCACTTGATACCATTAAAGCACCACATTTTCCAAATGAAATGATGCTAATTGCACCTACTGCTAGGGTTCAATTCCCTTGAACTCGAAATACTGTTCAGCTTTGAAAATCCACCTTGTCGGATCATTGTCTCCGTAGGTCGAAAAATTCAATTTAAGGTGATTGTTACTTCGATCATAATTGGTGTGAGTCAAAGCGGGTGGACCACTGTGAGAGGCTTCTCCTTCCAAGAACGGGTTGACATCCCTTTCGGATGTGGGTCGGTTTTCTGTAGTTGTTTGGTTTTGCTATAGTCACAGGGCTTGTAATTCATTAAGAATTTGTTCAAACCTTGATTCATGGGTGGCTAGAATCTCATGGACATCTGAGCGGAACTCCGCATTGGATTTCTCATGTGTTTCCATAGAACCGAATGACTCTGATACCATTGATAAGGT
The DNA here is from genome assembly GCA_030490815.1 of Acer saccharum. Taxonomy (NCBI): domain Eukaryota; kingdom Viridiplantae; phylum Streptophyta; class Magnoliopsida; order Sapindales; family Sapindaceae; genus Acer; species Acer saccharum. Next base: position 17,041,429 of record CM059874.1, read on the forward strand.
TTAATTTTGTGTGAAAGAAGAAATTGAGAATAGAGTCGGGAAAGAGAAGTAGAGGATAGAAAAAGATAGAAGAAAGGAGATATTTTGGGTTTAATATTCATAATGCTTTATTCAATTCAAATTGGCTATTATATAGCCTACACAATAATCAAATGACAACAAGAAAATAGGAAAGCAATTAGAGTGGTCCATTATTTCGGGAGCACCTGCTTGCCATTATTAATAGACTAAACAACTCAATCTAATCCTAACAACTCATAGCACTTGAATAGCATCCCACGATCCTTGCTGACTTGGTCTCTACGCATGTGCACCCCCAAATGTCTGCATTGGCATGCATGGTTAGCCAAGTTTCGTATCATGTTAACCTTAAGACAACCCGAAGGGGGAGGATGACAAATAACCTCTAAAATGCTAGAGGCCCTGGAAGGATGACTAGAGACATGAAACCACTGAAGAGTCAGAAGCTCATCCATCGAATTCTTCATCATGCCAGACTGAAGTGAGTCTGACTCATGAACTAAACGTCAAACCAAGGAAAGAGCCTCTTGCAAAAATAGGTCCGCCCTCATCAAGGGTGGCTTGATTACAGAGGAACCACACCACCCTGAAAGCTATGATGATTGAAGTCCGCCGGAGAGATTTCAACTGCGTGCTAAACGAGATCCTCATCGCCTCATGCCAAAGCCCTAAACAAGTACCATTTAGCCTGGTATTACACCCAAATGCATTGGACACCGCATCCCACAACCCATAAACAAAATGACACTCTAAAATGAGATGACGTAAATCCTCCTCTACTGTGCAACAAAGCAGACAACGAGAAGGATAAATAAAACCCCAAGCACGCAATGCAGTAGTAGAATGGATCTTCACATGAAACAAACGCCAAGTGAGGATATACCAGGAAGGACAACGCATCTATCATATTAATACAATATGTAATATTTTGAGCATATTTATTTTTAGAAATATTAACTTTTTATTTTTTATTTTTAAGTATTACACTATTATATAAATTGAGGGTTTTTTAGGAAGGATGATTACTCGAACTCACAATCTCATGGTGCAGGTATGAGAGGTTTTACCACCAGACTAACCTCATCTCGTCAAATATTAATAAATATTAACTATTTATTAATTAAACTGAAATAGTAATTATTCAAATGAAACTATTAAATAACAATTATAAAATAGTTTTCTTTATTGATATACCATTTACAATGTTAGCAATTCGAAACTGGGACATATAAAAAGGAGTACGCACAGATATCACCATCCTTAATTATAATAAGTCAATATATATATATATATATGGGCTCGAAATTTAAATAGCACTTAATGGGGTGCCTTTTGGGGAAAAGTCACCAACTTATTAACTTAAGTTTAAAAGGCACCATTTATGGTCACCAGACAAAAATACCCTTCATTTGTCGCTTTGTGAGTTTTTTCAAACGTTGAAAGAAAAAGCTTTGACCGAGAAACGGACGGACAACAGAACCAAAATCCGACGGTGAACCACCGGAACAGTAGCTATGTCGACGAGAGTTGAACGGCGAAGCAGAAGGAGTGAGGTAAGCATTTTCATTCTCTTTTTCGAATAAGATTGTGTGTTTGTTGATCAGGTTAGGTTAGGTTTTTATTTTTTGAAAAAAATTTCTTTGAAAACGATGAAGATCTAGGTTTGATTAGTTGAATCGAGCCTTTTTGCAGTTGAATCGAGCCTTTCTGTAGTTGAATCGTGCCTTTTTGTAGTTGAATCGTGCCTTTTTGTAGTTGAATCATGCCTTTTTGAACTTCAATCGAGCCTTTTTGAACTGTGTATTGTAATCGAGCATTTTGGTGTTGTAATCGAGCCTTTTTGTGATGTAATCGTGCCTTTTTGAACTATGTTTTGTAATCGAGCCTTTTGGTATAGTAATCGAGCCTTTTTGTGTTGTAATCGTGCCTTTATAAACTGTGTATTGTAATCGAGCGTTTGTGTATTGAGATCGTGCCTTTTTGTTTTGTAATCGTGCCTTTTTGTATTGTAATCGAGCCTTTTTGTATTGTAATCGTGCCTTTTTGTGCTGTGATCGAGCCTTTTTGTATTGTAATCGTGCCTTTTCGAACTTTGATCGAGCCTTTTTGTACATTTATGTCGAGCGTTTTTGTAGTGTATTCGAGCCTTTATGAATTGTTTTTGAGCCTTTTTGAATTGTTTTCGAGCCTTTTTGTACTGAATTCGAGCCTTTTTGTACTGAATTCGAGCCTTTTTGAACTTTGTATTGTGATCGTGCCTTTTTGTACTGTGATCGTGCCTTTTTACACTGTGATCGTGCCTTTTTGTATAGTGATCGTGCCTTTTTGTATAGTGATCGAGCCTTTTTATAGTGTGATCGTGCCTTTTTGCACTGTGATCGTGCCTTTTTGTATAGTGATCGAGCCTTTTTGTATAGTGATCGTGCCTTTTTGTACTGTGATCGAGCCTTTTTATAGTGTGATCGTGCCTTTTTGCACTGTGATCGTGCCTTTTTGCATTGTTATCGTGCCTTTTTGTATAGTGATCGAGCCTTTTTGTATAGTGATCGTGCCTTTTTGTGCTGTGATCGTGCCTTTTTGTACTGTATTCGAGCCTTTCTGAACTGTGATCGTGCCTTTTTGTACTTATATGTTTTTTTTTTTTTTTTTTGTGAATATGCAGAGGGTGAATCTGAAGGATTTCCTGAAAATTCCTGTGGGAGAATGGTTCCAGGGAAAAATTATTCGGCATGACCATGTGAATGACATTACAGATGTCCATAACGCACTTGAAAGTGTACCTGAACTTCTTCAGATGGAAGATCGTCGTCGGTTTACTGAGTCTTGCTTCGGTCATTTACTTGACATGCATCAGGAGATGAATTTTTCGGCTGGAATTGTCCATCGGATGCTGTTGCGCGAGTTAAATCACGACGGCTCGGAAGATGAGATGAGATTTTTGTTGGGTAAGCATACGGTCCGGTTCTCGAAGGTTGAGTTTTGTGTAATCACCGGATTGAAGTTCGGAATCATTCCCGACCCAGCAAGTTATGACATGGTACAAAATGGCATACACGACCGATACTTTCAGGGTCGAGTCGTAGAGAATGAAGACCTGAAAGCAGTGCTGCGAAGTGGTGTTTTTAAGCAGCAGTACGATGCGGTGAAGCTGTCATTATTGTTTTTGCTGAACTGGATATTGATGGGGGTGGACGAGAGACATAAAATTCCATTATGGCAGTTTCAGCTAGTTGAGGACTTGGACGCTTTTGATGTGTTCCCGTGGGGCACATACGTGTATAGGCGGACCATATCTGGTTTGAAGCATGCTTTGGATGGTCCACGGCAGCGGTCCGAACAACGATAGCAAGAACAGGCCACGGATAACACCACTGAGACGTATAACATATACGGTCTAGTGCACGCATTATTGGTGAGAATTTATAATTTGCAGCCGTACTTTAATAGAAAATATTTTATATCACTAATGTGTTATCTATTATGCAGATATTTGCTTTTGAGGTTATCCCGGATCTTAGCAGCAATAAGCACAAATGTGGGGAACGCAGGGTAATCGAGCTACCCCCTCCACGTATTCTGAAATGGGAGTTGACTGCGCGACCGCGGGGGAAAACGCTGGATAAGATTTTCACTGAAAGGGTAAGTATTGATGTTGTTAATGTTTATTATTTTCAGCATGTTTGCAATTACAATGATGTAACTCCGATTGCAGATGTTTGCTCGGGCTGAATTGGTGCCTACGGAGGCTGAGAGGCGTCAACGGTACTACGAAGGCATAGACCTGGGAGGCAGTCTATATGATGACGATGCTGCAGATTTACCTCGTGACCGCCCGGTTCCCGATCGACATAGGACTGCCGGACCCAGTGATACAGAGGATTCATATTACGGACCTAGTGATATGGATCCTCAGTATTCTGCACCTTTTGATCTGGAGGGCTCAGAGCCGGAGGTTGACATTGGTAGTGAGAGTCCCACGAGGTCTAGGCGGATACCTTTCAGTCAACCCAGACAACCACGACCTAGACCTAGTGATTCAGACCCAGAGGCTCGCAGTCCTATTCCCGTGAGGCGTAGGCGAGTACGATTCACATTGCCCAGACGGCCTGCACCTGAAGGTCAACAACCTGAAGGCGTTCAAGAGCATCCACAGGTACATAAGCCGTTTTTTTAACCGCATGATTTACTTTCCATTGACTTAATAGTTTTAGTACTGACAGAGTCTGCAATCCTTTCAGGGCTGGGAGCAGAAATTAGCAGAAGTGATGGATGCTGTCCGAACATTACGGACGGATGTCATGGATGCTATCCAAAAGAATGAAGAGAAAAGAAATTCACAGCATGAGGAGTTGGTGGCTATGATTCGGACGCTACAGGGTCCGACGTCTCAGGGTCCGTCGTCGTAGGGTCCGACGTCGCAGGGTCCGTCATCGCAGGGTCCCCCGTCGTAGGGGCGTATGGAGGAGGATCCACCGTTCGATGACTTACCACCTCATGACTATGATGGAGCATTCAGTACAGGCAGGACAGGTACTGATCATGATGAGACAAGGTCAGGGACCAAACATAGGGAGGCCCATACTACAGACACAGTACCCGAGCAGCAGGCTCCAGATGCTCCAGATGCGCTAGGACAACCGGCGGTCCCCGGCGATATAGAGACAACATTATTGGAGCGTATACCGTCGCAGGCAGTCACCCCAGACCGCTCATCACAGTTGCTGCATGATCCTGTCGATATCCAGGAGTTATCCATTGACCGCACGTCGCAGCGTACCCATCCAGTCAATCCCAGCGAGCGGCGACCTCCGATCGACCAGAGCACAGCCGACCCCTCCAGGCGATCCTCGAGGAGAGATTTGGTTCTTCGGATTCCACGGTCGCAGGTCAATGAACGGGGACCGAGTTCCTCCTCAGCCCGCACCGATCCCCATGGTCCGGAATAGACTCCCCTACCCCTAAGGCATGGAGACCGGATTCGGCGTCGAGGTTGGATGGAACGGAGCCCATACACAGACCCTTGTCAACCAAAGAGGGCACGGGTGATGCCACCGCCGGCACATGTATGGAATCCACATGGACCGGTAGATCCTGAACAGCTTGCGGCGTACGAAGACTACAAGAGGAGCATGTCGGGGGAATTGTAAGTATTACATTCTGTTTATAGTTTTTTTCAACAAATATGTAAGTCAGTATTATGTAACTTTTTCCCTACTTATGCAGACGTGATGTGGATCTGCACGACCTAGTTGGTGTTCCTGTCACTTGGTTCCACCGGTTGCAAACCAACTTAATGGAGTTGGAGGATACGGTATGTTCCTTCCTTGAACTGTCTTTATAAAACTCAGTCACAAATGGTTGAATCCTAACAATACAAACTGTTCAAATTTTCAGCACATTGACGCATACTTGAAGATTGTCTGGAGGCGTCAGCGATTGCACCCCACTGTCTACGGTTCGAGGATCAACATACTGGATTCCCAATTCTTTGTAAGTGTTAATGTTATACGGTTTTCGCTTCAACATTGATGTGTTCATACATCTTCTGCCTAACGTTTCGGTTAATTTTCTTTCAGACATTGTTAGATCACCAATGGGACAGAATCGGCACTGGTGAGGAGAGGAAACCCCCATCAGGTTGGTCCGTGTTTGGGCAGACATGGTCCCATGATGAGCTTGCGGTGGTCCATGGGGAGCTCCCGTTAGGGATACGGCCTTGGCACGATGTTGACATTGTGAGTGTTTATTCGAGTTTTGCATCCATGTTTATTCGAGTTTTGATAACACCTTGGAGAAACACCTGCAGGTTCTGATTCCTTGCAACGTTGGAGGTATGCATTGGGTCATGGCCAGCATCGATCTGCAGTATGGGCACATTCTTGTGTTTGACTCGTTCAGACGAGAGGTCCCATTTAGGCACAGGAATGCCCAGTTTGCATGTCTGCGCTATTTGCTACCCTCTTAGCTCTATACGGTGCACTTTCACAGGAACAGACAACCGGGTGACAAGACTTACAAAAAGAAGGATGGGCCGTTCCGGATGTTATTCGTGTCAGCCGACCGGGTGCCCCAATAGGAATTGGGGTATGACTATTTCAAGTTGTTATTCTATCCCAATCGGTTTTGAAATGTATCAATGCTAATGGTTGTTCATGTGGTTAATTGCAGGGGAAACTGTGGTGCCCATACGTTGAGAATGATTGAGTACCTGACGGCGAACAGGGATACGTTCGATTGGACGGAAGCCGATATGCCCATCATCCGGCAAAAGATGGCCATCGAGGTTTATTGTAACTCCAGGATATTGTAGTTGTTGTACATAACAGAGCTGTTGTTAATGAAATTATTATTTTTTATTTCAAGTTGTTTGCAGTTCAAAGTTCAACTAAATTAAAAAAAAATTTCGAACATAAAATATTTCTAAAATATGAATATATATCAAAGCATACACAAAGTTAAAAAATACCATATATGAGTATATCAACTGGTATGGTGACTTGAGGAAATAAACAAACTACAGCAGCTAAAATCCAAAACACATGTCTAAAACATAAGCCCTAACATGATTGCATCGTTCGTCTTTTTGTCCTCTCTAGCTGAAACTCGTTGCACTTAAATAAACATCACTAACTCTGGCCTACTGTATATGTTATTATGCTTGTCGTCTAGTGTTGGATAAGCAGCCACGACAGCATCTTGAGCGCCAATATATAGGGAGCAGGATGGAAAAGCCACTACAGACAGTAGTTTAGCACAACAGCAGCACCCAATGCAACTCTCATCCCTTCAATAGCTTCCATGACAGCATTTATGACGTGGGGTCAAGTCTCCTTTTATAAGACTCCATTCATTCCACGATAGAGTCCTTCTGAGGGCACGTTTGTTTGTTGTGTCCAGTTGAATGACAGATGCTGCACTTGCGACGGTATTGTTCGGGTACAATAGTACTGGGACCTTCATTAACCATAGGCGGGTTGGAACACTTCCTGCTGTTATGTCCTGGTTGTCCACATCTTCTACACGACTGTGTCGTTGTCCTCTCCGAAGACGAGACATGTCGACCCTCCATCGGGCGACCGGATTGTCTCTTCGACCTTGGATTTAAAACCACCCATGATGCGATGTCGGATGGCACTACCCATGAAGAAGGATGACCAACAGGCATGATAGGAACCGAGTATGCATCAATTAGTGTCTCCCTTTTGTAGTAGTCCGCACATAGAGATGTGAAATCCACGTTCCGCTCCCTACAACAATGAACACAGTTAGATTCACGTTTGGGTACTATAAAGCAATAAATGGACAGAGTCATGTACCTTGCCGCTGCGAGTGCATGTGAACATGGTAAAAAGTCCATTTGGAATTTGTTGCATGTGCATGTCTTCCGGGCTAAGTCAACCGTCCACTGTTTTCCCTTGTGTCTGACGGAAAATATGTTCCAGTCAACTGCATTTACGGTCATATAACCGCATTTCTCGACACGTTTAAGGATCACAAGATGTGCTGCGTCGGTCAATCGATGACGCATTGATCGTGCATTTGTATGACGATCGTGGAACCACTTTTGTAGCATATTCCGAATGAACTCTGCCAGTGTCATCAATGGCAGTTGCCGTGTAAATTTTAGGCATGAGTTTATGCACTCTGCAACATTTGTGGTCATCAACCTGTACCTTCTTTGGGGGCAATGAACACGGGACCACTTGTGTGGACCGGCATCAATGGCATAATCGTATGCACCTTTGTGCAGCCTACGTAACTCCTCCATGTGGCGATCGTATTGGATTTGACAGTACGACCTAGCAGCGTTATCCATTATGTCGGCAACATCTTTTCTGTGGAATCGCTTCTTCATATTTTCACCAAAATACCAGCAACATATGGTATGGGTTGCATAAGGGAACACTTTAGAAATCCCTGCTTCAATGCTTGCATGACGATCGGAAATGAAAACCAGATCATCTATATGACCAAGGGCACCTCTCAAGCACTCCAAAAACCACTTCCATGAAAGGTTGTTTTCTGAGTCACCATACCCAAAAGCAATTGGATACACCTGTTCGTTTCCATCTTGTGCAGTTGCCACAAACATTGTACCCCCGAATCTTCCCTTCAAATGGGTACCATCAACTGCAATCACAGGACGCATACACCTCTGAAAACCTCTAATTGATGACCCTAACGACATAAAAAAGTAAAGGAATTTACCATCATCTGCGCACTGTAAGTCTGTGATTGTGCCTGGATTTTGTTGTTCCAGAACGTATGCAAAAGATGGCAGCAGTTGGAAACTTTCTTCATGCGTTCCATAGGTCAATGACAATGCATATTGCAGGGCATCATGTGCCTTACTGTACATGATTTGGATGCCATACATTGTTTTCATATCGGCGATTATGTCCTTCGGACGCATGAGACGACCATCGGCTTGTTGAAGTCTAGGTGCAACAACTTCTGCGATTGTGACTGCACTAGCTTGTCGATGGCGACGGTGAATCTCCTCCAGGGACAGGTGTGTTCGTTGACAAAACTTCTGACTTGAAAGTAAGTCTCTTCTTCTCTCCTCACCGCTCTTAATTTCCACGTACAGTCGTCAATGATGCAAACCAGATGTAAAGTTGTCTTATTGGACCTTTTCACCTTCCATTCGAAGTTCTGACGCATCGCAAAATCACCAACTAGCCTCTTCAAATCCTTTTTACTCGGGAAAAATTGACCCTTATAAATCATGGTTCTCGGTTCTTGCGCTTCCAAGGTGCTGCTTCTACCAGTACCAAACGAGTATGAATTTGCTCCCGGAATAACCCAAGTTGTCGCATTAACAGAATCAGATGTTGTCACATTATAACGGACCTCGGAAGTCCCAGGCATATCTGGTGGTGCAGTGCCACTAATTCCTTCTACACGTCTACCATGTGTTTGCATATGTGCATGCTCTTCATCCGCATTTTGCAAATCATCAACATGTTCATTATTTGCCTCATTATCCACCTCATGGTTCGGGTAATTGTCATTGTTCTGCTCATTGTACTGCGCATCATACTGCTCAATTCGACAACCAAACACATCACCAAATTGAGTCTCAGCCGCATCTGCATGGTCGACCACAACTTGTGGGACACCAAACATGTTTCTCCCACCTCCGTTGCCACTCCTTTGGGTGAACGCTTGGTTGCTACCACTAAAGGATCCAAATTGTAGGGTATTTTCAGGAGGAGGAATATCATTCCCTAACACATCTCCAACTGTCCGCTCAATAAGACTGACACATACTTGAGGGATCACTCGATCTTCCCCTAGCATAAACTGGACATCGTCGTCATTGCTTATAAATGTGCGACACGTACTGCCAGGAACCATTGATATTGATGACAAATCAACGTTGTATTTGCTTACATCATAGTTCATAATAGTATGCACGATCGACACCAATTCATCGTAAGTCAAATTCTTTGACACATACATTCCTCGGTTATCAGATCCAACGAATCTCTGACTTCCGTCGAGTAACTGCTCCCATCGACCGTTGTAAGATATTACTATTCTAACCCGATTCATGAGGCTGTCAAATTAATAATCACAAACCATTAAAAATGACACGATTTCAGTTCAAAAATGCACGATTTCAGTTCAAAAAGTTACGATTTCAGTTCTAAAAGGCACGAATTTGTAGCAAAAAAGCTCGATTCATGACCAAAAAGGCACGACATTTTTTTTTAAAAAGGCACAAATGAGGACCAAAAAGGCACGATTTTGTAGCAAAAAGGCACGATTCATGACCAAAAAGGCAAGAAATTTTTTCAAAAAGGCACGATTCATGAGCAAAAAGGCACGATTTTCTTTCAAAAAGGCACGATTCATGAGCAAAAAGGCATGATTTTCTTTCAAAAAGGCTCGATTCATGAGCAAAAAGGCACGAATTTGTAGCAAAAAGGCTCGATTTTGTTTGAAAAAGGCACGAAAGGTTTTTCAAAAAGGCACGATTTGTTAGCAAAAAGGTATGATTCATGACCAAAAAGGCACGATTTCTTACCAAAAAGGCACGATTCATGACCAAAAAGGCACGATTTTGTAGCCAAAAGGCACGATTTTGTAGCCAAAAGGCTCGATTTTTTTTCAAAAAGGCACGACAGGTTTTTCAAAAAGGCACGATTCATGACCAAAAAGGCACGATTTTTTTTCAAAAAGGCTCGATTCATGAGCAAAAAGGCACGAATTGTTTCAAAAAGGCTCGAAAATAAAATGAAAAGTTCTTACATTATAACAATGGCTTCAGTTTAACAAAATACTAAAATGCTCGAAATATTCGAACAAGCAGGATCAATAAATATTACCTTATTTTACTGAAGAAGAAAGTCGGGGCAACACCTTGAACTTTTATTTGTAGAGAGACGAGAGTTGAACTGAGTTAAATCTTACTGACGTTTTTGTTGCAAGTGTGGACAGAGACAAGACCAAACAGAATAACATAAATCATTAACTAAGGGCAATTTTGGTAGTTTACCATAATAGGTGCCTTTTAAACTTAACTTATTAAACCACTGACATTCTCACCAACTCAGTTTAAAATGGTGACAGATTCCACCATTTCCACATATATATATCTCAAGAGGTTTCAGTTTCATATGTAAAAGGCCGGGCCTATGAAGTTTGTGTTGATGTTGGGCCAATGGATCAGTAAGATGGTGGGCCCAAAACAAATTTAATGGAAAAAACGTGACGACTGTCCATCCCATCCAATCGACAATCTCTATAAAAAGCACACCAGTTCCCACACACCATCTCCTCTCCTAAAAAAAAAAAAAAAAAACAAAACAAAAAGCAAAAACAATGGCGACTCCTTCTCCACGCGAAGAAAATGTCTACATGGCGAAATTGGCGGAGCAAGCTGAGCGCTACGAGGAGATGGTCCAATACATGGAAAAAGTCGTCGATTCCGTCACCTCCTCCGAAGAGCTCTCCGTTGAGGAGCGCAACCTCCTCTCCGTCGCCTACAAGAACGTCATCGGCGCCCGCCGTGCCTCCTGGCGCATCGTCTCCTCCATCGAGCAGAAGGAGGAGTCTCGCGGAAACCATGACCATGTCTCCATCATTAAAGATTACAGGTCTAAGATTGAGACCGAATTGACCGAGATCTGTGGCGGCATCTTGAACCTTTTGGAACAGAAATTGGTCCCTGCCGCCGTCGCTTCCGATTCCAAGGTCTTCTATTTTAAGATGAAGGGCGATTATCACCGGTACTTGGCTGAGTTTAAGACTGCCGATGAGAGGAAAGTCGCTGCTGAGAATACCCTCACCGCTTATAAATCTGCTCAGGTCTTATTATCTATCCTCTTATCTTCATGATTTGATCTCCATTCTTTTCGATTTACTTATTAAATTCGTCTAGATAGTACATTATTTGATAACCATCGATGTGGATTCAAGTTTTCCTTGTTTGTTTTTATTATTTGTTTAGGTATAAGTTTTCTAGATCTAGTAAGTGCAGCCCTCCCCAGTTCTGTTCGATTGAGAATGAATAGTTTTGATACATTACCATGTTTGTTTTCAAATTTTGATTTGCATATGTTTGATATATTATTATTATTCATTTAGGTTTGTTTTTAAATTTTGATTGCGTATGTTTGATAATCACTATTCATTTAGGTTTTGAAATAGTGATAGGTTCATATAAAATAAAAGCTCAAAATTGTGTCCGCACCGGATTTGATTCGAGTTGCCGCACCATACATGTATATAAAAAAAAAACTCAAGATTGTGTTAAAGTTTCTTTTGATTAGGATGCGTTCAAGTACTATGGTTGACGAGAACAAAAAATAGTGTAGGTTTTTCTTCAATGTCAAAATATAGGTGTTAAAGTCTATTATAAGAGGTGGTGTTACGGTTGTATTTTACTAGCTATTTTTTTTTTAACATATACCTCCCAATGCGTCTCAGTGAATATTAAAACACAGTCTTCATCAGCAACTTTTTCTTTAATGTGTTATTTTCATCATTTAAGTTTGGAAAAGCTTGAATACCAACAATTTGACATATCACATCAATCCTAATAAGTTATAACTAATTGTCAGTGTTATGTTTGTTTGTTGTTTGCATGTGTGATTATCTCAATTATTGTAGAAGGATAGGTGATAGATGAGGCACCAGGATGGCGGGATGAAAGTGAAAATGAAAGATGAGAAATGTTGTTAAGAGGGAAGAAGTGAAATACAAGGCCTAACCATAGCAATAAAACATGTTTTTCTAATTAAGACAAGCTTGTAGTATCTGCTTTTAGGAGGAAAAAAAAAAGAAATGTATGATAAAGATGTACTGTAATTTGATAGATGTATATTTTCCAATGGGAGAATTCTATAAGAATAATTAAAATAGGCACAAATTGAGTAAAGGTCTCATTTCATCATTGCTCAAGAATGAACTTCATTTTTAATCAAATGTCAGCATTTCAATTATAATATGTTTCAATTTTACCTAAATTTAATTTGATATTCAATTTTAAGGATATTTCTTCTGCTTTTTCTACATTTAGTATGACACTTTTTTTTTTTCGGCACCCTTCTGGCTAGAAGGGGCAGAGTATCTTTTTCTTTTCTCCCTCCTTAGGCCTTATCCTGGTATTTTGTCTGCTTTCTTTTTCAATTTTGGGTTGTTTTATATATATCAATTTTCACATATTTTGTTTGCTTTCTTTTATGTGAGAATTGTTATCTCAAATCTTGTTATTTGAAGCTTGTGACTGCGTATAACTAGTTTTGGGTTCCCTGACTTTCACTATGATTGAGAAAAGAACTGTTTCTTTTAGATGTTATATGCTTTATATCAGTTTTTCTTTTTTGCAATCTAATATATGTGATTTGACAATGAATTATATCGTCCTTTATGAGAATTTCTGTTTTCTTTTAACTTTTTATCGATACACACTCATATATTCTCGTGTTTTTTATATAAACTATAAATTACTTTGAGTCAGTTGTAGTAAGTACCCATCATCATCATTATTATTATTAATAAAAGTTTTTGCTACTAATCAAAATGCCGTGCCTCTCTCTAATCTTGGTGTCAAATCAAAGAGTTACATATCTTGTATAGGATACATTCATCAGCTTTTCTGATTACTTGCTAAAATTGAATTTGTGCCTTTGATGAATATTGCAGGATATTGCAAATGCTGAATTGGCTCCAACTCATCCAATTCGGCTAGGACTGGCTCTCAACTTCTCAGTGTTTTACTATGAGATTTTGAATTCTGCTGATAAAGCTTGTAACCTTGCAAAACAGGTGAGGGAGTTTGAATTTCTTGAATGTAAATCTGCCCCCGTGTTACGTATGACTTTGCATATATGATACTGTTTGTAATTTCGTTTACCTTTCAATTCTTCTTGGTACCATCAATTTGCTGACATTTACACTTATACATGATAGGCCTTTGATGAAGCCATCTCGGAGCTTGATACACTTGGAGAGGATTCATACAAGGATAGCACTTTGATCATGCAACTTCTTCGTGACAATCTCACTTTGTGGACCTCAGACATGCAGGTAAACTTTGTTCTTTCGTTACTATTTTTCTTCTGCAATTTTTTGTGTTTCTGCTGTAAGTTTCGAGTATTGAATGTTCGGTATATCATAGGACGATGGAACTGATGATATCAAAGAAGCACCCAAAGCTGAGGAGCAGACCTGAGTAGCAGCAGTGAAGTGGCATGTGTTGACGATAGTATTTCACTTCTCTGTTGGTTTTTATTCAGAGAAGTTGCTTGGTCTCACTACTGATATAACTATATGAATTTGTTAGGAATTTGATTCCTTGATTTATGAATCTTGGAAATACTGGTTTTTATTTCATTGTATCTCAATTGTTAAACTGTTTGGAGCTGTTGTCGTTTAATTGCAGTGAGGGGTGACTATTCTTATTGTTTTATTTGAGAATAAAGGAACCAATCTTGTCAAAGATGTGAGTTCAAATGTTGTGATTGATTATCTTTTCCTTGGTATCACATGAGAACTTTCTGCCAAGAAAGTTTCATACCAGTGTATCAAGTGTTTTGCGTAGAAAGTTTTGGTAAACAGCCTTTGTGCAGCAAGTATTTTGCTAAAAGTTACCAATTGTAGATTGTAGCATCAACTACAATGATGCTACAATTGTGCAACACCAGCCACAAAGCCAACAAGTAAACCACACCAATGCCGAAAGCCCGAAATACACACAGCCCCATCTTTAGCCAGTAACTGCCTACATCTTCTATCACCATGCTTGCCCACATGTTCCACGCATGCACATGCTTCTCACACGATGCTCACACCAGCTGCTCATTGCACAGCTAAGCACCCCAACGACCATTGCATAACACACAGGAAAATAACCAATTAAAAAAGGGAAAAAAAAATAAAGAAAAGTGATAAGGAAAAAAATAAATTTACATGGAGGAGATCTGGAAAACAAAAAATATATATATTTAAAAAAAAAAAATAGAAAAGAAAAGAAAACAAAGGAGAGATAAAAACTTGGGAAGACATCTAGAAAAATTTCCAGATCTCTTGTATATTACAAACTTAGAATCAAGTATAAAGAACATCCCATCATCTTCTCTCTCTCTCTCTCCATTACCTCCTCTGCTGCCCCATCACCGTTGCGCCCTCCTCCCCCGTTGCATCACTGCCACGTCCTCCTAACCCGTTTCAAGCTCACAGATCCCCACCTCAATTCCTCCTTCATGGCTCCACGTCTCTGATAATGTACTCGATGAAGCACAATCCCTCGCTGGGAATCTTGTTTGAGTCAAATATATATATATTTTTTGGTTTTTGGTGTGGCATATGATTGAAGGTTAAGCAGATTTGCTAGTTATTTTCGATATTTTTTTGTGGAATCTGATATCGATGAAGGAGATGTGTTTGGATATGGATTGATGAAGGTCTATATTTGGATTTTTTGATTGATTTTTTTTTTTTTTTTTTTTTTTTTTGATGAAGAATATGTTTCCATATTTTTTAGGAAGAGGATGGGTGGTTTTTATTTTTTATTTTTTATTTTTATTTTATTATTTATTTTTCAATTTTTCAATTTTTCAATTTTTTCGTTTTTTTCAAAATAATTATTCTCATTTGATCTCAACCATTGAGATCAGAGGTGGAGATCTAAAGATGGAAAAATGGGCTGAGCCTAGAGATGGGCGTTTCCCCATTGGCTTTTGCCTTTTGGGGTCAAATTTTACCCCCAAATGGGTTTTGGGGGTGGGGGCAAACTTGGCTCCCATTTTTTAAATGAGGGAGGTGGTGGAGGGACCTCCCCCCAATACTCGTTCACCCATTTCCCTCAATATATATATATAATTTTTATTTTAATTTATATCTAAAGTTTTAATAATTAAAAAATTAATATATTATAATATTAACCTGAGTTAGTTTTTTTTTTTTTTTTTGGTTGACAATATCTTTTAATCAAGGACCATGTATTTTTTTGAAAGCTTTCGCCATTTCGAACCTTAGCTAGTAGTTACTAGACTGTACTTAGTACATGAGTATTTGATTTGTTTTGAATTCTATTATGTAATACTCTATTAGAAGTATTTGTATTTATTTTGGATTTCCTTAAACCAATTATATATTTTATAACGAATATTATGATTACCTTTCAGAATGAATATTTTAACAGGATCAAATTAGAGATTGGAATGGTCAGATTCCAAATTCTGAATTTCAATTTTTGAATTAGGAATTGAAAATGAAAAGAATGGGAGAAATGGGATTTGGGGGTGGGGGAGGGGGAACCTCCCCCCAAAAACCCCCACCCCCAGTCCCCCCAAATTGGTTTTGGGGGAGGTGGTGGGGGAAGGGTTGAGGAATGGGGGTGGGGGGTGGGGGGACCCTTGACACGTCGTTGAGGTGTATCAAAAGATTTGAATTTTACATTCAACCTTGCAAGTGCACGAGTCAAAAGACTAGTATAGCGTGCAAGCAAGGGTATCGTTCCGCAGGGAGGTGGAATCCGTCAACTGTCTCTAGCTTAGCTTATTTGGAAAATACGAATTGAGGAGTGTGTGTGCATTAAATGTAAACAATGCAATGAAAAGATAAATTATGTACAAAAGTATTTACAAAGATAGAATGGATGTGAGAGATGTGGCATAAAAATGGTTACACGAAGTAAATGACTCCACCATAACAATCAAACAATTTCATACAACATGCATAGTCAATGTTGAATGCCGTACTCACTTAATCCTCACCAATTGTCCTCACTCCTGCAACAACGGCTATACCGACATGCACCAACAACCTATCTCTCGATGGTTGCCCGAACTGCACTCGAGTTCCTTAAGAACTATGAGACACACATAGCGACAATACACGTAAAACCATGCGTTGGCTCTACATGTAGTGGCCAATCTACTAGTGCACGTTGAGTGCTTCACCTCTCGGTCTTTTACACAACAACCTAAGTTCATTCAAATGGTGGCTAACCACTCGAAAGCATTAAGCACTTCAAAGGACCACCCAACCATCAACAAGCATATGCAACAAAAAAGGCAACAATGCTAGGTTTATATCAATTCCCCAATGAATGAAAGTACACATCGAAGAAGAGAAAAAAATACAAAGAAAGAAATACAAAATGGATAGAAAGGAGATCCCTCATCCGTAATCGGGAATCGAACACCAGGTATTCTCGGGTGTCAATCCGAGATGTCCTCACCACTGGACGACTATGGCGTTCTCCAATCTCATGAATGCACAACCCTTTCAATCAAAGAGAAAGCTCTCTCCTTATCTCTCTAAATTCCCTAAGATAGATGGCTTAAAATGGAAATAAGCTTACCAACAACTATATGCATCAATGTTGATTGTTAAACATAAAGAACATTCAATTGAATTAAGGGTTTATTCTCTTGATTAAGGCATTCACCAAAATCAATTCATCACCCAAACCCAAGCCATGGGATGAGCAATTGTGCCTTGAAAAAGGCCCATTAAGCACAAGAATAAAGAACCAAAGCCTAATCTAGCATGTGAATGCATAATTAACCAAGCTTCACCCATTCTTTGGAGATAAAACTCAAACACTCAAATCACTCTAAACATGGTATTTAGGTTCATTCATCAATCAATCAACAATCATGGGATGTTAAATTACACTACTCCTAAATTAAATTACTCTACTTCTAATCCCATTCATGGACACATATCGATTTTGACCATCCACACACATGCATATCATAATAAGAGAGAAATTATGCTTAAATCAAAGAATAAAACAAAACCCAAAGAATATGTTTGAAAAATAAATATAAACGTGTCCTAAAGTAATCTAGAGGGGGGGTGAATAGATTTTAAACATTTTTACCCAATTTTTCGAGATTAGTCCAAATTACGAAAAAGCCCCAATCTAGTCAATATACAAAAATAAGCATACAAGTGTGGAAATTAAAGGACACACGATATTTACGTGGAAACCCACACGGGAAAAAACCACGGGCTGTTATGTGCGCCAATCCACTATTTGCAAATACGATTACAAATTAGGTTGACCACATCACACCTAAATTTACTAATCCGTCTTCGCTACCCGCGGGCCTTTAATAGTGACTCTAGTCCCTTGCTTGCAAACTACCTAAGAGGTAAATACAAGACTTGTCTCTAAAGTGGAGAGATAGCACAACCTAAGGTGAATATGTGAAATACTCAAGATGCTAAAAATGCAAGGTTAGACATTTAAGCTTATCTAGGCATGGATGAACATGTTAGACATTCCTAGATATCATATTACTAGATGACATGCATAAAACAACACTAAATAAGCAATCAAAATCCTATATGCATTATGTATCACAAAACAACTCACAAACCACAATAAAACAATCTTGATGCTAAGTCAAGTCATAAAGATGCAATCTTGAATCAATTCAAGTGATAAAAGAGCTATCTTGTAAAGCAAGAACATATAGATATGAGAATGATGTTCTAGATACAAGTCATGTGAGCAAAACTAAAAACCCTAAATGAAATCAACCTAGAATCATGTTAGATGATGAATAAAAGATGCAAGATGAAGGGTGTTTGTGTTTTGGAACCTTAAAGATGAAGTCTTGATGCCTTGAAGTGGAAGATGCTCAAGAAGCTCTGAAATGAGTAATTTTTGCTCTCTAAAACGAGCCAAGGCACACAAGACACATATATATATGATCCAAATGAAGTGATGTCGTTTTGAAAAGAAGATTAGAAAAAAGCAGATCTGCGCCCTTGATTCTGTGGTCGGTGTCCGCAGAACGAGGGCGCCGAATACCAACAGACGCACGAGACCTAGGATTATGCACTCTGTTTCTGCGCCCTTGGCCGCCGAACAAGGGCGCCGAAATGAGACCTGAAAAACTGAGTATCTAGTCCCTTTCTGCGGCCTTGTTTTGCGGCCCCTTAACGCCGAACCAAGGGCGTCGAAAAACGGCGGCCTATTCTGCGGTCATGGACCGCCGAATAGGGGCGCAAAAAGCCCCTTGGCTTTTCAACCTAAAACCTAGCAAGATGCAATTATGTGCAAGTGTGAAGAGTGCATGCTAAGTAGGAATCAACCAAGAAAGGCACACAAGGAATTCAAATCAAGTAGATGAATGACATGTGAGTGTGTGCATTCTAAATCTCTTCAAAATAGAGTTAAGTCAAGAAATTTACCTTCCTTGAAGCTCTTCATTCCACAATGAGGTTTTCTTCCATTCTAAGCTACCCTTACATATTGAACCCCATTGTGATTTTGCCAACGAAATACGCCAATCAAAAGTGAGGCACTTACAATCTCCCCTTTTGGCTATTTCGTGACAAAATCACCACTCACATAGCAACCTCACAAAACAAAAGATTGGTCAACAAAAATTTTCTACATTACAATAAAGCTCCTAGTCTAAGTCTTGAACATCTTCAAGTCAATTCCAAGCTTGTAGAAAAAATCCAACCTACACACAATCAACAAGAAAAATACCTTCCAAGAACAAGTGTGTGAGAGATGCTAATGACAAAAGAAATGCCATTTCAAAAAGGAATCAAACAAGCAATGTAATGCAATGCAACTCCCCCTAAATGCAATCATCTCCCAACATGGGTTAATCACTCTCAACTCCCCCTAAAGCAATGCCTAGAAGCACAAATTCTCCCCAAACCTCACTCCCCCTTTTTATCATGAGATAGGCAAAGGGAGTCTCCCCTAATGGGCAAGCATTAGCAAGGAGAGCTTGTAGCACGAACACATATGCAATCATATAGGCAATTTTATGCACCTTAATCAAGTAAGAGAGATTCAAGGAGTTTTATTTTATGAAAAAATGTGTGACAATGATGCTTTGCATGCAAGACATGTTGCATCTAAGACCAAAACAATGGTATTTGGCAAAACAAACAACAAAGGTTTCCAATAGAATTCAAACCAATTTCACCCTTTGTCATGGAAAAAAGCAAGGATATAGAATTTTAGCATTTCAAAAATAAAGAGCACCTATATCCAACTTTATAGGCAAAACAAGACATGAGCGACTTTGCACCCTATTTGATTTTTCCGGGTGAGATACCCGTATGATAGTAGCCTTGTTCTACAAATAAAGAAAGAGAGACTTATTGATTTAAGTCTCAATATTGCTTTTGCACACATATTTGCATTTAACATTTGCAATCAAACATTTCACAATTTCATCTCATACTTGTCAACTTAAGCATGTCATTTGAAAGGAATCATCATGTCATGGAGATCAATTAAAGGTCATTCAAAAAGTACTTCCAAAGTACATCTCCTATTCCAAAAATGCATGTTTGAACATAAATATGACATGGATTGCAAGCAAGGCAATGTAGCACACTTATTAAAAAAATACATATGAGTATGTACAACCAATCATCTCAAGCAATTAACTAAGAGGCATAAAATATATCAATGTGGCACAATGCATGATCGTGCAACTTTGCTCTCTTTGCTTGAGCTCCCCATATGGGGTCAAGACACACCAAATCAACCCAATTGACAAATCCCAATAGACTTGCTAAGGTTCCCAAATCTAATGGTGTCTAAAGGTTTTGTAAACAAATCCGCTAGTTGGTCATTTGTTCCCACATGTTCCAATGCAATGGTTTTGCTCTCAACTAGCTCTCTTATGAAATGGTGTCTTATGTCAATGTGCTTTGTCCTAGAATGTTGGACGGGATTTTTAGAAATGTTAATGGCACTCATGTTATCACAAAATAAAGTAAGAGTACCTTGCTCGAAGCCATAATTGGCTAGCATTTGTTTCATCCACATCAATTGAGTGCAAGCACTACCGGCGGTAATATATTCCGCCTCGGCCGTGGATAAGGAAATTGAGTTTTGCTTCTTGCAAAACCAAGAGACCAAATTGTTCCCAAGGAAGAAGCAACCGCCCGATGTACTCTTCATATCATCACAATTTCCCGCCCAATCGGCATTACTAAATCCAACAAGACTTGGATTAGTGTCAAAGGAATACCAAATCCCATGATTTGAGGTACCATTCACGAACCGAATGATCTTCTTCACCGCACAAAGGTGAGACTCTTTGGGATTAGCTTGGTACCTAGCACAAACACCCACACTAAAACAAATATCGGGCCTACTTGCGGTCAAGTAAAGCAAGCTACCTATCATGCCACGATATAGATTTTGATCAACATCCTTTCCACTTGCATCTTTGCTAAGTTTCAAGGTGGTGCTCATGGGTGTGTCACAATGTTTGGCATTCTCAAGACCAAACTTCTTCACTAGGCTCTTTGCATACTTAGCTTGGGATATGAAGATCCCATCATGCATTTGCTTGATTTGTAAGCCTAGGAAGTAATTTAGTTCATCAACCATGCTCATTTCAAATTCATGAGACATAACATCAACAAATTGTCTAACTTTGGATTGGTTGGTGGAACCAAATACAATGTCATCAACATAAATTTGAGCTATGAATAGCTCATCTTTAGTGCACTTGATGAACAAGGTCTTGTCAACACTACCTCTAGAGTAGCCACTGTCAACAAGATAAAGAGTGAGGCGCTCATACTAAGCCCTCGGTGCTTGTTTCAACCCATATAGAGCCTTCTTGAGGCGATAGACATGAGAGGGGTGGTGTGGATCCACAAACCCCATCCACAAACCCCTTGGGTTGCTCAACAAACACTTCCTCATGCAATAAGCCATTGAGGAAGGCACTCTTGACATCCATTTGGTGTAACTTGAACTTGTACACACAAGAAATGGATAAGAGAAGCCTTATGGACTCAAGACGGGCAACGGGAGCAAAAGTCTCCTCAAAGTCAATACCCTCAATTTGAGAGTACCCTTGTGCAACAAGCCTTGCCTTGTTTCGCACAATGTTGCCATCCTCATCGGATTTGTTCCTAAACACCCATTTAGTGCCTATGACATTAGTGTTTCTAGGTCTAGGAACAAGAGTCCAAACCTCATTTCTCTCAAATTGGTTTAGCTCTTCTTGCATGGCAAGAACCCAAAACTCATCTTCCAAGGCTTCATCAACCTTTTTGGGTTCTATTTGAGAGGTGTAACAAGTGTAGCTAATTTGATTAGCTATTTGACACCTAGTCCTAACACCCTCTCCAACCTCTCCAATGATATCATCCTTATCATGGAGTTTTTTAACCCAAGGAGCGGGTTCATTAGAGTCCAAAGGAGGAACTCTATTAAGAGGCAAATCATCCTCTTCATCTTGGTTTGACTTCACACCACTTGAAGTCTCACCACTTTCCTTCAAAGGAAGGACATCCACCTCACAAACATCCTCATCATGGTCATCATGTTTGGGCCTACAATCATCAAAGACAACATTTGATGATTCCATAACGCTTTGAGTCTTTAGATTAAAAACTCTATAGGCCTTGCTATTAAGTGCATATCCAATGAAAATACCCTCATCACTCTTGGCATCAAACTTGCCAAGTTGATCTCGGTCATTTAGTATATAACACTTACTCCCAAAGATGTGGAAGTAGCTCACATTGGGTTTTCTACCCTTCCATAACTCATAGGATGTTTGTTTAGTCCCGGGCCTAAGGAAGACTCTATTCCCTATGTAGCAAGCCGTATTGATGGCTTCGGCCTAAAGATTTCTAGGGACTTTGTTGCTAAGCAACATCACACGGGCCATCTCTTGGAGGACTCTATTCTTTTTCTCAACAACACCATTTTGTTGAGGAGTCCTAGGTGCCGAAAATTCATGGAAAATGCCTAGGCTATTGCAAAATTTTTCAAACTTAGCATTTTCAAATTCTTTCCCATGATCACTTCTAATTTTCTTAATGCTTTTAATGTGAGAGGTTTTCTCATTTTGAATTTTGACACAAAGCATTTTAAATTTCTCAAAGGCTTCGTACTTTTCTCTAAGGAAGTAAGTCCATGTAAACCTAGAGAAGTCATCAACAACAACAAGAATGTACCTTCTACCACCTAAACTTTTGGTTTGAATGGGACCCATAAGGTCCATATGGATGAGCTCCAATGGCTCTTTGATGGAGAGGTATTTGCCTTTCTTGTGCACACTTTTAGTTTGCTTTCCTTGTTGACAAGGTCCACAAACTCCCTCAACCTTTTTCCCAAACTTAGGAAGGCCCCTAACAACATTCAACCTATCAAGGACTTTCAAGTCCCTATAGTTCATATGGCCAAGTCTTTGGTGCCACACCTCAATTTGCTCACTAGTAGACAAGTTACAAAAGATGAGATTAGACTCAAGACAATAACAATTGTCACTTGATCTCTTGCCTTTCAACAATACTTGCCCATTTTCCTTAAGAATAGAGCAATCAACTTTTCCAAACATAACCGAAAGCCCTTCATCACTTAAGTGTGATATACTAATGAGATTGGCTTGCAAGACATCAACATAGAGAGCATTGGGCAAGGAGGGTAAACCGGGAATAGATATATTACCTTTCCCTATGACTTTTTTCTTAGATCCATCACCAAAGGTGACATACCCACCATCCTCCATCACAAGAGTTTCAAAGAAACTCTTGTTTCCGGTCATGTGCCTAGAACACCCACTATCAAGGTACCAAGTGTTAGAGGCATTTGCTTTTAAGGTAACTTGGGCCACATAGCAATAATAGTCATCATGTCTACTCATCCTAGGTGAAACATGGTCATTTCTAGGAGCCATTGGTCCATTAGCTCTAAAATTCCTAGGTGCATGCATTGTGGCTCTTCTAAGCATATTTTTCTCAATCATACTTTCTCTTCTACACAATTTAATATACTTAAGGCAATTAGGCCTAATATGGCCTTCAATTCCACAAAAATGGCAAGTAGGAGTAAAGTAGGAATTCATACCATAGTCTTGAGCAAACCTTTGTGGCCTCCTTCTATTTTGAGTTGCTATTGGATGTTGGGGCAACTCTCTCCTTTGTGGTTGAGCCAAGTTGGCATGTCTTCTAGGTTGAGCATGAAAGACCCCATGTTGAGCTTGTGGGATCCTTTGTTGTGGAGGTCTTGGTTGTGGGGTTCTTGGTTGTGGAGCTCTAGGTTGAGGAGGTCTTGGTTGTGGAGCTCTAGCTTGTGGTGGAGCTCTTGTTGGAATCTTTGCTTGTGCTTGCTTGGAAGATTCACCAACTTCAACCCACTTGGTTGATTGTTGAGGGGTTTGAGCATTATCAACCTCCTTGCTCTTGACAAAAGTTGTCTTCTTCAAGGATGTGGCTTCCATTTCTTCCACATATTCTAACCCCTTCTTGTCACTAGGACTCTTCCCACAAGATAGCATCTTGTCAAGCTTCTCGGTTCCGGAAGTCATCTTAGCAATCAACTCTTTTGCTTCCATGAGCTCTTTCCTCAAGCTTTGTTCACTTTTCTTGACCAAGACTAACTCCATCTTCAACCCTTCTTCTATCTCTTTTGCCTTACTCATTTCCTTGCTCAAATGAGTCACTTTGGATGTCAACTCAAGCTTCTCCCCTTTCAACTTTTGTATCTCCTTTTTCTTCTTCAATCTTGAGTTCTCAACGAATCTCATGAAGTCATCATAGTCCATCTCTTCATCAAACTCAAAATTTGACGTTGAGGAGTTACTCCCACCATTTGAGTCATTTTCATCTACTTCTTCTTGCTTGTCCTCTTCCTCTTCTTTATCACTCATAACTTCATTGCTATTGTGAGAGGATGAGAAAGCAATGAAGTTGGCAACTTGGTCTTCCTCATCATCCGAAGACTTGTCTTCATCTTCTAGGTCATCACTATCACTCCAAGTAACCGCCATGGCTCTTCCTTTCTTCTTCTTCAAATTAGCACACTCCGGAGCAATGTGTCCAAACTCACTACACTCATAGCATTGGACACCCTTCTTGTGGTCTTTCTCTTGAGCTTGCTCCACTTTCTTGAAAGGAGCCTTTTTCTTTACAAACTTTCCCTTGGAGCCAAACCCTCTCTTCTCAAATCTCATAAATTGCTTGAACTTCTTTGCCATCAAAGCAATTTCTTCATCCGAGTCTTCTTCATCCTTCTCAACATTGACACTCTTCAAGGCAAGACTCTTTTGCTTCTTTGGAGGTGTAGTTGTAGGACCTTTCGTAGATTCATAGGCCAAGAGCCTTCCAATAACTTCACTTGGCTTCATTCTTGAGTAGTCACTATTTTCCTCTAATGCCGTCACTTTGGATTCAAACCTCTCGGGAAGTGACCTCATGATCTTTTGCTTGATTCTTCTCTCCGAGTAGGGATCACCAAGTTGGTGACTTTGGTTCACTATATCCATGAGCTTCACTTGGAAGTCATTGAAACACTCATCATCCTCCATCCTTATGGTCTCAAACTATGTTTGGAGAACTTGGAGCTTGGAATCCTTAACCACATTGGTTCCTTCATGAGCCGTCTCTAATATGTCCCAAGCTTCTTTTGCTATCCTTGTAGTTTGAATGAGCTTGTATTGGTTGTCATCCATGGCACATAGGATTGCATGCATGGCTTTGTTGTTCCATTTTGAAGCCTCAAATTCCTGTGGAGTCCATTGTGCCTTCGGCTTGAGGACTTCCTCTCCACCTCCACCTCCTGTAGGAGTCATCATAGGTGGAGTGTATCCATCTTCAATCGCCATCCATGCCTGGTCATGAATTTGACTCACATAAGCTTCCATTTTACCCTTCCATGAAGTGTAATTGACCCCGGTGAGCAAGGGGGGTCTTGTGCTAGAGGCACCCTCACCTCCCATTCCATTTCCACTCATTGTGTTTGGGTTTGAAAGAAATGAATGCACACAAACAAGCTAAGCACACAAACAAGCTAAGCACACACAACAATGCAAACAAATGCAAGAGACTCTAACAAGAGCAAGGGATCTCCTAATTATGTTAAAGAACCCACTCTGATACCAATTAAAAATAAATATAAACGTGTCCTAAAGTAATCTAGAGGGGGGGGGGGGGGGGGGGGGGGGGGGGCTGAATAGATTTTAAACATTTTTACCCAATTTTTCGAGATTAGTCCAAATTACGAAAAAGCCCCAATCTAGTCAATATACAAAAATTAGCATACAAGTGCGGAAATTAAAGGACACATGATATTTACGTGGAAACCCACACGGGGAAAAACTACGGGCTGTTATGTGCGCCACACGAGAACCTCGAATCCACTATTTGCAAATACGATTACAAATTAGGTTGACCACATCACACCTAAATTTACTAATCCGTCTTTGCTACCCGCGGGCCTTTAATAGTGACTCTAGTCCTTTGCTTGCAAACTACCTAAGAGGTAAATACAAGACTTGTCTCTAAAGTGAAGAGATAGCACAACCTAAGGTGAATATGTGAAATACTCAAGATGCTAAAAATGCAAGGTTAGACATTTAAGCTTATCTAGGCATGGATGAACATGTTAGACATTCCTAGATATCATATTACTAGATGACATGCATAAAACAACACTAAATAAGCAATCAAAATCCTATATGCATTATGTATCACAAAACAACTCACAAACCACAATAAAACAATCTTGAAGCTAAGTCAAGTCATAAAGATGCAATCTTGAATCAATTCAAGTGATAAAAAGCTATCTTGTATAGCAAGAACAAATAGATATGAGAATGATGTTCTAGATACAAGTCATGTGAGCAAAACTAAAAACCCTAAATGAAATCAACCTAGAATCATGCTAGATGATGAATAAAAGATGCAAGATGAAGGGTGTTTGTGTTTTGGAACCTTAAAGATGAAGTCTTGATGCCTTGAAGTGGAAGATGCTCAAGAAGCTCTGAAATGAGTAATTTTTGCTCTCTAAAACGAGCCAAGGCACACAAGACACATATATATATGATCCAAATGAAGTGATGTTGTTTTGAAAAGAAGATTAGAAAAAAGCAGATCTGCGCCCTTGATTCTGCGGTCGGTGTCCGCAGAACGAGGGCGCCGAATACCAATGACGCGCGAGACCTAGGATTATGCACCCTGTTTCTGCGCCCTTGGCCGCCGAACAAGGGCGCCGAAATGAGACCTGAAAAACTGAGTTTCTGGTCCCTTTCTACGGCCTTGTTTTGCGGTCCCTTAACGCCGAACCAAGGGCGCCGAAAAAACGGCGGCCTATTCTGCGGTCATGGACTGCCGAATAGGGGCGCAAAAAGCCCCTTGGCTTTTCAACCTAAAACCTAGCAAGATGCAATTATGTGCAAGTGTGAAGAGTGCATGCTAAGTAGGAATCAACCAAGAAATGCACACAAGGAATTCAAATCAAGTAGATGAATGACATGTGAGTGTGTGCATTCTAAATCTCTTCAAAATAGAGTTAAGTCAAGAAATTTACCTTCCTTGAAGCTCTTCATTCCACAATGAGGTTTTCTTCCATTCTAAGCTACCCTTACATATAGAACCCCATTGTGATTTTGCCAACGAAATACGCCAATCAAAAGTGAGGCACTTACATATATCAATTCCCCAATGAATGAAAGTACACATCGAAGAAGAGAAAAAAATACAAAGAAAGAAATACAAAATGGATAGAAAGGAGATCCCTCATCCGTAATCGGGAATCGAACACCAGGTGTTCTCGGGTGTCAATCCGAGATGTCCTCACCACTGGACGACTACGGCGTTCTCCAATCTCATGAATGCACAACCCTTTCAATCAAAGAGAAAGCTCTCTCCTTATCTCTCTAAATTCCCTAAGACAGATGGCTTAAAATGGAAATAAGCTTACCAACAACTATATGCATCAATGTTGATTGTTAAACATAAAGAACATTCAATTGAATTAAGGGTTTATTCTCTTGATTAAGGCATTCACCAAAATCAATTCATCACCCAAACCCAAGCCATGGGATGAGTAATTGTGCCTTGAAAAAGGCCCATTAAGCACAAGAATAAAGAACCAAAGCCTAATCTAGCATGTGAATGCATAATTAACCAAGCTTCACCCATTCTTTGGAGATAAAACTCAAACACTCAAATCACTATAAACATGGTATTTAGGTTCATTCATCAATCAATCAACAATTATGGGATGTTAAATTACACTACTCCTAAATTAAATTACTCTACTTCTAATCCCATTCATGGACACATATCGATTTTGACCATCCACACACATGCATATCATAATAAGAGAGAAATTATGCTTAAATCAAAGAATAAAACAAAACCCAAAGAATTTAAGAAACATTTATACATATATTGCACAAGTGTAGGCTTACAAAATTCCCAAATTGGTGATTACATCCAAGAAAACAAGAAATACAAAAAGAAATGAGTTTAAAGGAGACAACCCTTGAAGACAACTCCTCCAAGTTCTCCTTGATTTCCTAGCTCGTTTTTGGTCCAAAGACCACTCCATTCTTCTTGTAATCTACTCCTAGATGGGTGGATGTAGTGTAAAAAAGGTGGTGGAGATGTATGGTGAGCTCCCATGGAGGAAAACCTCAATGGGAGCTTGAAACTCTCACTTATTTGGGGAAGAAGATGGAGAAGATGAAGAAAGGTGTGAGGTTCGGTTTTAGGGTGTGGGAGGTGTGTAAGTTCTGGTTTCAGACCCTAAATGGGGGTATTTAAAGAGTTGGGAGGTTATGGCACGAATGGGGTGTGAAAGGACAAGATTGCCTTTCAAAATCGGCCAAAAATCGCGAAACTGGTGCTCAGTCACCTCCAAACCACTGTACACCCGCTGTACGTACAGCGGGTTGGAGGCGGATCAGAAGCGGACACATTCTAGAGTAAAATCGCTGTTCACCCACTCTACGTAGGGCGGGTGTATAGCGGTTTTGGGATTTCAGTCATTTCCAACTTCGCGCACCGTCACGGAAATTGGCATAACTTCCTTTAAAGACATCGGAATTGCATTTTGTAAAAACCATTGGAAAGAAGACATCTGGGGCTTTCCAAACATAGGTAGCACGAAAACTAGTTCAATCTGAAGTGGGAGATATGGCCCCCGAAAGTGTAGTGTTCTGCATGAGCCATTTTCATTTCAACCCTTTTAACTTCCAAAACTCATCAATTCAGCTCAAATACCTTATTATGGTTAATAACCTACAAAAAGCTCATAAAACACATTATATACAAAAAATACACTCAAAAATGAGTACAAATGATAGGAAATGGGGACCTCAAATAGGTGTAAATATGGTCCGATCAACCATCCCCCGCCCATTGGGCCCTCACGTCCATCCCTAACCGGGTCCACTAGACCCAACCCTTACCCACACTAATGTGGTTCGGGTATAGAACTGGACCTCAATTCTCTAGACTCACATTTTGCCCTAATTTCCAGACTCGCATTATTTTACGGGTAGGTTAAGGTTAAAGATGTGGGTCCATATTAGACTCACAAAAAACTGATTCTAAAACTAAGTTTTAGAAAAACACATATCGACATTCGACCACTACCTCATCTCTCATTCTCTCACTCCACTACCTGATCTCTCATTCCCTCTCTCCTCCGGCCAGAACCCAGAACCCAGAACCTTCACCACCCCCATCAACAGTTCTCGACTTCCTCCCCAAAAGTCAGCTTCCCGACAGACCTCCTCCCGACTCTGTCGTCGATTACACTCTCCATGGTGACAATATTTGTCGTCGTCTTCTTAGTCCCAAAACAGATAATATCTTCGACAAGTTCAGCCAAAACAAAGTCCATCTTCGAATATGGCACAATATGAGACAAATTTGGATCCAATTGGGGTCGGGTAAAACCCGTATCCGCAACGGGTCGGCCCAGACTCGAACCCATAATTTATTTTGAGGGTTTGGACCCTTTAAAATTTTGCGAGTCCGGTTCTAGGTAGGGTCTAGACCCTTATTTTACCAACCATATTGAGATCAAATGATGGATGGAGGAGATTGGTCCATCCAATTTTTTTTCAAAAAATTAAGTATTATATAAATAGTCAATGAATATTTTTGGTAAATGGACTCTTTGCCCTTGAGTCGTTAATTGAATATTTTTGGTAAATGAACTCTTTTGCCCTTCCTTGAGTTGTTAATTACTAACGGAACACAATTGACGGCAGATGATATCCGCTAAATTTTTATCAAAAATTACATATGCGTGCAATTAGGCCTAAACTTAGGGTTGTTTGCGCAATTTGTTAAAAAATAAAGATAATTACAGTTACAATTAATAAGATTTCTTTGTTTGTTTGTGAATTTTATATGGCAGAGAAATTCATGTAAAACAAAAACAATTCATACCGCACCTAGTTGAAAATATCTTATTTTTAAAATATTTTCAGAATAGTGTATCAATTTTATTAAAAATAGTTTTCCCTACCCATGCAATCAGACCATCATTTATCCACTAATTTCTTATTTGATAAATTAGTCGAAACTATTTTTAGTTGCCCATAACAGAAAAATGATTACTAAACTAAGTTAAAAAATCAATGATTTAGTTATGAAAGTTACATTTCCTTAACCGCCGCTACAACAAACATACAGGTGCAAGATGTCTATTAAAAAGTCCTTAAAATACTTCACGATTCTACTATTGTGGTTGGTGTTTGTTAAAAACTTAAAGCAACCACTTGCGCATTGAAAGTTATATAGAATACTAGACCTTCAAGTATATTATGCAAAAACAAATAAGCTTAGGTCTTCACTATGTGATATGACCCTTGCCAATAAATTTTTTTATGTTCTAGCGCACATGCACTACAATCGCGATGTTCGTCTGGATATACAAACCAGCGCAATATGAGCCTCGTGGTGCTAAGTCGTGCTTGTTCTTGTGCCGCTACGATGTGGTGCCGCATCACGGTGCAACTTTAGGTCTCTTAAATTCATTTAAAACATCCAACAATAGATAGACCCTGTTACCACTGACAATTAAAATATGCATGATTGATATCAAGATGGTATGGCTAATTACAGTCGCCGGCAGTTTAAATTACGCTGGCCTGCAGTTTAGGTTTATTATTTTTGTAGAGAAGTTTTTAAAGTTGTTTTTGGCTTAAAGGTCCATCTTTGTGGTTGTGTGCTATTGTGAAATCTACCTATGCAAATACTGTTAGGTTTTGGCTCGTATTCTCGAATGAACCGGAAGTGACCCAAACAAGACTTAACTGATGTGGAGCTTCCTGGAAGACGTGGGATATGATTGGAAGTTGAATGATGGTGTTTGAGGGAGATTTAAGACTAGAAGAACTGGAGAAACGAAGAAGAAGTGAAACCACTGCCCCTGCCGCTGTGGCTTTGGCAGCGGTAATAGCAGTAGTACCACACCGTTACGAATTTTTTGGCAGCGCAACGAGAGCGGTCCAAAGACCAGTGAAGAATGCTGTGGGTTCAACAGTGGTAATGGCAACGGTCGTGGCTGGACAGCGGTGGTACAAACGGTCAAGAGCATAATTGTTTCATGGTGTTGGAAGCGGGGTGCACACCGTAACCAATACGGCGGAGACGATGTATTGTTGAGATCAGGAATGTTGCGCATAATAGGAAAAGGTATTCTTCTTGAAGTTCTTGTGCTTAAAGGAAAAGGATTTACTTCCTACAATAAGACTTGTCATAAAAGGAAATAGTATTTATGTGGAACAAGTAAGTCTTGTACGTTTAAGAGTAGGATTTCCTTTTATCTTAAACTCCCTGTAACTAGTATAAATAGTCCTAATATTTATGTTATTAGTTTTAAGGATGTGGAGCAAAAAGGAACACCATGTAAACATCAGAGAGTGTGAGTGAGATCCGGGGAGACCCAAAGGGAATATCCAAGGAGGGATCCAAGGGAATATCGATGGATCAAGTTAGAGATCCGTGGGTGATATTTAGGGGAGACCTAGGGGATATTGTGGGGTACTTAGTGAGGATCTTGTGAGTGGGGTTTGGGGTTAGGTGTGAGAGAGAATCCTGGAGTATATGGTTGTAACAATTTATCATATAGTGGAACTTTCTCTGTCGTCCTGACAGCCTGTGGTTTTTTACTCGATTTGGGTTTTCCACATATATCTTGTGTTGTGATTGTTTTATTCTCTCTCATCTATTTTTCTGCTTATTGATGTTATTATTTGCTATGAGTTATGGGCGTATATTAGGCACGGCGTTTCCACGTTCATCGGTAGTAGAGGATTATCCCCAACAAATACTAGAAAAAGTGAATACATATTATTTTTGTTTGACTACTCGAATCTATAATATTGGTAAATGTGGCAATCGACACAAAATCTGTAATATTACTAGAGTGAATGGTGTTATTATTATATTTTTTTTTCTGAAATACGAAGAGTACCCTAATTCATAATTAAGGAGATTAATTTTAGATTAAACCGAGTCCATTATTATAAGTTAAAGAGTACAAGCATCACAAGCTAGTATGCTTTTTTATTTTATTACATTATAGTCCATTATTTTATTACATCACAAGCATCACAAGATAGAGTACATCACAATTACGAACTTGGTCACTCGTTTCCCTTGTTCGATAGATTTTCACGAAGAGAGAACTTCATCCTTAACGGACCCGAGCCTGAACGGCTGGGTACTAGTTAGAGCAAGACGCCACGCATTTTCCACATAATTAATCCCAACATCATTGCATAAATGGCCAGTGGACTCACTCACATCTGAAGGGCAGTGAACAATCTTGTATGCATTAATTCCGACGCCAATTTTGACAAACTTGAACCAGTTTGGTAGGGTTTGAGGTCCAGGGTTTCCTACAACTCCATTAGTTGTAATAAACCAAGCTCCTCTTTTTTCATCGCAGTTGTCAACTTTCCACACCATTGGTTCATTGCAAATGGGTATGTTGGTAGAGAACTGGATGTTCACGTCCATGGATTCGTGGACATAACCTCGGTTTTCACTGCTATAATTGGTTGGAAAAAAGAACATTGGATAGCCCCTTAAGAGGTACGAGGAATGTTGGGTAACATCCAGTGGACATGATCCATTTCTATTAGGGGATAGAGTGAGACCACCGCCGCCGGCTTCTATGATTATAGAGGTAGTGTAATAAGCCGACCAGGCTTCAACCTTATCTCCATCGAGGTCGAGCAATGGATTGGGGTGCCCCGATAAGGGTTTTGTGAGCAAGGCGAAGAAAAGAAAGGAGAGTGATAATGCTAGGAGAGAACTCTTCATTGTTATTAATTACTTATGTTGACGGTTGAAATTTGGATTGCCACGCACTCAACAATTAAATCAATTTAATATGAAGCAAGAAAATTAAGAACACATGCAAAAGACAAGTTTTACGTGGAAAACCCTTGAATGGGAAAAAACCACGGCGCCCCTGAGGGCAGAAGAATAATACTAGGTTTTTGTTGCTTCGTTACACACTCTAATCTCTCACAATTGCTCTCTTTTCTCTCTCTCTATTTCTGAACCCCCTCCTCGTGGGATAGGTGATTCTATTTATACATGTTTATTTAGGGTTTCCCCTTGTTGATTTGTATTAGGATCCTCTTCTGTTGCGGATTGGGTCTTCTTTCCTTTTTATGATTCCTTGTTGCTTCTGTGTTTATGCCGAGTCGGTTTGAGCCCAGTGTGCTGGTTCAGCGAGTACTTTTATTTTCTGGGCACTACTTATCTGGCGAGTGCACTTCTATATTCGTCGAGTAGGTTTTTCGTTTTGGCGACCATGCCTTTGACTTCCCTCTGGTCTAAGCTATTTTTTCATCCTGATTGGTCAAACTTCTTCCCTTTACCCGGTCAATGAATGACGTAGCAACCTTTTGTTAGCTCCTTTGATGACGTGTCAGTTGGGCGAGTTTATACATACAACAATACCCCCATAAATACTTCGAGCTGGGCGAATGACTTGTCCTTCCTACTTCGTTTGCCTCTGCGAGCAGTATTTATATTTATGTTTATGAGATTTCAACGCATTTTTGCAATAACTTCTCCTTTTAACCACGCGCTGTATTTATTAATTAATTCTTCCGGTGCACGCTTTCAATCTGAACCACATAACTTCTGGCGTCTCCACTTGCTTGACAGGTGAAGGGACGTTCTGACGGCTCGGTTTTCCCCAAGATGCCACATGTCACTTATCGGGTGGTGACCGTCGCGGTTTTGGTAATAGTGGCCGTCATTCCCATTAAATACACATCATTGTACTTGATTGCTCTTTTTTTGAATTCGAAATTCCCTCTTTTTAAGGCCCGATCGTCCCTCTTCTTTCTCTTTACTTGCTTCATCGCATTTTTATCAGAGCATAAGAAAGAACAGCTGATCTCCTGCTTTCGTCTCTTTTATTTCTTCGAGAGCTAACTACAGTCCATTTCTTGTGCCTTTTATTGTCGGTCGATTCACCGGATTTCGCCTCTTCTTGTTTCTCCGTGTCTCCTGATCTTTCCTGCGCATCTTGCGAGTCTAGGGTTTTCTGGTGAGTTCTCATGGATCCCTCCTTGCGCTCTTTTCTTTTTAATAGGATGATGCAAGCCATGGAGCTTGGTGATAAGTGTACTGCGGACAAAATTGAATCTCTGATTCGCAACTTTCGTCCAGATTCTCCGGTCCCGATTTCTGTTGATATTCCATTTTTTGAGAATGCTTCTAATCCTGACATCTCTCCTCCACCTTTTGACAGTGATTCTCCAGAAATGACGAGATCTCCTAAAACTGCAAGTAGTAAACGACGCTCCACTAGGGCTCCTCGCGAATCTCTGCTGGATGTGCAGACGGTCGTTGACTCTGATGTTGAAGATCATCAGAGGGATAGGCTGCTTTTCTCGTCTGCTCGCCCTTGTTCTTTCGACACGGAAGTAAATGTGGTCGGCGAGGGTGAACTTCGTAAATACAAGAGTCGTTTCGATATTCCAGACTCGGTGACTCTTGTGTTACCTGGCGACCGGGCTGTGTGGAATCCTCCTAAAAATGCGGTCGCCATTTATGGAGCTATGCTCAGTTGTGGGGTGACTCTCCCCCTTCAGCCTTTTATTGCCAGGTTTTTGGCGGAGGCTCAAATCGCACCGGCTCAGCTCGCCCCAAATAGTTACAGGATACTGATGTGGCTGTGTCTCATGTGGAAGCTGAAGGGTTACGGGCCTCCTACGCCTCGTGAGATCCGCCATTTTTATACTTTGAGACAGGCGGGCAATGGTGGCACATACTTTCTCCTTTCCTCGCCGGTGGAGAACTGGATTCCCGAGGGGTGTGGCGAACCTTGGTCAGGTCGAGGTCTCCAGTGACGAGAAGAAGAAAGGTTTCATCTGGGGCTTCCCTACCTCAAATAAGAGGTGGAAAAACAGTTGGTTTTTCGCCAGGGGCGAGTGGGGTCGAAATGTACCTGCCCACAATCGCCACAATCTTTTGGCGAGGAAAGTTCCCAGGCATTTTACATCTCCTGAAGCTGGTCGAAGGCGGCCCCTACTTTGACGGATAGGGAGGTTTCTCATCTGGCCGCGGTGGCTGTTCTTCCTTTGGACTC
The DNA here is from genome assembly GCA_030490815.1 of Acer saccharum. Classification (NCBI taxonomy): domain Eukaryota; kingdom Viridiplantae; phylum Streptophyta; class Magnoliopsida; order Sapindales; family Sapindaceae; genus Acer; species Acer saccharum. The sequence goes on from CM059874.1 coordinate 17,076,287, forward strand.
GAGGGGTAGGTCCTTCCTTTGGATGAGGAGAAGATGATTTCTTCTGAAATCTTTACTCGGCTTCATGCAAGGCTCCCTCGCTGTAAGTTTCACTCTGTTCTTCCTTTACTTTCTCGCCTGATTTTATTCTCTTAGTTTGACCCTTGGTTTTATTTTCCCTGCAGTGTGTGATTTTGACACCGTTTGCGATTTGCAAGCACGGGCGGTGAAGAATTCTGAGGCTGCCAGCAAGAGGCATGCTGCTGGTTTGGCTAAGGATGGAATTGCTAGTCCTGACGGTGATGACCACTCAGACCGCGGCGAAGAGGCTGGTGATGCTTCTAGGGGGGGTGCTGTGAATACTCCCGCTGCAACTGCAGCTGTTACCCCCAGCCGTAAAGGCAAAGAGAAAGCAGGTGCTTCAAGGGGGGTCGGCAGAGTGTTGACAAGAGGCGTGTGAGTCAGGGCCATCGCCTGTTCGCCCGAAGGTTGTCGCGAGTACTCCCGCCGCGGCTCCTACTCCTGCTGCGAGTACTGCTGCGACTGTTCCTGCTGCCACAGTCCTCAATCGTAAGGGAAAGGAGAAGGTGGGAGTTTCAGGCGTGGCTAGCGACATCCCTATTTTTGACGCGGATGTTCCTGAGACCCCCCTCGATCCCGCGAGTGACTTGGCTCCCAGAGCTAGGAATAAACGCCCTGCTGAAAGCACTCCTGATCACTCAGCTCGACCTCCTAAACGAGCTTCGCGGGTAGTGCAGTTTGTTGTCTCTTCTGATGAGGAGGATGTTCAGGAACCGGATGTCGCCGAAGCTCCTCCTGCCCAACCGGAGAGGTCTGCTGAAGTGGAGAATGTGGCGGCGCCTCCCTCTGAGGGGGTTAATGAACCGACTCCCCCTGCTGCTCCTTCTCAACCAGCTTCTCCTCGGCCAGCTCCTCCTGCAGTGGTTGTGGGCGAGCCAGGTGTCTCAGATCAACCTAGGCCATCTGGCCCATCTGAGCCGGCTGATCGGCCAGGCCCATCACATCAGGCGGGGGCCTCTGCTTCCGGTTCGGGCTCGGCCCGTGAAGTTCCTCCTACCGGACCGGTTGAAGCTGAAGAAGGGAGCGTGTCCCTTTCTGATTTTTCTGCCACCGAAATATGCTCCCACTTGGCTAATAATGATGTATATATCGGCGAAGGCTGGGGGCATGTTAAAAACAAGTCTTGCAACAAGAAGATGGAGTTTTCTTCAACTGCCACTCCTTGGTAAGTTCTTCGCCGCAAATCTCTATGTATTTTATTTTTTATTCTTTTTTTCTAACTCTGGATGTCTTCTTCCTCAGATGATGTCTGAGATGGGCGATAGTTATAAATTCGGGATCAAAGCTTCTCGTGAAATTAAGCGCTTGCGCGAGCAGGCTTCTGTTTTGGCGGCCGAGAAGCTTTCCGCTGAAGAATCCCACGCCCAACAATTCGCTCAGTTGAGAGAGTCCTCAGACGGTCATCTGTCTGCTCGGCTAGCCGCTGAAGAAAAGCTTTCTGCTGCTGAGGAGGAAATTCGCTCGTTGAAAGAACTCCTATCTTCGAGTCAAGAATCCTTCGCAGCGCGTTTGGAGGCTGAGCGGGTAGCTGAGGAGGCTAAGGAGAAGGCTGAACTGGAAGCGGCGGATTTACGTAACCAGCTATCTTCCCTCGATCTTATTTTTGAAAACCTGAAAGCAGTGCTGGAGGTTGAGTCTGTTGATCGCTTCAAGAGATCCCCTGCCTATGATGCGCTTTTGTTGCGTGAATTTGAGAAAGGCATGAGGCAGGCGAAGAAATTCTTTGCCATGAAGGATCATTCCAATGAGAAAGCTCTGAAGCGTTTTGACAAGTCCCTCCAGCAGCATATGGCCCATGGCGTGGACTCGATTAAAGACCAGATGAGACGATGGAAAGCCCACTGCCGTTATAACCGGACTGAGCCTCATCCTATGCATCTTGAGATTCCCAGTAAGCGTACTTTCAATACTTACTACTCGGGTCAGAAGGGCAGCTTTTCTGGCTCTGGTGCTGAGCCCGATTTGGGTCCCGTTGCTGGGAGAGATTATGAGCCCTTCATGCCAACGGAGGATGAGGCAGTCATTTGGCCTTCAGATGAGGAGATCGAAGACGAGGAAGATAGCGAGGGCCCTCCTGCAGCCGGTTGATTCTTCTGTTGTTTTTGGAAGACTATAAATTTATTTTTTGTCCATTCATTTGTAAATAATACAAAGTTATGAATATATATATTTTTCTTCGTTCAGCTGCCTTTGCTGAGTTTTGGCTTTGGCTTGGTTTTCCACCAAGTGTTGTTTTAGCTTACTGTTGTTTTTTATTCAGCTGCCATTGCTGGGTTTTCGGCATACTTAGTATTCGCCAGGACGTATCCGACTATATACCAAGTTTTTATTGTGTTTTATAGCTATATTCAGCTGCCATTGCTGTATTTTGGCGTACTCAGTGTTTTGGCAGGTTTTATTCGACCATGCCCTGAGTTTTTATCATGTTTTCATCTTTTATTCAGCTGCCGTTGCTGTATTTTGGCGTACTCAGTTTTTTGGCAGGTTTATTCGACCATGCCCTGAGTTTTTATTTCTCGCCAGTTATCGCTGCAGCGAGCATAAAGCTCGTTTTCATGTGATGTAGCTATGTGTGCTGGCGAATGCCTTTTGCGTTTGGCGAGTCAGAATCGAGAATCTCTTAGTAATAAATTACTCTTTATTGAATACTTCCTGCAACTTTATTAACATAGTCATAAAGAAAAAATGCTAAAACGAACAACTTCTCTAAGCTAAATAGAAAAATAGAAGGAATTCAAAAGAATCTAACTTGTCCCTTAAGGATAATATCTTCAAGTACTGCGCATTGCATGGACGGGGTAACTCGCCAAATCCTTCTCGAGTAATGCGATATGCCCCATGGCCAGCTATCCCCGTAATCTTATAAGGCCCTTCCCATTTGTCTGCGAGTGATCCTGCAGCCTTGTCTCTTGTTCCCGGATTCACCCTCTTCAGTACTAAATCACCAAGTGTGAACCTCCTTTCACGCACATGCGAGTTGTAATATCTAGCTACCCTCTGTTGGTACGCTGCATTCCTTATTTGTGCTCGCTCTCTTCTTTCTTCTAACTCATCTAGGCCGCACTTTAGCATATCAACGTTGATTTCTGGCTGAAAGAGTTGTACCCTTGGTGAAGAGAACGATGTTTCCACGGGAATAACAGCTTCTGCTCCGTAAGCCATGGAATATGGGGTTTCGCCTGTTGAACCCCTTTCCGTTGTGCGATATGCCCAGAGCACTTGCGGTAACTTATCCGCCCAGCTCCCCTTTTTGGTTGCTAACTTAGCTTTCAGGTTGTGCTTGATGATTTTGTTCACTGCTTCAGTTTGGCCATTCGTCTGTGGATGTGCTGGAGAAGCGTAGTAGTTGTTGATGCCATACTTATCACACAGTTCCCTGAATTTCCTGCCATCAAATTGGGTCCCATTGTCTGTGATGATGGTGTTTGGTATCCCGAATCTGTACAAGATATTTTTCTTCACAAAGCTAATGGTGTTTGCTTCTGTTATATGCACCAATGGCTCGGCTTCTACCCATTTTGTAAAATAATCCACAGCTACTATGGCATGCTTTGCTCCTCCAGTTGCTGTTGGCATTGGGCCGATCAAGTCTATTCCCCACATGGCAAATGGCTAAGGCGAGGTAATACTTTGCAGGAGCTCAGGTGGTTGTCGGATGTTATTGGTGATTTTCTGACATGCTTCACATCTCGCTGCCACCCTTTTGGAGTCGGCGAACAGGGTTGGCCAGTAAAAACCCTGTCTCAATGTTTTGTGGGCTAGGCTGGCACCCCCAGCATGGTTCCCACAATTTCCACTGTGTATGCTTCTTAGGATACCTTCTGCTTCTTCAGGCCCGACACATCTCTGCAGTGCCCTCGAGTATCCCCTCTTGTATAGTTCTCCATTGAGTACCGAGTATCTTGTTGCTCTGTATTTTAGCCGCTTTGCTTCCAGTGGGTCACTTGGAAGTATATCGTTGATGAGATACTCTTTAATTGGCGTGATCCAGCTGTCCCCTCTCGCCAAAGACTGCCCCGACTTCCTTTGTTTTAACTATACTCGGCTGCAATAGGCGGATCATAGAGATATTGTTGGGCCAAATGTTGATCGTGGCAGATGCCAGTTTGGCTAAGGCGTCGGCCTTTTCATTTTCTTCTCTGGGGACGTGAACAATTCTATACTCTTTGAATCTTTCTAACAGTTCCCTTGCTAATTCCAGGTAAGTGATCATGCTTTCTTCTCTCGCCTGGTATTCATCTAGTACCTGATTGACAACAACTTGAGAGTCGCTGAAAATTTCCACCTCATCTGCACCTAAGATTGTGCTAATCTTTAAACCTGCTATAAGTGCCTCGTACTCAGCTTGATTGTTGGTGGCTTTGAAGTCAAAACGCAAGGCACATTCGACTGAGTCTCCTTCCGGTGTTGTCAGCACTATACCTGCCCCGCTGCCGTGCGTGTTTGACGAGCCATCAACGCGAAGTTGCCATTTGAATATTTTCTTATTTTGCTCCACCATCATTCTCGCCACCTCTATGCTTGGTTCAGTGAACTCTGCTACGAAGTCTGCCACTGCCTGGGCTTTAATTGCTGTCCTTGGGAGGTATTCTACATCGAATTCACTTAATTCGATCGCCCACTTTGTTAACCGACCGGATACCTCTGGTTTCTGCAGGATTAACTTCAGTGGGCAGTTGGTGTATACCCTGATTCTATGAGCCTGGAAATATGGTCTTAGCTTCCTTGCTGCTGTTATTAGGGCGAGTGCCATTTTTTCTGCCGGCGAGTACCTTGTTTCGGCTGGTAACAGTGCCTTGCTGGTGTAGTATACTGGCTTTTGGATTCCATCTTCCTGTCGTACTAGCACGGAACTTGTGGCTGCTTCAGAAACGGATAAGTACATGTACAATGTCTCGGCTGTTTCTGGCTTTGATAGCAATGGTGCCTGTCCAAGGTAGTCTTTCAAGGCCTGGAAGGCTTTTTCGCAATCCTCATTCCATTCGATCCCTTTTCCCTTCTTTAAAGCTTTGAAAAATGGTAGGCATCGGTCTGTTGATTTGGCTATGAATCTGCTCAGCGATGCTAGGCACCCTGTGAGTTTTTGGACATCTTTCAGAGTCTTTGGCGAGACCATTCTTGCTAGTGCTTGGATTTTTTCAGGGTTCACCTCTATTCCTCTTTGGTTCACCTGATATCCGAGAAACCTCCCAGATGGTACGCCGAATACACATTTTGCCGGATTCAACTTCATTCCATACTTGACCAGTACGTCGAACGTTTCCCTCAGGTCATTTGCATGTTTATCTGCGGTAATACTCTTTGTCAGCATATCATCAACATAAACCTCCATATTTCTCCCTATCTGTCTGGCGAACATCTTGTTGACCAAGCGCTGATAAGTTGCCCCGCGTTCTTCAGGCCGAATGGCATGACCCTGTAACAACCCCTGATCTGTGGTGAATGCCGTTTTCTCTCTTCGTCAGGCCTGTGCATCTTTATCTGGTTGTACCCTGAATATGCATCCATGAAACTCAACGTCTCATGTCCGGCTGTTGCATCTACTAACTGGTCAATCCTTGGTAATGGGAAGCTGTCCTTGGGGCAAGCTTTGTTCAGGTCGGTGAAGTCGACGCACATCCTCCATTGATTGTTCTTCTTTTTCACTAAGACTACATTCGCCACCCATTCCGGGTACTTAACTTCTCTAATTGACCCTGCGGCGAGCAATTTTGACACTTCCTCTTTAATCGCTGCACTCCTTTCCGGGTTGAAGCTTCTCCTTTTCTGTACTACCGGTTTGCATTTCTCATTCACAGCCAGATTGTGGGAAATTGTGCTTCTATCAATCCCTGGCATGTCTTCGTGGCACCAAGCGAAAATCCCCCTATATTCTTTCAACAAGTTCGTCACATCTTTCTTAACCTGCTCAGTCAACCTCGCTCCAATTTTTACTGTTTTATCTGGTTCCGCTTCATCTAGAATAATCGACTCAGTTGGTTCTTCCTTTTCTCTGCTTGTTTTGTCTCTTGGATCTAGTTCGAAGTTTTCCGGATTATCCTCCTGCGTCTCTGTGTCTACTTCGAATATGTTCAAAGTTTCCATCCCTGTTTTATCTTTGAAGATTGACAAGTTGGCGCGGCGAGCCATCTCCTGCGACCCTTCAATTCTCCGACGCCGAATTCTGTAGGGAACTTTATTTTCAGTGCATGGGTTGAGGTTACAGCTCGAGCTTTGTTAAGAAACGGTCGGCCAGTAGTGCATTATACGGCCAATTATGGATGTCAACCACGACAAAGTCTAACAGGATTGTTCGCCGGCATGGTGCTGTTCCAAATCTTACCGGTAGTTTCACTGTTCCTAACGACCTAACCTCTGCGCCACCAAATCCTTTTAACGGTACATGGAACGGTTCAAGATCTTTCCGGTCCAGCCGCAACTCATCATACACTCTGGCACTTAAAATATCAGCCGAACTCCGTTGTCAATCATCACTCGAAGGACATCCCTATGGGCTATTCGAACTCCCACGACTATTGCATCATTAGGCTTTGCATCAATCCCGTCTGAGTCTTCTGCTGTAAACGTTATGGGATCATGCCTTCTCTCCCCTTCTTGGGGTTTCTCTGCACAGAATTGACTTCCATGCTTCTGCCTTCATACATCACTTCTCGAACTTCCGACATCCTTCTCGATTGCTCCTCCCAGTGTGAGGTCCGCCGAAAATAGTGTTTATGGCTGCGTTAGGACTGTTCCTCCTTGGACTCTTCCTATCTTGCCCGTTTCCTTGGCGGCTATCTTGGCGACCCCCGTGCTTGTCCCCTTTCAAGGCAAAGTCTTTCAGGTGCCCATCTCTGATCAGGCTTTCGATGTGATCGCGCAACTGGAAACACTTTGAAGTTTCATGTCCATGATCTTTATGGAATCGACAGTACTTGGTTGTATCTCTCCTTGCATTCGCTGACTGCTGTCGGGGGTATTTGGCGAGTCCCTTGTCTTCTACCACAGATAATATCTCCTCCTGGTCGCCATTTAAAGGGGTGTAATGGTTGTACCTTCCTCGAAACTTATTGGCCCGAGTGTTTCCCCTGCTCTCTCTTGAGTATCCTTTTGGCCCTTCTCATCCTTCTGGCGATCACGTGATTGCATCTTTTTGTCGTCCTTATGGTCTGTTTTCAAGTTAGGCTTGTGCCCATGCACATAGCTACCCCCTTGTGCTACTTCTTCCTCCTCTGCCAGTGCATAATCGCCAGCTATTTCCATCATCTCTTCGTAAGTTTTAGGTCTATCCCTTCGCAGGTCAAAAGACAATCGTCCACTTTGTAACCCATTAGTGAAAGCGGCGATTACAGCTACATCACTGGCATCCTCAATTTGAGCTACTTCCTTCCCAAACCTGGCCAGGTACTTCTTGATTGATTCGTTATGTTCCTGTTTCAAGTTCGATAGATGGGCGAGTGACTTTCTTCTTTGGACACTTCCCATGAACTGCCTTATGAATGCCTTGCTGAGGTTTGAGAAGCTGCTTATGGTTCCGGGTGGAAGCCTTCCGAACCATCTAGAGGCGAGGTCGCCGAATGTTTGCGGGAAGGTGAGACACAGCAACCCGTCATTGGATGAATACTGGGCCATGATATTGCGGAATCGGCGAACATGCTCTTTTGGATCCCTGTTCTCCTTGTACTGCTCAATAGTTGGCATTCTAAACCTGTCTGGAAATTGGGTGCGAGCAATAGCTTCAACGAATGGGCTATCTGACTCATCATCCGAGGATACATTACGTCCATACCTTCGTGCCATTGCTGAAACCTTTCTTGATAGCTCTTGTAAGGTGACATCTCGCTGACCAGTTGGTTCTCCTGCTGGGTCGAGCCTACTCTTGATTGTCATTCTACCATGATTGCCTCTCTCATCTGGGCTTCTCGATCTTCAGTGCTCTCGATCTTCTCCGCTTCGTTCTTTTAGATCGCAACTCCCTTCGCGGACGAGGACTCTTGTCCTCAGATGAGATGGACCGGTGTCTCCGCCGGTTTCGCTGGTATGTGTCGCTGGAATTGACCCTATGTGCTCGCACCTGATCTCGTTCCTCCCTGGACTCTTCATTCATCACACCCTTTCCCTTCCTCTGTTTTCTCCCCCGAAATCCTCAATGTGGTCTTGGGGGGTCTCCTCGGTGGATTGTCTTGCTTGATTGTCGGGAACTGTGATATGAACTTCTGACCGCAGCCTTCCGGGTGGATGGGTTCCAGGGGTGGTTAACTCGTAAGGAGATGAACTCCTAACCCTATGGAAGCGAAAGTCCTATTTTGCTGGCTTCGCTGATTAGGTTTACCAATGCGGCTTGGAAGTGCTGCAAAATCCCGGGATCCGCCGCCCTAGTTCCTGGCGTTGCTGCTGACTGCTCCCCAACTGTCACTGCCCTGTCTCCCATTGGCGCAGCTGGTTCAACAACTAAATCTCCACTGGAGTTACCATCTCTGTCGCTGTCGTTGTTCATGCTGTCTGACTTCGCAAGGGTCCCTCGAAGTTTTTCGTTCAAAACCCCCTCCTTCTAGCGCCAATTGTTGACGGTGAAATTTGGATTGCCACGCACTCAACAATTAAATCAATTTAATATAAAGCAAGAAAATTAAGAACACATGCAAAAGACAAGTTTTACGTGGAAAACCCTTGAATGGGAAAAAACCACGGCGCCCCTGAGGGCAGAAGAATAATACTAGGTTTTTGTTGCTTTTCTCACACCTAATCTCTCACAATTGCTCTCTTTTCTCTCTCTCTATTTCTGAACCCCTCCTCGTGGGATAGGTGATTCTATTTATACATGTTTATTTAGGGTTTCCCCTTGTTGATTTGCATTAGGATCCTTTCTGTCGGATTGGGTCTTCTTTCCTTTTATGATTCCTTGTTGCTTCTGTGTTTATGCCGAGTCGGTTCGAGCCCAGTGTGCTGGTCCAGCGAGTACTTTTATTTTCTGGGTACTTATCTGGCGAGTGCACTTCTATATTCGGCGAGTAGGTTTTTTCGTTTTGGCGACCATGCTTTGACTTCCCTCTGGTCTAAGCTATTTTTTTCATCCTGATGGTCAAACTTCTTCCCTTTACCCGTCAATGATGACGTAGCAACCTTTTGTTAGCTCCTTTGATGCGTTCAGTTGGGCGAGTTTATACATACAACAACTTAGATAGAAGAAAAGGATGGAAGGTTGTTGATGTGTGATAATGGGTGCACAAAGTTCAAATTCATAGATGTGAAGTTTTGTGTTAGCCCATCATTTTTATTGTTTCTCAACGCCCAATGATAAAATGGGTTGAAGCCAGAAGAGGCCCAAGTACCAATTGCTCCTACTGTTGACCCAAAGCCAATACGCTGCCGTTTCACTTATGTTATCTGATCACTGATGGAAGCTGAGTTAGGATTTCCTTGTGAGCTGGCGCGTTGTGATTGGTCTCTCCATGGATGATGTGTACCTTATCTCTTAGGCACTATATAAATGAAAGATGAGGGAGAGAAGCAGATCGTTCTTATTTTCTAGGTTTTTTTTTACTGAGTCTGTTTCTCTCTCTCTCTCGAATGTCTTCGTGTTCTTAGTCTTCATCTTGAATATTGTCTTCTTTGCTTGCATTGCAAGAGTTTTAGAAAGAAAAAAGAGATCGTTTTACGGTGATTCTTCTGATACCAGTTTTTGTGTATTCTGGGTTGTGTCAGAAGTGAGTTGAGAGGTTAGGGTTTTCAGGGTTCGCGTTTGTTGTGGTAAGGGCTTCTGGGCTCCTTTTGAGGGCTGATCTCAAGAGATCTGTGTTTGTTTAAGGCTGTAAGACTCCCTATAGTGAAAGATTCTCCTCTGTGTGGCTCAAAAGTGGATGTAGGCCTATTCTTGGCCGAACCACTATATATCTGGTGTCCTTTACATTTCTGTTTATCATATACTGCTATATCTGTTAGATTTGCATGTATAGGTGATATATTTCTAGTAGTATGTTAGTATGAGCATGAGTAACTTAGATCTTGATAGATGCTTAGATTGAATGTTTTAGGCTTATATTGAATATGTAGTTAATCTTTTGCATATCTGAAATATATATTACTAAGTTTGGTACTAGATATTATTGTTTAGTATCTCTGTTAGTAAGTGATCTTGCTGACATGTTTAGAGATATTATTGTTAGTGGTTAGAATTTATATTTACTGTAAATTCACAACATAGAGCATTGCCTTGAGGATATAAGGATATTTTTAGTAAATGAGGTGAAAATATAAATAAACGAGTCCTAAATAATCTAGAGGGGGCTAAATAGATTTTTAATCACCTATTACCAATTTTCCGTTATTATCAATATTCAATGAACAACCCCTAACTAGTCAAAGAAACAAGCAAGTGTAAATTACGAAAGTAAATAACACTTGTGTTTTTACTGGAAACCCACACGGGAAAAACCACGGGCTGTTATTGCGCCACATTACGAACCTCAATCCACGAATTGTAAAGGCAATTACAACCTAGGTTGACCACATCAAACCTCACACGGTTACTAATCTAACCAATACTACCCACAGGCCTTCAAAAGTGAATCTAGTCCAATGCTTGCCTCTACCAATGGTAAACCAAGACTTGTCTCTAAAGGAAGAATAACACAACCTATGGTGAATTATCAATATTCAAGATGCTAAATGCAAGGTTAGACATTCAAGCTTATCTAGGCATGGATGAACCTTTTAGACATTCCTAGATATCATTTTGCTGATGACAGCATATAACAAAGCTAAATGGCACACAAAGTCCTATATGCTATATCTACCACAAGCAACTCACAAAACACCAATAAGAAAACTATCTGAAAACATCAGTCATAAAGAAGCAATCTTGAGCAGTCAAGTCATAAAAGAGCAATCTTGTAGAGCAAGAACATATAAAAAAGATGAGATGATATTCTAACTACAAGTCATGTGAGAATGAGAAAACCCATGAGAAAAAATACCTAGAGATGCTAGATGATGAATGACATGAAAGGATGATGGGTTTTTGTTTTGATTTGGAAAGATCAAATCTTGGAAGCTTTTCTTTGAGGACACTCTAAAACTCTCTGTAGTTGATTTGAAACTCAAACCCACACAAGGACGAGAGAAAGGATGTATTTATAGAGATGAGTGTGAGAATGTGACGTCACGTTTTTAAAAGACCATCAGCCCGTCGAAGCTGTCGGTACCGCTGCGAGAGCTGCAGCGGTACCCAGCTGCTGCGGAAAAGAAGGTAGCGGTTCGGGAGCGTAGCCACTGTCCGTGAACCGCTGTCATACCGCGTGAGGAAATTGGCAGCGTCTGGGAGCGCCAGAGGAACCAAAAAGCTTTAAAAAATATTTTCATGCATTTTTCAAGGCCAATAGTCAGGCAAAAACAAATAGGCTACTATAGAGAGAGTTATGCATGACAAAGAGCATATGCACCACAATAAACACACTCAATATAATGCAAGGAAAGTGTATGTGGTGCAATCTAAATCTCTTCAAATTAGAGTTAAGTCAGAATCTACCTTCCTTGAAGCTCTTGATTCATAATGAGGATCTCCTCAAACCTAAGCTACCCCTTACACAATGAACTCCATTGTGGTTTTGTAACGAAATGATCCAATTAAAAATGAGGCACTTACAATCTCCCCCTTTGGCTATTCGTGACAAACCAACACTCATAATCATATAGCACCTCACAAAAACAAAAAATTGTTGGTCATAAAAATTTCTACATGACAATAACGCTCCTAGACTAAGTTCTTGAAGATCTTCAGTCAATCCCAAGCTTGTAGAAAAATCCAACCTACACACAATCACAAGAAATATACCTTCAAGAACAAGTGTGAGAGGTGCTAGAACAAGATTAATTGCAATTGCCAAGAGAATCAATATAATCATAGAAAATGTACACATGCAAGGCAATGCAACTCCCCTAAATGCAATCATCTCCCAACATGGGTTACTCCTCTCACTCCCCATAAATGCAATGCTAGAAGCATAAATTCTCCCCAAACCTTACTCCCCCCTTTTTGTCATGAGATAGACAAAGGGAGACCCCCTAATAGGTAAGCATTAGCAAGGAGAGCTAGTATCACGAGCACATATGCATAATCATAAAAATTTTATGCACCTCAATCAAGTAAGAGAGATTCAGGAGTTTTATTTTAAGAGAATGTGTGACAAGGATGCTTTGCAAGCAAGACATGTTACATTCAAGTTCAAAGCAATGGTATTTGGCAAAGCAAATAACAAAGGTTTCCTAAAAGAATTCAAACCAATTTCACTCTTGTCATGGAAACGCAAGGATATAGAGATTAAGCATTTCCTATTTTAAAAGAGCAACTATATCCAATTTTATAAGCAAGAAAAGACATGAGTGACTTTGCACCTATTTGATTTTTCCGGGTGAGATACCCATATGATTAGCCTTGTTCTACAATAAAGAAAGAGAGACTTTGGATTTGAGATCCTTATTAATTTGAGTCTCAATATTGCTTTTGCACATAATTTTCATTCAACATTTGTAACTAAACATTCACATTTTGCAACTCATACTTTTCATTATAAGTAGGTCATTTAAAAGAATCATCATGTCTGAGATCAATTAAAGGTCATTCAAAAAGTACTTCCAAAGTACATCTCCTATTCCAAAAATGCATGTTTTGAGCATAAATATGACATGGATTGCAAGCAAGTCAATGTAGCACACTTATTGAAGAAAAAAAAATCATAAAGCCTGTACACCAATCATCTCAAGCAATTAACTAATAGGCATAAAAATATCAATGTAGCACAATGCATGATCATGCAACTTTGCTCTCTTTGCTTGACAACCCATATGGGGTCAAGACAAACCAAATCAACCAAGTGACAAATCCCAATCTACTTGCTAAGGTTCCCAATCTAATGGTGTCTAAAGGTTTTTAAACAAATCCGCTAGTTGATCATTTGTTCCCACATGTTCCAATGCAATGGTTTTGCTCTCAACTAGCTCTCTTATGAAATGGTGTCTAATGTCAATGTGCTTTGTCCTAGAATGTTGGACGGATTCTTAGAAATGTTCATGGCACTCTGTATCACAAAATAAAGTAAGAGTACCTAGCCAAGATATAGTCGGCTAGCATTTGTTTCATCCACATCACTTGAGTGCAAGCACTACCGCGGCAATGTATTCCGCCTCGGCCGGGATAGGGAATAGAGTTTTGCTTCTTGCAAAACCAAGAAACCAATTATTCCTAAGGAAGAAGCAACCGCCCGATGTAACTCTTCCTATTATCACTATTTCCGCCCAATCGGCATCACTAAATCCAACTAAACTTGGATTAGTGTCCAGGAGTACCAAGCCGTGATTTGAGGTACCAAAAACGTCAAATCAGAATGATCCCTCTTCATCGCAAACAAGTGAGATCTTTGGGATTAGCTTGGTACCTAGCACAAACACCCACGCTAAAACAAATATCGGGCCTACTTACGGTCAAGTAAAGCAAGCTACCTATCATGCCCATAGAGACTTGATCAACATCCTTTCCACTTGCATCTTTGCTAAGTTTCAAGGTGGTACTCCATGGGTGTGTCACACTGTTTGGCATTCTCAAGTCCAAACTTCTTCACTAGGCTCTTTGCATACTTAGCTTGGGATGAGAAGATCCCATCATGCATTTGCTTGATTTGCAAGCCTAGAAAGTAATTTAGTTCACCAACCATGCTCATTTCAAACTCATGAGACTAACATCAACAAATTGTCTAACTTTGGATGGGTTGGTGGAACCAAATACAAGTCATCAACATAAATTTGAGCTATGAGTAGCTCATCTTTGGCACTTGATGAACAGGTCTTGTCAACACTACCTCTAGAGTAGCCATTGTCAACAAGATAAAGAGTGAGGCTTCTATACCAAGCCCTCGGTGCTTGTTTCAACCCATATAGAGCCTTCTTGAGGCGATAGACATGAGAGGGGTTGTGGATCCCAAAACCCTTGGGTGTTCAACAAACACCTCCTCATGCAATAAGCCATTGAGGAAGCACTCTTGACATCTCATTTGGTGTAACTGAACTTGTACACACAGAAAATAGATAAGAGA